>CM053625.1:133070-159829 GCA_028646595.1 Phalanger gymnotis | reverse complement strand
TCATTGGCTTTTTGGAGCTCTTTTGCCATTTGAGTTAGTCTATTTTTTAAGGTGTTGTTTTCTTCAGTATATTTTTCAGTATTTTTTTGGGTCTCCTTTAGCAAGCCATTGACTTGTTTTTCATGGTTTTCTCTCATCCTTCTCATTTCTCTTCCCAATTTTTCCTCTACTTTTCTAACTTGCTTTTTCAAATCCTTTTTGAGCTTTTCCATGGCCTGAGACCAGTTCATGTTTTTCTTGGAGGCTTTTGATGTAGGCACTTTGACTTTGTTGACTTCTTCTGGCTATATGTTTTGGTCTTCTTTGTCACCAAAGAAAGATTCCAAAGTCTGAGACTGAATCTGGGTGCATTTTTGCTGCCTGGCCATGTTCCCAGCCAACTTACTTGACCTTTGAGTTTTTCAGTTTTCATAGTATGACTGCTTGTAGAGTAAAGAGCACTATGTTGCAAGCTTGGGGGGATGTGCTGTTGATTTCAGAGCTATTCCAGCCAGCTTTGCCACACCAGCACTCCTTCTTCCCCAAGAACCTCCAACCCAGACTGGACTTAGATCTTGAGCAGGCTCTGCACTCTTGCTCTGATCCGCCACTTAATTCCTCCCACCAGGTGGGCCTGGGGCCTAGCTGCCCCACTTCTGCTGCCCCCCTGGGGGGGCGTGTATGACTGAATGCGAACTCTATCACCATGTCCCCAGCAGTTTTTCCCACTAACCTTCTCTGTTGTCTTTGGTGTTTGTGGGTTGAGAAGTCTGATAACTGCCACAGCTCACTGATTCTGGGTGCTAGAGCCTCTTCCACCCAGTTCTCAGTTGGTCTGGGCTCAGCCCATGCTGGGCTCTGCTGAGCTCCACTCCCAGCTCCATGCACGAAAGATCTTACCCAGCAACCATCCAGGCTGTCCTAGGCTGGAGCTCTGCTTCCCTCTGCTATTTTGTGGGTTCTGCAGTTCTAGAATTGGTTCAGAGCCATTTTTAATAGGTTTTTGGAGGAACTTGGCAGGGAGCTCACGCTAGTCCCTGCTTTCCAGCTGCCATCTTGGCTCCACCCCAAATGCTTCCTTTTTAAGCTGGAAAAGAAAAAATGAAAGGGAAATAGCTATTAGGAGGAAGGGGTTAACTGAACTTTAATGATAACAGTCCTGATGACATAGGGTTGAAACAGAGTGTAGTGTATGAAGTACTGACTGAGGCTCCTGAGATGAAAAGCATAAGGAGTTGAATAGAGGGGTTGGGGGTGGGTGCTGGGGCAGAGTGTGGGAAATGAAAGAGAAATGAAAGAGAAAGGAAGGAGAAGGGGCTCTAGCCACAGCCTAGGGAGTAAAAGTTAATTTTCTTTATGTGTTAGGCAATTAGAGGCAGAGGTAAATGAGATGTAGATGTTTAAAAATAGTGCTTTGAAGGTAAAAAATGTTTAATTGATTTGTTCACCACACAACTGAAATGGTCAGTATTAATGGGTTGGGGACCAATAGGCTTCAAGTGAAAAGCATGCTCTTTGGAGAATACTTTGAATCCTGCAGAAGGAAGTCAGTCAGTCCATAAGCATTTTTAATGTATTTACTATGTGCCAGCTACTGTGCTAAATATTGAAAATACAAAGAAAGACCAAAAAAATAGTCCCTGACCTCAAGGAGATAACAGGCAATGGGGCAGACAACATGTAAATAACTAGATATGTAGAATATGTATGCAGAGTGGATAGCAGGTTATCTGAAAGAGGAGGAATTAGCATTTAGAGGGCTTAGGAAAGGACTCCTGCAGAAGGTGGGCTTTGAGCTGGAAGTCAGGAGGCAGAAGTGAAGGGGCAGAGCTTCTCAGACATCAGGGACAGCCTGTGAAAAGGCATTGAGATGGAAGATCGAATGTTTGAGGAACTGTAAGTAGGTAGTGTAGCTTGATTTGTAAAGTGAGTGGAGAGGAATAAAGTATGAAAGACTTAAAAGGTTGGAAGGGGTCAGGTTATGAAGAGCTTTAAATGCTCAGAAGAGGACTTTATATTTGACCCTAGAGGAAACAGGGAGCCACTAGTCCTCACTAAGCAGGGAAATGATATAGTCTGACCTATGCTTTAGCAAAATCACCTTGCTAGATGAGTGGAGGGTGAATTGGAGTGAGGAGTCACTTGAAGCAATGAGGTCAGCCTTTCAGGCTATTTATAGTAATTCAGGAGAAAGGAGATGAGGACCTGATGTTGTGGCTTTATGAGTAGAGAAAAGGATACATATTTGAGAGAAGTTGAGAGGAAAGAAATGGCAAGGGTTAGAAATAGACCAGATATATGGGGTCAGTTTAAGTGAGGAGTAAAGGATAGCAGAGTTGGCTGGAAATATGGAGATGTTCTGAAGAGTAATAGGTAAGATCAGAATGAGAGGGAATTCAAGCAGAAAAATAATGAGTTCTACATTGGATATGTTGAGTTTGAGATGCTTGTAAGAATTCTAGCTTGAAATGTCCAAGAGACAATTGTAGATGGATAACTGTAGTTCAAGAGAGAGACTAGGGCTGGATGTATAAATCTAGGAGTCATCTGCATCAAATTTGTGTACATTGGGGTGAAACATATATTTAAAAATAATAATAAATTTTGAATTTGATTAGCATGTTTAGTTTAAATTCAAGAGAAATTGTGATTAAGTTTACATACAGATTTATTTAACTGGTTTACATTTCATCATTAATTAATACAAATATTCAGTTAATCTTCACAATGAAATTTACTTTGTCTGAGGATATATTTTACCCATTCCTTCTATTTTTAAGTTTTCTTCTTCATCTTTTAATTATAAAAGGAATCTTATAGATCAAAAGGAGTGAGGTGTATAAAAAAATCTAATCCATTAAAACTATCTCTTTAAAAAATTTCACCCCCTCTCTCTTTGCTATCCTTCAGCAGGGAACTGACTGTGATAACTGAACTTCTGGTGGCTGATGAGATTACCAAATGAGACAGTAAGGTAAGAAAAAAAAGGAGGGGGCCTAAGGTAGACTTGGTGGACAGCCATAGTTGGAGGGCACAATAAGGATGAAGCATCTACAAAAGAGATTGAGAAGTAGTCAGACAGATAGAGGAAGGACTAGGAAAGAGGAATGTCTCTAAAACTTAGAGAGGTGAGAATATTTCAGAAGGTGATCAAATGTGTCCAGTGCTACAGAGAGGTCAAGAAGCATCAGGATTAAGAAAAAGTCATTGGATTTGGCAATTAAAAACTCATCAATGACTTCAGAGAGGGCAGGGAGCTTCAGTTGAATGACAAGATCAGAAGCCACATTACTAGAGGTTTAGAAGGGAGTAACAGGAGAGGAAGTGGAGGCCCTAAGTAGAGATGACTTTTTCAAGGACTTCAGCCATGAAAAGGAGGGAAGCTATAGTTTAATAGCTAGCAGGCATAGCAGGATCTAGTGAGGTTTGGGTTGTAAAAAATGACAGTAGAAATGGCAGTAATCATGAGTGGGAATTAGGATAAAATAAGATTCCAGCTTTATCTAGGACTTCCTGAGGAGTGATTTCCAGTATGAGGGAATTAGGAGGTGGGAGATTTTTTAAATATTAAGTTATTTGGGCATTTGCAAGAGAAATGCAAATATGAACCTATAAGCCTTTACTGCCTGATCTCTTACCAGGCCTGAGCAAAGCAGTTGGGAACATCTGAGGGGGAGAGATTGGGGCAGTTTTGGCAGCTATCTGGACAAGTAGGAACACCAATAAGCACTCTGGTGATGATGGGAGGAGCAAATGGCCACAGACCATGTTAGATGGGTGAGGGTCACAGTACTCTTTCCTGCAAGGAATTTTGCATACGTCTACTCAAATAGAAGACAGACAAAAAGGTCACTGGTGGTCAATCCATGTAGATGTTAGTAAAAGTGTATAGAGGCATCTAAGACCAAAGTAGTAAGCGTTTCATCTTGCCTAAATTTAGGATATCTCTTTAAAGTCTCTGCCTTATTTGGTCATTCTCCCATCCCACCTGGCTGTGCAGACCCTCCTGTCTTGGTATCCAGATTTAAAGGCCTCTTCGGATGAGTTTCCTTGGGTTAAGGGGTGAAGTTCCCTTGTGGCATTTGCTATTTTAACTGCAGGACCATGAGGGAATTGGAGGCCACCAGACTGAGACACCTGTGATTTAAAAAGGAAGGAAGGTAGGTGCTACCAAATATTTACTATTACACCAGGGGACCCTCAATGACTTCATAGTGATATTCCGATTTCTACGTGAAGTTTTAATTGGAAACATGGAGAGAAGGATTACCCTTGATCATGTAGAGATGGATGGTTGGTCCCCAATTGGGTTTTAGTTATAGTGGCTGACCAGAGCATATTATGGGCATGGATATTATCTTAGGAATCAGAACTTGTGTGGTTATATATGGTAATTTCCATGACAGGATCCCCAGTACTTACTGGACACTTCAGGTTTTAGAGGACCTGTGTCCCCAGACTGAGTATTCTGATGACCATTATTTACTGAGTGGGGCCCTGAACAGGCTATTATTACATTGGAAGATTTCAAGTGACTTGTCCAGTAGTTTCTCCTTTGGGTGGATATAATCCTCTGGAAGTCTCTGTAATGAGGCTGAGAGGTGCTTTTGGCAGGCACCCAGACTGTCAGATTTCTAAAATTGTAAACTCTTTAAAGTATATGCTTGCTATACTAAATTTGAAAAACAGCTGCTTGCATGCTCTTGGTTCCTGCCTGATAATGAATGGATGACCTTCTCACCATTCCTCAGCTGCCTTCTCACCCTGGAACTCTTTTGCCCCTCACCCCTGTACCCCTTCCTCCCACTAGTTCCTCCTGGAACCTCCACTTTGAGGAACTGCAAGGCTGACCTTCCTTAATTCATTATGTGACACCACTTCTACTTTTCTAGACCTCCCACCTTGTACAGTAACTTTTCCTGATTCTCTTTAATGCTAGTTCCTTCCCTCTGTTGATCTCAGATTAATTGTGTTTATAGCCTGTTTGTACATAGGTGTTTGCAAGTTGTCTCCCCTACTAGATTGTGAGCTCTTTCAGAGCAGGGACTATCTTTTACCTTTCTTTGTATCCCTGATGCATAGCATAGTACCTGGCACATAGTAAGCTCTTAAAGCTTTGACTTGTCTTGACTTTAGCACCATTCATCAGCTGCCTTCTCACCTTTGAAGATGCCTCTTTCAACCTTTCAGCCTTCTCAACCTCAAGATGCCACTGTTCCTTCGGCTCCCTTCTCCCATTGGTGAGTTCTTTGAAGTATCTCCATTCTGAAGAAGTGCTTAGGCCAGCCGGTCTCCCAGCTCTGCTTCTGATTCTGGACTTCACCACCATGCCCTGATTTGGGCACCTTTGTTCCAGCCATTTCCAGCCTGCCCCTCCCCCCATCCCCATTCCTTTCCCCTTTCAACTTCCTTTTATATGTTGTCTTCCCTCATTAGAATATAAGCTCCTTGAGAGTAGCAACTGTATTTTTGTTTCTATTTGTATTCCCAGCACAGTACCTGGCACACAGTAATTGCTTAATAAATGTTTGTTGGTTGATTAATGAATAGGTTGTGATGTTGCTGAAGGCTGAGACCTGTCCCAGTCCCAGTGCTTTGTCTCTTCCATTAAGCCAATGGGCCCTTACCTAGTTTTTTTTTTTAATTATCAAGCATTTATTTTTCCTTTCCTACCACCTCTCTCCCCCTCCCCCCAACTTTTGAGGAAAAAACCTCATTGTAACAAATATGTGTAGTCAAGCACAACAGATTTCCATATTGGCTACCTCCAAAAACGTATTTCTTATTCCGCATCTTTAGTTTATCTCTCTGTCAGAAAGTGGGTAGAATTCTTTTTCATAAAAAAGACTAACTCTTAAGGAACATTGTTTTACTTGGCTTATGGATAGTTTTGTCTGATATGAGAAAGCTAGACACAATGCGATCTCAGCATCCCTTAATGCAGGAACCAGGGACACCCTGAGAGATAGGAGCCCTGGCAAGTTGTCTAAGTGGGCTGAGCTGTGAGAGAGCCTTGGAGGATAGAACAAATCATACTTTTATTTGTACTGACTCTTGGACTGTGCCTTTGGGTTTGGATGCGTAATCTGAGGCTTGGAGAGAACAGAATCAGACACTTTGGAGATGGGACCAATGGAAGAACTTTGCCAATGCCTCTCACCACATACAGTTATTTGTAGGATAAAGTACAACGGAGGCATCATATACCCTCTGCTGAATTCAGTAACCAGGTTGATGATTTTACAAGAATAGCAGAGATTGGGCATTGGGTTCATCATCAATACGGACACGGGCATCATTCTCCTATTTTGTATTGAGCAAGGAACCACATGATCCCTTTAGAACGCTATTACTACTGAATGATGCTCCTCTTGCCAATCACAGCATTTACCTTTGAAGGATCAGAATGGCATAATATCACAGGATTCTTGACTTGCCTTTGATCAACGAATCAATTATATTGGTCTTCTTCCTTCACTGCAAGGCAGGAGATTTTCCCTCACTAAAGTTGGTAAGTATTCAGGACGTGGGCTACAATGCTAGTTAAATTTTCTATCATGGCAACTACAATTAAGACCCTTATCCTTCTTCCTTATCCTCCCCTCCCCTACCGCCCCTCCCCCAAACCATTGCTTCTAATTAGGGTACTTATTTTACTTTTCAAAAAGGTTTGAGATTGAGTCCAACACATTTACTGGGGTTTCCGTCTTTCATGCTATCCTAAGGCAGCTGATATTGTGGAACATTGGAACTGACTTTTAGAACAATAGCTTTTCCATCATATACTTGATTACTTTTTTTTTTAAAGTTCTATCACAGAACTGTGACTTTTGATAAATCATTACTACTCCAAGAATGAGGAGGGTTCTCCACAACAGCATTTTCTTAGTTTCAGCTTTCAGGAAGATGCCTGGTCAGGACGTAGCATATAGTCCCAGGTGACCCTCTCCAGTCCTTCCTTGTTCCCTATATGGTCACCCACACCTAGAGGCATCTGCCTATCCCCCACACCCCAGGGGAGTCTGTAAACCCAGGGAGGTGGTTCAAGTGCTCCTTAATTGGCAGTTTTCTCTTCTCTCAGTATAGTTTGGATGGCCCTTTCCCAGAAAGGGTTTGGGGGATTAAAGGGTAGAAATATTAGGAGTGGCTTTGCTTTTTAATGATATAGAGAAGGTAAAATTGTCATTTTACAACCATGGCAAGAGGGAATTCATTTGGAAAAATGATATCCTTTGGCTGATTTGGTGATCATTTTGAGAACAGTCTTTACCCACCCCCCCATGGGAGAGATAGTCTCTCAGTTAAAGGTGTCTAAAGGAGCCAGAATTTGGCACCGTCCTCTTGAAGTGGCTCCTAGGGTATGCATTAAGGAACACTGAATGCGGTTCAAGAGGGTGCATGGGGGTGGGTCCTGGCATAGATTGCATGCAAGAAACCTATGACCTCTTATTTTGATTCAGATGATTCAGACCTGTGATGGAGACCAGTGATGGCTCGAGAGGAATCTTCGTTTATTTGGTGGACTTGATGTTCCTGCTGCTACTCCTGGTCATCATGAGTGTTTTGACTTCAGAAAATTTTTATGGAATTCCCGTGATTTTTTTTTTTTGCTCTGCCCCCTCCACCTTTAAAGAAGATTGTTTATATGGCTTTTTGTTTTCATTATTTGCAATGCCTCTCTAGTTCCTAGAGATGTTTTAAGATTGTTTTAGTGGTAGAAAGTCTCCATGAAAACTTTTGGGAACTTGCCACAAAGAACTGGTATGTCATAAGAGAATGTGTGGTTTTATGTGGATGGTGAACGCAATCCTGGAGACTTTTGTTGGAGAAGAGCAATTAGGCTTCACTGAGGAGAGCAAAATTGTTTTTGGGCCTCTAACAAATTATAGCTGGAGCCCCTCTCCCTCCTTTCCCTTTCATCCCCACTTCCTTACTTCTCTTTTCCTTTCTCCTTAGTGGTACTACCCATCACCTGTTGCTCAGACAGCATGTCGGCTGGGCTGTGGTGACGAAGTCATTTGAGAGATAAAAGACTTTGCATGAGGAGAATGGTTGTTATTCCTGAGCTTCAACTGCTTCTAGGTTGCTTTCTTGAGTTCCTAACTTTGTGTATCTGTGGAGGGGAGTACCATCTTTTTAATTTTTGAAGTGTGGTCTTTTAATTCCTAATTAGCTAAATGTTTGTTAATTACAGTTGTGTTCCATAAGTGACCCTTAAGCATGAATTATTAGGCTACTTAGTTTGGGCCTGGCCTACAATAAGAGGCCCTGTAATGTACATAGCTCTATAGTATTCTGGGCATAACTTGCCCCTCCTCAAACATGCCTTGGCCACAGGAGTTCCCTACATGTGTCCTGGCTGCCTGTGTTCCCTATCTGTGGCTCTCAACTTATAACCTCTGTGGGGCACACTCTTTCCCATAGTGCTGCCTGTATTTGTGGGAGACTGTCCCCCACGATTAAAAGGAAAGGGTTTTTTGGGGGGATGTGGCAGGTTGCTTCTTTTCTTACTACGTTATTTCAGCAAATGCTTTTGCTTTGAGGTAATTGTGCTCTCTGATAAACATCTTTGGAGACTCCTGAACTATATTTTTAGGGGTGCAGACCCACAGAATCCCGTAAACCTGGGGTGCCTAGCCTATGGGGAACCCACCTCAAAAGCTGGGGGATACTTTGGGACACTACACATATAAACTCAGTTTTGTTTCCAATATAATTTGAAAATTCATATTCAAATAAATCATGCCTGATTTAATATATTTTCTTTTGCTGCGGAGTCATAAATTTAGTTTCTTTTCTGCTAATCTCATAAACATGAAAGTCTTTTCCTCTCAGCAATTAGCACAATCTTTCTTATATTCTGACTAAACGGTCCAGGAGAAAGAAAAGACCTCACTTAAATAGGGAAAAATCCTGTTTTCTTAAAAATTTTTTTTTCCTGATTTTTAGGCCACCAGTTGCTGAGATCGTTTAATTAAATGGAGCTCTTAAAGCCATAACAGTAGTTGACACTGCTGAAATCTTCTTCTGAGAGGCCTTCATTTTAGTCTCCAAGAGATGGGCAGGGGTTACTTAAGCCCTTTTGACGGATGAGCACACTGAGGTACTGGGCAATTTCACCTCCTGTTGCAAAATAAATGGATGTCGAGCTGGGCCTCCCGATCCACAGTCTAGCGCGATGCCTCGGAGGATGGCGGCCTGGAAAACGATGCTGCTCTGGACAGCAAGCAGTGCCTCCAACAGCCTGGGCTACGTTTCAGGCTAGAGTTCCCTGAGGTGGCGGGGGCAGCAGCAGCAGCAGCAGCAGCCGCCGGAGCCGAGGGTGGAGTCCCCGAGTCCCCTCAAGAGAGAAGCGGCAGCGGCAGCGGCAGCAGCGAACGGGTTCAGCAGCAGCAGCAGCAGCAGCCCGTTGATCGGGTCGTCTGGAGCCTGAGGGCCTCTCTGGAGCTGGACGCCGCGGCGTCTCACCAGAGCGGCGACCAGGACCCGGTCCGAGGCCGGGACGGCACGGCCGCGGCCGGAGGTGGACCCGGGGCTCTCCCTCAGCCTCACGAGCTGGGGGAGACGGAAGCGGAGCGGGAGCCGGAGCCGAAGACGGATCTGGCCGGGCCCCGCGACAGAGACGATCCCGGGCCCCGGAAGCTCCTGCAGATGGCTCGCGGCCGCTCCTCTGTACAGGGCCCCGGCCGGGCCGGCCACCAGGCCCACGTCATCGCCTCGGAGAAGCGCTTCTGCTTCCCGAGCGCCGGCGGGGGCCGCCCCCCGCGCACCGGACTGCACGGCTTCCAGGCTGCGCTGGCGGCGGAGGCGGAGGCGGAGGCGGAGGCGCAGCGCGAGCCCGAGCCGGAGCCGCAGCCCGAGCGCGAGCCGCAGCCCGAGCCCGAGCCCGGGGCCGAGGCGCGGCCGTCCGGCTCGCGGCTGGCCCGGCCCGCGCACGGGCAGCTCTTCCCGGCCCCTGCCTCCGCCTCCGCCTCCGCCTCCGCCTCCGCCACCGCCTCCACCACCGCCTCCGCCTCCGCCTCCGCCCCGGCCCCGGCCCCGGCACCGGCCCCGGCCCCGGCCCCGCCGCCCCAGCGCTACCACACCGTAGACGAGGAGCCGGACGCGCTCTTCCACGAGATCGTGCGCCATGACCCGCGGTCCGATGAGTCTCCGCCCGCTCTGCTCCTCGGCTCGCTGCCCCCCCAGCACAGCTCCGGCACCGGCACCGGCACCAGCCCCAGCTCCGGCTCCGGCACCAGCTCCAGCACCAGCACCAGCCGTGCCGCCGCCGCCGCGCGCGCCGCTGTCGCTGTCGGGCCGACGTGCGCAAGCAGTGGCAGAGGACACGGCAGCACAGCGACCCTGGCGCCCGTCCCCGTAGCGCAGCCGCAGCCCGAACCCGCGTCTGTTTCCTTTTAAAACTGATTCCCATCTTACCAGCGCTGTTTATCCCCTCGGAGGAGGTTAAACATGTTTGTATACGCAGGAAAGGGGGGGAAACCCATTTTTTGTGGACATTTACACATCGATAGATCAAAAGACAACACTCTAGTTGCAAACTTTTTTGTGACATCCGTCTCAATTTTAGCTCTGGCAGGTCCTCAGGGTTCTATTAATTGTTTGAACTTTAAACACCGCCCCCCTCTTCAGATTCAGGTAGCTGAGGCTTGTTTCTCCCCTTTCTCTACCCCGCCCTCCCCCTTTTAAAGTGCATTTATTTTGCTTAGATAAAAAGATTCTTCTTACATTAGTGTTGAGTATAAAGCGTTCACTCTTCTAAAAACTGACGGGCCCTACATCTATCTGGGGTGGTACAAGCAACTCAGGGTCTCTACATCCAGGGAAGGTAGAGGTACTTTACATCTCTCCTTCCCAACCGCGTTATCAGATCTCACTCACCACTTAAATCAAGTAAGTACAGTAGAAATGACAGGTAGTCATAGCTGGCAAAAACAACCAGAAAGGTGTAATTGGGGAGTAAGGAGTAGGGGGGAGGCCAGGCTGCTAGACCGACGGAGCCAGAAATTAGAACCATGATAATTCCATCAATAGATTACCGAGCTCTTGGCTTTCAGAAAAGGCCAATAGAAACCAAAGCCTTGAGGCTAACCTTTGAAGATCCAAAGCCTTTAATCAGAGCCAAACAGACTTTTCTCACCTTGGGTAGCTAAATAGGAAGGAAAAAGACATGTTCAAATAAGACACACAAACAAATTAGGTATTGACTACAGAAGCTAGGTTAAAACCGGAGCCACCTGGCATGCTGAGAGGCTCAAACTGGAAGAACCAACTTTCAATTCAGGATAATTGTCAAAATTCACAGGAACCGGTTTTTTTTCCAATTAATTGATTTCTATATCATCAGGATTTTATTTTTCTTTAAAAAAATTTTAGTTTTATTTTTGGTTTTTATTTTATTTTATCATATATTTATTTTATTTTATATTTTATTTTTAGTTTTCAGCATTCACTTCCATAAGATTTTGAGTTCTAAATTTTCTCCTCCTCCCTCTCCTCTTCTCTGTCCCTTCTCCCCTCTCCCCTCCCCAAGAGAGAGTGCAATCTGATATAGGCTATACATATACATTCATATTAAGCATATTGTCACATTAGTCATGTCGTAAAGAAGAATTAGAAACAATGGGAGAAACCACGAGAAAGAAGAAATGAGAGAGAAAGAGAGCGAGAGCAAATAGGATGCTTCGATCTGCATTCAGACTCCATAGGTCTTTTTTTAGATGTGTGTGTCATTTTTCATCATGAGACTTTTGGAGTTGTCTTAGATACTTGTATTGCTGAGAAGAGCTAAGTCTATCAAAGTTAGTCATGGCATAAAGTTGCTGTTACTCACACGAACCTTTTAATCAAGGCAGGGACATTAATGTTCAGCTATTAGGATCCCTTCCAAAGACAACATCATCCAAGCCTTACTTTAGCTTTTGGTTTATCCTGTGTCTTCTGATGGGGCAGCCCAAGCAGAAATCCAACTCCTCATTCAACACTTAGAGATTTAAGAAGTTCTTAGGGTAAAGGTGAAAGAAGATGGTGGAGCTGGTCTCACAAGGGGCAGAGGCATTCATGATCCAGGGCAGAGCTCCAGAAGTCTAGAAGGATTGATTCTGTCTTCTGAATTTTTCTCCTTTGGTTGAGACATTCCTTATTTCTCATGGCTTCAAAGGAAGAACCAGATCACTGGACGTACTAAAGAATGCCATAGCCAATTTTGTCACCAGCTGAGAAAGGGCCACAGTTCAGAGTCTTACATGTGGTTTGAGAAAATAAAGAATAAATGAGTGTGTTATAAAGTTGAAAGACAAATGAGAGGTAGGACAGAGCATTCCATGGAACATGGGACATATTGGCAAGAAATTTGATTACGGCATATTTGGCAGGTGTTTTGTGTTGTTCCATCTAGAGGTTACTAAGTATCTGGTGGGAATATTTTCCATAGTTCCTTAGGAGCAATGTTTAATCTATCCATTCATTATTTATTGTAGCATTCCAATCATTAGAAGTACACCAAACAAAGGACATGCCTAGAGTCCTGTTTCTATAGGATATAAACTTATTTGTTAAATCTTATAGAAGATAGTGGAAGATTTTGAGTTGTATTACCTCCTAAAATAGAGATGCCCTCTAGAGTAAAAACGATTATAGCTCCACCCACAAGCAAATTTGATAGTCCCCAAAGGATGTACCCACAAAACTGTACAAATTTTGAGACACATGACTCCTGATTGGCTGAGAGACTTTTTTGGAGAGAGAAAAAGTGAAAGAAAGGGATAGGAAACTCAACGTGTGCTCTTTGAATGGTGAATAGGAGATTGTTAGAGCCACACATATGTGGGAAAAAGTTGGCAGTCTAATGGCATGCACTGATTGCAGGAGCCTAGAACCCAAGAAACCATTAAGATTGCGTTCATAGGGTGAGATCATTCTGTCTCCAGTTGAATCGAAGTTTCATCTCACTTCTTGGTCACAGAGTCTCCTGACTCTTTTGTATTCTATTGTCCAAACTAATCTATATTCCCTGACCTTACTTACTATTTTACTGCTTTGATAAATGTTTGCTTGCTCTCTGTGATTATTTCATTGTGTAATTAGCATTTGGTAGAAGTGAAGCTAACCTGCCACAGATTAAGCTGTTAGCCCTCCAGGTCTACTCTCTCCACTCCCTCCCCAAAGCATCCATCTGAGTGACCAGGGAAACGGACTTTATCCTGAACCCATGTCCCTTAGGAAAAACAATTACATCCATAGATTTCAAACATCTGATGTCTAATAGTTACGTGTCCAAGCTCCAAGTCATGTCTTCCCGCTCCCCCTTGAGGATGGGAGTGCAAAAAGATGTTCTTTGAGTCATGGCTGTCCTAATCACCACAAAGGTGGAACTCAGTCTTCAAAACATGGAATACATCATTCCTTATCTATCTATAAATCCCTGTTATACATACATTGTCTGGTCCTTTGTTATATGGCATTTTAATGCTATACATTTGACCTACAGGAAAAATTTCTGCACTATTTCCAGGTCATTTCTTTTGCAATATTTTTTTTCAACTTTTTTTGAATTCTTTTAAAGTTTTGAAATTTTAGTGGTGATTCTGAAGTTACAGTGGCTTCTGCTTCAGACCTTCTGATTGCTATTTTTTTCTGAAAGTGGGTGGTTTAGTTATGATTTTGATTTGAATAGTACTGGGCTGCAGGCTTTAAGCATTTATTTATTGAATTACGTATCCATCTATTTTAGACTAGATCTCCCTAACTCACCCAGGCTGAAAGTGCAGCAGCCTCTTCCTATTGCAGATTGGCACTGGAAATTTGGACTCAGTTTCTGATGTAGGCCAAATCTCCTTAGGTAGCCTAGTGACCCTCTCCCTGCCCCTCAGATCCTGGGGCCTCACCATATTGATGCCAGACTTAGTGTGAATGTCCAGTTGACTTTAGCTTTACTACAGATCAGAACTCCCAAACTCAAGCAGTTTATCAGCCTCAGCCTCTATGATAGCAAGGATTACAGACATATGCCACCATGACCAATAGGCCGTCAGTCTTAAGAGGCTACCCAGTCCTGTGTTACATGGTCCAGTTGTTATGCCACTTTAGAGAAAGATTGATGAGAGACTCAAGAAAGCAATGTCATCTCAAGGAAATTTAAGGATTAAAGGGATTGGAGCACAACAAATAGACCAAATGTGGAAAAGATTTGCAGACATTTTTATAACAAACTTTTCATTACTATGGACAGTGAAGTCACTACACTAGCACTCTAACATCACAGTCCCTAAGGTGCTTACAGAGAAGGCAGAAATGTTATTGAAGAAGACAAAGATGGAAAAAGCAGCTGGTTTAGGCCAACTTGGTTTAGGGGAAGTCTGCTGCGGGTGATGGAATTGTGAGGGTGTTGTAAAGATCAGTTCTCAAGGTTTCTAAAAGGGGGTAAGAAACCAGAAATATGGAAAAATTCCTGAAACTACTAAAAAAAGTTGCCAAAAGAATATATGTTTATTTTCTATATAGTATCTCACCTATAATCTTTTTTGGAGAATCATCTAAACATAAATCAAAACTCTCCTTGGTGAGGGTATTAGAAGGGAATTGGCAAGCTATCATGAGTGATATTTAAATCTTTCCTACAACTCGATTGAATGAAACATGTAGAGGATATAAGATCCCACTGTCACAAATGAGATTTTAACAAAAGGGTAAATTGAGGCAGATCTCTGAGCAAGATGATATTTATTAGCAGAGGCATGCTATCTGTCGACAAATGGATCTATGGCTTGTCTCCATTAATTCCAAAGATCTGGAGCAAGAGGACAATTCTCCTTATTTAGAGCTTCGGGGAGTACAGAACAAAGAACAGAACAAGGTAGATGGCATCATGTAATTAAGGTCAACATAACTGGTTGGAAGTTTGGTAACTCCATTTCCCCCTCCCCTTCTTCTCTCATGAGTCTAAGAAGTGCTCTTTGTTTGAGTCCAGGTGTGAGACAGTGGCCCAGACTTTTGGATAGCAAACCAGACGTCTTTGGAAGGATGGCCTGGTGAGGTAAAGATATTAGGCCCAAACTCCCTTTCTGTTCAGAAGCATTCTCCAATGTCATTTAAATTCCTTGAGGCAAGAGAGCTGGATTTTTAAACTTAACCCATTACAGATCAGCTGAACTCTGTCCTTTGTTACATGGCATTTTAATGAGCTACGGGAAAAATTTCTGCACTATTTCCAGGTCATTTCTTTTGCAATAATTTTTTTTCAACTTTTTTGAGAATTCTTTTAAAATTTTGAAATTTTAGTGGTGCTTCTGAAGTTACAGTGGATTCTGCTTCAGACTTGTAAACAGAATCAATAAGAAAATGATACAGGATAAATCTCAATCTTCTCACCACTATGCATGTTTGTTGACTATAAATAAGCCTTTGATTTGTTAGAACAAAATGCCACCCTGCCCTAAAGGTATTTATTAAAGGTTGCTTGACAGATATAAGATAACCTTTTTTGGTGATCCTGTCATCAAATGAGGGACAAAACAAGTATATGTGTGCTTGTCAAATATGTTTGCCACTGTAATGGCAGAGATCCAATGCTGGCCCAAATTGAAGAATGATTTCTCATAATATGAGTTCTTCCAGGTGCTCCTGTCAACTCCATTTCCAGAATACTGTAGGATCTCTTTGAAGAGATCAATAGATATAATTCCATAGATATGATTCATAAGTGTTTAACTTAACTATCCACCCAGCAAATAACAAGCAGATAAAGAATGCTTCTTGTACATACTATGATATGCAATTAGGTGAACAACTTGTAGAACACACACAAGCACACACACACACACACACACAATTTTGGATAGGCAACAGAAGTGAATTATGAATTGGGACCAATGATGAAGATGTGATGTTACAGTGTTCTTTTAAAGACCCCGGTGTTCTCCCTGAAATGAGAGCCCATCTTTCATGGCCATGAGTCATTAAACACTATCTCTTAAGAGTTGTAAATGAAGATCACCAAGGGGCCACTGGAGAGGCAACGGTAGGTGGTGGGAGTAGGTTACAATACATTACAACCAAGGAATTATTTTAAAAAAATAGTATTTTATTTTTTCACAATTACGTGTAAAAACAATTTTTAACACTTAAAAAAAATTGAGATCCAAATTTTCTTCCTTCCTTTCTTCCCTCCCCAATCCCTGAGAGGGTAAGCAATCTGATATAGTTTATACATGTACAATTGTGTAAAATATATTTCCATATTAGGTATTTCATGGAAAAAAGCTCAAACAAAAAATAAAAATAAAAAAAGTGAAAAATGGCATGCTTTAGTCTGCATTCAGACTCTATCAGTTCTTTCTCTGGAAACAGACAGCATTTTTCATCATGAGTCCTTTGGGATTGTCTTGGATCATTGTATTTAGCTAATTCACTCACAGTTGTTCACTGTACAATATTGCTGTTATTGTGTTCTCTTGGTTCTGCTCACTTCATCCCTGCATCAGTTCACATAAATCTTTTCAGGTTTTTCTGAAACCATCTTGCTCATCATTTCTTATAGCACCATAGTATTCCATTACAATCATATACCACAACTTGTTTAGCTATTCCTCAAATGGTAGGTACTCTCTCAATTTCCAGTTCTTTGCCACCACAAAAAGAGCTGCTGTGAATAATTTTCTACAAATAGGTCCTTCCCCCTTTTAAAAAAAATCTCTTTGAGATACAGACTTAGTAGTGGTATTGCTGGCTCAAACAGTATGCAAAATTTTATAGCCCTTTGGGCATAGTTCCAAATTGCTCTCGGGAATGACAACCGAAGGAATTATCAACATCTGGGCTCAAGAATCAATCAATCTCTGTCTTTGTCTCTGCTTCTCCCATCTATCTATCTATCTATCTATCTATCTATCTATCTATCTATCTATCTATCTATGTTTGTGAAAAAGGAGTTGTGTTGATGATGTGGCAAAGAATAGCTTACAGAAAGTCCATGTACTCTAATGATATCCTTGTGATGCAAAGAGAAAGTGAAGAAGGCCCTAGAATACTGGGCAAACCTTGCCATTTTGTGGCTTACTTAGGGGTTTACCTCTAAAAGAGTCACAAGATGGGCAGACAAGGATGGTATATGAGCTGTGTTACTGGTGGGAAGACCCACAGCAATGAGAAAGCATATCTATGTGAGCATTTGTGTGTTATGGGGAAAGGTATCAGTCTAACACTAATTTTTTTTTGCCCAGACTATTGACACTCCTCCAGCAGTTCCTACTGAACAATGGATTCTTAAGTCGGGTTAAACAAAGACAAGACTGCTCTACACATTTCCTTTTCAAAGTCTTGCTTATCTAATCTGAATCACTCATCTAATCCAATCTAGCATATATTAAACAAGGCAGTGTGGTGGCTGCTGGTGCGTGCGCGCGCGTGCGTGCGTGCGTGCGTGCGTGCGTGTGTGTGTGTGTGTGTGTGTGTGTGAATACAAAGATCAAATGAAAAATGGTCCCTCCCCTGAAGGAGCTTATATTCTATAAGTAGGATACAATAGATAAACATATTACATACATGATAATTAGAGAGCAAGAACTATTGACTAAAGGGAAATGGTGAGATTTCCTGTAGGTTGTGGTCCATGAATTGAGCTTTGAAGGAAGCTAAAAATTCTAAGGATGAGGGTGAACAGGCATCAGGGAACATTTTGTGCAAAGGCATGGAGATGAGAGATGAAATGCTAAGTTTGAGGAACAGTTTGTCAGGAACAAAATGCATAAGAAAGAATGTTGTTTAACAAATCCTGGAATTGTAGATTGGAACCAGATCTTAAAGGGTTTTACATGGCAAATGAAGGAGTTTGTATTTCATTTTAGTGGTGATAGGGAGCCAGTGAAGATTTGTGAGCCACTGCAGATTTGTTGGTTAATGTTTCTGTCTTTTATATAATACCTCAGACCACTGTATGAGAAGAGTGGTATTGGCAAAATTCTGCCATTGCTCCTGATTCCAAAGGGAAGGATCTTTAAATGTCCAGTCCTAGTGCCTCTAGGCCCTAGCCCACTTGGCCTGAACAGTAGCCACCAGCCAGGAATAAAGGTAGATGAAGATTATGTCAACTCCAACTGCCAAACTCTCTGGTATTCCAGACATGCAACTCACAGCTCAGTTCACTGGGGTGCCTCCATTTCTCAGAATATCTTCCTTTACCAGATGGAGGGCTGATGAGTTTCACATGTATGTGTTTCCCTTGCAATGGGTGGAGCTGTCAGTGAACTAGGCAAAAAAACTATCCTCAGGAGCCAGGTTCTTAAAGGTGGGAGACCATTTGGCTAGCAGCAAAGGGAGGGCATTGGGCCTAGGCCTGGAGGAGACCTCAGTCTCTGTCAGTTGCAGGCTCCTTATGAATGCTATGAATAGTGCTATCCAGGGTTACTGCCTTTTTCCAACTCTTCTGGGGCTTGCATTGAGGGGATCAGTAACTTGTCCAGGAATGCATCATCTGACTTTGGGTGAGTCATTTCACTTCCCTAGCCTTCAGTTTCCTCATCTTTAAAATAAAAAGATTACACTAATTGGCCTCTAGAATCCTTTCCAGCTCTAGATTTATGTCATTCTCTCACTCGAGTTTTTCCTATCCAAAGTATTCCCGAAAACTTTATTGAGATGATGACTGGGCCAGAGATTTTCTTAGGATTCATCCCAAGGATTGGGTTGATCATAAGGATGCTTAGGATTGACCCTTTCCTTGAAATGGATGATAGTCTGCCACTAGGATCTCATCTGGTCTTGTCAACATTAAATCATCTCTGTAGTAGGGCCATTACTGCCCTTAAGCATTAGGGTTCCTGCCCATCAGATTAAGGCAGTACAAGGGAAGATTTCATTTAGTCCTGGGGAAGGAGGTGAAGGCATGCTAGACTCCTTCCCAGCAGAAGGAAAAGTGAACTTCTCCACACCACACAATATATACCAAGATAAGTTCAAAAAAGATATGTCTTAGACATAAAAGATCATCTCATAAACAATTTAGAAGAGCAAGGAAGAAATTATTTTGCCAAGGAAGAAGTAAAATGATTTTTTACTTCTCTATAGAGAGTAGAGGGTAATCATGGAATCTAAAATGGACAATTTTTTGTTACATAAAATTAAGTCAGTCAGCAAACATTTGTTAAACACCTGCCCTGTGTGGCAGGCACTGTGCTAAGTGCTGGAGATAAAAAAGACAAAAGACAGTCTCTGTCCTCAAGGAGCTCACAGTCTAATGGGGGAGACAGCACATAAAAGGAAGCTGAAAAGCTGGGGAGGAGTAGAAGAAGGAGGGTACCAGGGGCAAGGGGTATGATGAAGTCTTGCAGCCTAGTGGGAATTGGGGAGGTATCTGTTTTGAGTCTCTTCCTTAAATAGAGCGTCTGAGAGAAGCTCCTCTATCATCTCCAATCAGAAGGAGGGAGGAGTCCAAGGGGTTGGGGCCAGCCATGACTGAGGAGGTGTGAGGTTTTTACACAAACAAAAGTGATTCAGCTAAAATTAGAATGGAGATAGTTCCCTGGGAGGATATCTCTGATAAAGCTCTTATGTCCAAGATCTATCTGTCTGTCTGTCTGTCTGTCTATCTATCTATCTATCTATCTATCTATCTATCTATCTATCTATCTATCTGGATCTGATTCGAATTTATAAGAATGAGAACCATTGAACAACGGATAAATGATCAAAAGAGGCAATTTTCAAATGAAGAAGTCCAAGCTACCAATAACTCTAAGAAAAAAAAAACATTCCAAATCACTTACAATTAGATAAATGCAAGTTAAAAAACAATCCTGAGGTTCGGCCTCATACCCATGCCCCAGATTGTCAAAGATTGCAAAAAAAAAAGAAAAGAAAAGAAAAGAAAATGACAAATGGAGAACTGCAGGAAAACAAGCATAATTAATGCACTGTTGGTGGAACTCCGAATTGGACAGCCATTCTAGAAGGTATTTTGGAACAATGCCTCCAAAGTCACTAACTGTGTATAGCCTCTGATTACGCCAAAGAGAGAAATAAGGAGCAGGACTCACACGTGGCAAAATGTTTATAAGCAGCTCTTTTCGTGGTGGCAAAGCACTGGAAATTGAATGTGTGTGGGGGTGGGGTGGAGGTGGGGAGAGAACGCCCATCAGTCGGAGAATTGGTTGAACAAATTATCTAAGATGAATGTGATAAAATACAATTTGAAAATCTTCCAGCAACAATATCAACAAAAATGAAAGGGAAGTGCTCCTGAATAGTCTCAGACACAGGAATAGAGGAAAAGGAAGTAGGTAAATTGGCAAGTTTCGGTAACGTTCACCTGCTGGATCTGGAATTCCTGGTCCAACACAGGGATGTCGGGAACAGCCTCAGCAACCGGTGTGACGAATTTGCTCAGCTGCCCGTAGTCAGCTGTAAGCTGTCCCTCATAGGCCTCACAGGGTTATAATAAAGGGAGCAGGTGTAAGGAAGTGCTCTGCCCTCCTTACCCTCCACCACTGGGAAGCAAACAGACCTCATTCTTCTGGGACTTGGGATTATTTTATGTTAATAATACATGAGATGTCTCAGGCAACTCCAAGGGTTTCACTTTGGTTCTAGTAAATCGTAATAATAATTATTATTGCTAATAACAATTATTAGCAAAGAAGTTGCCCATAAGGATGAGTGTGGGTACAAACTTCCCGGAGCTTAAGATTCCTCTCCCTTCAATAGTCTATTTCTTTAAACCCACGTGGAACAGCCCTGAGGAATCCATTTGGATTTTCCTGGTTTTCTTGTTGGTGTCCAGAATTCAAATGGGGCAGGGGCTCTCAGGATACCTTAGGCTTTGGCTGGACTGATGGGCCTTGACTGCCTTGGTGCTGGCTCTTGTGGCACAGTTTAGTAGCCACCCCCCCCATAAACTGATCGTTGATCTTATCAGACTTACGTTTCAAGAGTCATACTCAAATGTCCTTATAGGAGGTGTCATCACCTTCTGCCCACCTAGCAGAGCAATGGGTGCCATGCTCCTTTTGCCTTACTCAAGGTACTTACTAGAACATTTACTACAGCAGCCATGTTTCCCTGGAGGTTATCTCCCCCAATATTTCATTCACATTTCTTATTTTATAGCTATTTAGCTATTTTTCATTAGGTTCTTAATTTTTGGTATTAAATTTGTTATAATACTCCCTTATAATTTTCTTTTATTTCCCCTCCATTTGATTTCCCATTTTGATTTCCATTGTTAGCTAATACCTTATTCATTTTGTTAGTCTTTTTTAAAAAAGGTTTTTAATTAATTCAATTAAAATTTCAATTGTGTCTATTTTGCTTTCAACTTTAAAACTCTCTTATATGCTTGTTTTTAATGTGAATTTTCTATTTTTATCAGTTACATGCTCACCTTATTAGCCTCTTCTTTTCTCTTTTGTTAATGTGTGTTCAGGGTAAGACAATTACATTCTATAACATTTGGTATTTTGTCTCATTGTAATTCACTTTAATATATTTTGTTATGATTTCTGTAATATTTGCTAAGGAAGACAGGGCTGTTTCTTTGCATGGTGCTGTATTTGGTTCATGGGGCTGGAAAGGAGGTTGGTAAGGAGTTAAATTGATCAGGACATCATCATAAATTGTGGCACTGAATAGAACTTTTGAAAGCACAGTTGACTGCTTTATGGCAATCATGCTGGAGAGAGACCACAGAGGGGGTATGGGTATGTATGTAAGTATGTATGTGTGTATGTATATGAATGCATGTATGTGTGTGTTGGAAGAGGGTCAGTTCTCCCATTAAGTAGGGAGGCATGCCTTGTTCTATGGGGTATCTTTTGGTGAGAGGCTGCAGCCTTCAGGATACCAGCTAAATCAGTAAGACTGGCCCAAACCCAACCAGAAAAGGAGTTGACATGGTGGAGTGCAGATTGGTCATTCTGGGGAAGACTGAAAAATCTCCAGACCTTGAGGCTTCTGATGGACTATTTTAAAAAACTATCAACTTCTGGAGTTCTGTAATTGTAAAACTATTGTTTATTCTCCACATTATCTTTGGCTTTTTTTTGAAGAGTAAGGATAAAAAAATTATTCCTTTGTAGTCAGGGAAGGGACAATTTAAATATCAACTTGTCACCTGTTCATAAAATGGTAAGCTACTTACAGGAATCACTCCCCGAAATTCCTTGCACCTGTTGCCTTTCACAACACAAATCCAAATCATCACCCTCCAGTTTCCATGGAAACCATTCCTTGTGAAATCCAATTCCATCACTCTGCTTGCACAGAAGACCAATTTAGCAGCAGCATCATAGGGACAAACCAAAGCTTAGGAGAATACAAAGCAAACTTAATAACCCTTGGGGAGGATGAACAGAAAGAAGACTTGCTACAGAAGACAGGAGGGAAAAAAATAGTGTGGACAAAACCAGCAGGCCTCAGAATAAGGTTTAACTTGATTGCATTAAATTACAAATAAACTTCAGGGATGGTGCAGGAAAAATCAGCCATCTCATATGACATACTCCCTTCAAACAGACCCAAAAGAATAAACTTGATATTTCAGGTCTAGTAAATACCATAATCTATAGGGGGCGGTTTTTTAATACAGACTCTAGTCAGTCACTTCAATGTCAAGCTATGACTTGGGCCTTTTGCTTGAAGGCTACAAAGCTCTGACTCTACTGCAGCGCACTAGGAAGCCCTGATGTAATTACATAGAATTGACATTGACTTTGAAAGAACATGAGAATGTACTTGCTTGAAGGCCATCAGGGAGTACTAGGAACATCTGTATCAAATCTAAAAGGAGACGTGTAGGTTCCCTCCTCTCCCAGCCCTGGATCTTTATAAGACCCACAGGAATTTAATATTTTATCTTAATGTTAACAGATCTTTTGAGACAAATTCTGCTTTCCTTGTGGGCAACAGGAATGGTCTCTACCCATACTGGCAATCTTGAGATTTTCAGGTTTTTAGTCATCTTAGCCAAAGAACAATCCTGAGGCTTGGACTGGACTATGTGAAATTTTAGCACACCTGTGAAGTTTTTGAACTTATAGGGGTGTATGTAGAAGCAGAGCGGAGAACCACAGTGGCAACAGAGACAGCTGTTTGTCCTCTCGAATTCATCAGGACTCTGAAGGAAAAGGAGAAAGAGACTGTTGGACAGATGGACCACAAGAAAAATGGCTCAAATAGGGATAGAGGTTAGAGGCCTTTGAAGCTCTGAGAATCTTCCGCAGGCAGTCTAGAAAGCCAACATCTTTGAGCCTAGGCAGTAGGGGAGCCTGCTATCTCCTCTACTTTACCTTCTCCTTTCTGACAGACTTTTAGATGCAAATTTTCCTGTTCCCTTTATGCTGATTTTTCCCTTGTTGCTATGGTAATTTTGTTAGGCTTGATTCCTTTAGATAAGGGTTTAAGTTATGTAACCCCCTTCTACATGTAGGGCCTGCACTCTACATTTCTCTGCCGCATTCATTGCTTACAATGTCATTTTAAAGTCTCAATTTAGCTCTGGATCTTTAGTTTATGTTTCCTTTATTGATTCATTTGATTGCATTGTGGTCTATATAGGATGCATCTATAACTTTTGTCTTTATGAATTCTTTGTGGCCTCATGTACAATCATTTTTAACAAAAGACCATGGGAACCTGAAGAATCCTTATATTTCTAAAAACCTGGGCAGGGGTAGCTATATTATCCTTTTTTTGGACATAATTAATGTTACTTTGAAATGTCTCCATTTCCATGAAAATTGGCAGGTGTATCTAACCCTTATATTTTAGTTCTCCTCTACTTCAGTTTTTATATAAAAACTAGCACAAGACAGATAGAGTCCACCATATCTCAGATCCCTGGGCAATGTCAGACTAGCAGATGCAGAAAATCTCTGTCCCCTCCCCTGAAGCACAACAAACTTTCCCCAAGGTCATTTCCATACTTGTGAATCCAGCATGATTATGTGTTGTGGGCCTGCCAACTTCCATTGAGATAAACATTGAAGGAAGTGGGAAAAATGAAAATTTAACTAGGTGGGAGCAGAAAAAACCAAACAGGGTTGTAAAATGTGAGTAGAGTCATCTCGAGTTACTTAGAGTTTCTGTTGACGGAGAGAGCTGCCTGTGATGATACATAATTCAACATTTGAGGATAAAAGCAACATCCTGTGGTCTGATGAGACCCTCACCTTGTGCTGGCTGCTGAGTGATTGAATTTGGGACAAAGCGAAGCATGGGATGTCTGTTCGCTGGCTGCAACTTTTATTGGGTTCAATATTGTAGTCTTGTCATGTTTGAATACTGTCTGTTCAAGCTAAGTATACTCTTCTTGGAATCTGTCTCATCCCATCTCCAAGTGAGACTGCAATTTCTGCCCTTTGTGGGGTACTGTTGTGCCTGTACCACTAGCCTGCTGGGGCAGGATACAGGACCAGTGTGTTTTGGCAATTTGTATCACTCTCCTATCTCCATGAGGGGTCTAGGGCTAGAGTTATATCTATTTGCCACATATTTATGCTCTAGGGCCACAACAGTAACAAAAAGGGATACGGTAAGGAGTTCAGAATAAAAGACATTTTCACGAAATGAGCAGAACCAAGAGAGCATTGTACACAGTAACAGCCACATTGTGCTATGACTAACTTTGATAGACTTAGCTCTTCTCAGCAATGCAAGGATCTAAGACACCTCCGAAAGACTCCATGGAAAATGCTGTCCACACCCAGAGAAAGAGCTATGGAGTCTGAATGCAGATTGAAGCACACTATTTGTTCTCTCTCTTTTTTTGTTCTGTTTTTTTCTTTCTTGTGGTTTCTCCCATTCATTCTAATTCTTCTTTACAACATGACTAATGTGAAAATATGTTTAATAAGAATGTGTACGTAGAGCCTTTATCAGATTGCATGCAGTCTTGGGGAGAGGAGGCAGGAGGAGAAAATTTAAAACTCAAAAGCTTGTGGAATTGAATGTTGACAACTAAAATTAAATAAATTAATTTAAAGAAAACAAAAGAATAAAAGATACTTTCTCTGATCACTCCCAAGGGGGAGAGTAACACTTAGCTTACTATTGCCAGCTTAGGTTCCTTCCCTCCTGCCTAAATACTGATTGCATAAGACCATCATGTAAATCTTTTAATCAAATTGAGAAGAACACAGAAATTGGGGGAGCTATATAGATTAGAATAAATGATTGAGTACATAAGAATAAATGAACTGTTTAGCTAGGAGAGAGATGTTTCAGCTCCCAAGGAGATAGAATGATCTCACAAGAGTAAGTTTACTCTTAGCAGTCTCTAGGGTTACTGGTACCAGAAGTCAAAGACAAGGTGGGAGACACATGTCAGGGGCTACAGCGAGATTGCCAGTCTGCCGTTCAAAAAGTCCATGCTTGTTTCTGTCACCCAGTGCATCTGCTCTCTCTGCAGGTATGCAGTGCTGATTGATGTCTGAGATCCCTCCACTGATAAGAAGTCATGTATGCCTCCACATATGTAGCATCACAGGGCTGTCACTGAGGAAAACTGTCTCAGTCTTGGTTGGAAGTGAGGAGATACACACACACACACACGTGTACACACATATGTATATGCATTTTTGTATTTGTATATACCCCTTGCTTGTGTTGGGCAAATCATTTTTATCATATCAATATGACTTATTCAGCCTCCTAAAATATTATCTGTTTGCTGCTTACAGTAAGTACCTGGGAAATCGAATCATATTCAGAAGCCCATTGGCACTATAGATGCTTCTCTTTTTATGTGCTGACTGATGCTCCTTCTTGCCTTGGCTTGTAAGTATGGATGAAATAAAGGCTATTCACTGACTTGTACTTTGAATTGTGAAGAGTGGCCTTTCTTTTCATGGCACCATTCAGAAGTCTCTATAGGTCAGAGGGTTACAGTATCACAGTAATAGATTTAGAGCCAGAAAGAATCTCAGTAGTCACCCAGTCCAACCCCTTCATCTTACAAAGGAGGAAACTGGGTCCCCAAAAAGGTTAAGTCACTTGCCCGGTGTTACAATTGTCATAAGTAGTAAGTAGTGACTTGAACTCATATAACTTTTCTACAAATCCTACAATCTGGTATGTTTGTCCAACATTTTGCTCAAATCTATAATTTCCTTCTTATTTAGTTTTCTGTTGGATTTATCTAGTAGGTATAGAATAACCTAATATCACCCAAATCTAGTCTCAGTATCTAGATCTTTTCCACGTCGGGTAACTTTTCCTTAATAATGATTCCTTTGCTATTCACTGTCTATATATTTGTGATTGATATAGTTTAATTATCCTTGTCTCTCTTAATCTGATCTATGTTTGCTACTACCTTAAGTATGTGGAAGCCTATGCTCACTAAGACCTTTGTATTGCAAGACTGCATGCTTAAAATTGTAAGAGTAAAAGGATTAAGGAAGTATTCTTAGCTTCCTGAGAGGTCTGAACCTACCTATCAAGTCTTTCCAAAGGGGTGTACATATTACCCTTTCCTCTTTTTGTTAAATGCTACAAAAACATAACTGAGAGATTGAGTTCTCATTTCTTTATCTTTTATTTCAGTTACTACAAACATAAGTTGGAAGTTCCTTTAATGAGAGTTCCTTGTTGTGTTGTTAAGCAAAATTGTCTCATTAGCATGGCTTTTGTTTCTTTTGAGTGGAAGTACTTTCAGCTGTTAAGTGCTAAGCCCCAGGCCCAGGGCCCTGTCAGGTGTGAAACCTGTGTGGGTGTGGATTGGTGACTTAGGAGGGGCCAGCTTGGGAACCAATGGTCTCTGGTCATTGAGGCGGGGCTTGAGAACCCCGGAA
>CM053625.1:107325-132570 GCA_028646595.1 Phalanger gymnotis | reverse complement strand
AAATACTCTCTTGCTTTTCTTTGGCCTCCTAGTTGCCCTTGTGAAATGGGCTTTCTGGGCCTGGAGTCTTTTTGTCAAGATGTTGGAATGGGGAGGCTGGTTCAAGTTTTTGCTGCGGTGGGGCCTAAATAAATTTCTTGTTGTTTTCTCCTTAGAGAATCTCTCATACCTTGCGATTTCGGACCATTCAAACATATACCTGATTATATTTGAGATCGTAAATTCGGCCTTCCTACTACACTTGTCTACCAGAGAAATTCTGACAATCAGTAGAGATCTCTACAATGGCCTATACCATCAGCAAGGTGTTTCTGACAGACTTTAGCCCAAATCCAGAGTGAAGCTTGTTTTTTCCTCAATTTGGTGCCATGAATTCAATGACACTGCCCAATATGAGGTCACATTTCAGGTCCATTCTCTGTGAGCCTCTGGTGATGGCTAATAGTAAGAAATCTTTTGAATTTCTAAGAGGAATTTTCATGGAAGAACTGTCCATCGGGCTAGCTCCTGTTTTAACTGAGTCTGTCAAACCTACTATGGAACATGTGTGTGATGTTTCTATGTCCTGATGAGAGCTCTTAGATTGTTGAGAATCCTGAATCTTGCGTATCCAAGGTAATCCCGTAACTTTATAAATGGCTCACCAGATGTGAGACTTAAGCCAACTTCAATCACCTCACTGTGCTTGCGAATATTTAGGAGTGATGACCAGATAGGTTCTGAAAACAAAGGAGATAGGTCAAATTCTATAACCTAGCAATAGGGGCCTCTTTGCTTTCCCTTGATCTTGATATATAGGGTAGACATCTGACCTGAACTAATGGCTTATAAGAGAAGCACTGGGAATACAATCACCCTAACTCCTCTGGGTAATCCACAAATTTCTTGGTCACCCTCTAAGGGAAGGGTGGGAAACCTATGGCCTCGAGGCCATATATGGCCCTCTACATCCTCAAGTGCAGCCCTGTGACTGAATCCAAACTTCACAGAACATATCCCCTTAATAAAAGGATTTGTTCTGTAAAACTTGCACTCGGTCAAAAGGCTGCACCCAAGGACCCAGAAGGCTATATGTGGCCTTGAGGTTACAGGTTCCCCAACCCTGCTGTAACGAATCCGACATATTCACAAAAAGCAAAACCCTGTTGCCCTATACCATATGATGTTAATGAGTCTATGAACTTGTTTGCTCCTATATTTGGAGAAATACTGGATGTGAGCATAGGTTGTATAGTTAGGAAATCAGGTAGAATTTGTGCAATGTACACTTGAGTGTATATGAGAGTGAGGTTTTTGCACACAATGTTATTGACCTTACACGTAAGTGAGGTAAAGTGTGCTTGGGTTAGTGTGAGAATAAAGGAAAAGGAAAAGACCACCCAATGGATTAGGAATGGAAAGACATAGACGTGTTCCTAGGATTAGGAATGGAAAGTTCTAGAGGTGCCTCTGGGATAAGGAAAAGGAAGCCATAGAGGTACTTGTGGGATTAGGAATAGAAGGCCTTAGAGGTTCCTCTAGGCTTAGGAATGGGAAGCTTTAGAGATATTTACAGGTAATGGGAAATCTTACCAAAGGGTTGGTAAGATGGATAATGGATAAGCTAAAGTAGAGATGTCTTTAACCTATAAAAAGGAAGCCCAACATTTTACATGTTGTCCTAGAAAGCTGATGACATTCAGCTTACACCCAAGCATCAGAGTGGCATAAATGGCATAAGTGGCATAAATCCAATAAAAACAGGAGATATCAAAGGAGGCTTGTAAGGATGTAGTTGTCAAACTCAGAGTAAGGTACCAGTTTAAAGTTCTGGTTCTGATGAGCACTGGCTCACCTTATTTCCCTTTTGGTCATGCTCAGAGAAGTGACTGATACAGTCTTTTATTGAGAGAGGGGAAAAGGAACCAGGGTGTGTTGATAAAGGTTTAATAACCAGCTCCCTGTGAAAAATGTACTTTTAACACACTTTTAAGTTTTATCTGCATTAGTAACGTTTTCTCCATCATTTTATTATGACTAGACAATCAACCAAATAGTAAACTAATCCCTGATTTGTAGCATTTGCTGGTTTCTGAGGTGTAAATGTTCACACTGAAAATGAAGCCATGAACTTTCTCTGAAATGGTTTGAGCTAGGTCCATTATAACCCTGGGAGGAGCCCATCAGGTCCGAAGAGGCAAAGATATGCTCTCCTTTACCCCCAAGCTGGATGTTTTTATATTTCTCTGGGACTACTAGCTATTATATCACTAGTGCAAAGCCTTTCATTGTGCTTGAAATAAAACAAACTTCTGTGCTTCAGTTGCCTTCATGGCAAGTCCTATTGCTGTATTCCCTAGTTCCCATAAAATTCCATCTGCTGGAACTAGGTGCATAATTTATACAATAACAACCCTGTAAAGACAAACAATTTTGAAAGACTGAAGAACTTTAATACAGTGATCAGACACAATTCTAGAGAAGTGATGATGAAGCATATTGCTTATCTCCTGACAGAGTGGTGATGAACTCAAGATTGGGAAATGGGCTTGAATCCTGGGCTATACTTGCTTCCTCATCTCTGTAGAATAGGGTTGCCTAGTAACACTAACAGTACAATTCACCATGAAGAATTTCCCTGTTTCTTGTCATTGTTACAAGGATGTGTTCTAAAAGGAAGAAGGGGAAGTGGATGAAACACTGTTGAACCTGACATACCTTTGCTTTGCAAGTCTCAAGGAAAGATCAAAGGATATAAAACAATTACTGCAAGTTACATTGTAGCCTTTGTTGAATAGTGGCTTCATGAGCTTCAGCACTGTATTTGAAGGCATGCTGGTACCATGGCTTTGAGGAACAGGTGACTTCTGATAATTTTCAATAGATGGATTCCAGATGGAGATGTTAGACAAAATTTGTCCTGAAAAACTTGCTTCCTTTAGTTTTCAGGTAAAAGTGAAGGTACCTCATTATATCTAAGAACCAGTTATGTGGCATAGTTTTATTCAACAAAGGACACCCTCTGGATCTCTTCCACATACTTGTTAAAAATGTGTAGATTTCTTCCACCAATAATACCCCAAGCAACAACAAAAGCAGTGAACTTTCTAATTCACCTTATAGAATGGACTCATTAGACCTCAGCCTTTGTAAACTTCCAAATACTTCCAAGAATTGTCTCACCAAATAAAATTCAGAAAGAAGAAATGAGACTTTTCTCAATTACTCGGGGTGCAGAAGATGCAGGTGAGCCATGAAAGTGAAATAACATTTAATTATTGCAAGTATCATTACACTGATTGAGAAGTAGCAATCCATCGCTAAGAAGGACCGTCTTTATCTTTCAACATTGTAGCTCTTCATCTCTTTTGTAGTGAAATTGGTCCTGACAAGAATCACATCGATCATTACCTTTTAGACTGTCACCCATGGAAGGAACTTCACTGATGGACTCATCACTGATGGAATCGAAGAGGAATGCTTTTTCTGTGCCTCGTGGGTTGCAATTGTAGCATTTATGCCATCTACTTCACTGTCTGAAAGTCCACCATGGAATGAGCTGGTGGGATAATTCTTATTAGTTCTAAAATCTGCCCATCAGAGAGTCTCTCAGACTTTTTTTTTATCAGCAAGCATACAAGCAAAGGTATTCTGAAAATCTGAAAAATCAGGAAAGTGAAATAAATGAATAAAATAATGGAAAGCATAGGCAAAGATAAAATTTTATTTTATGAATACATAATTTACAAAGTTTTATAAGCATTTGATTAATTCTACTGCTGTTTCAAGGGAGAAAAGACTAATATGGGCAAAGAAATGATCTAAAGGAAATAAATGGAGGAACATTTCTTTTTATTAAAAACAAAAATAGAAAATGTTTAAACACATTTGTCATTTGATACATCAGGTCCTTATAGGTGGAGTTACATGTTTTGCTTCTTTTATTATTTGAAAAATGCTGGGGAATATTGATGTAAAAAGTCATGAAGCACGAAGTAGAAATATCTAAGCCTTTTGAAGTTTCAGGTATCTAAAGTGTGTGTGTGTGTGTGCGTGTGTGTGTGTGTGTGTGTGTGTGTGTGTGTGTGTATTAATAGTACTTGGTCCTTCTAAGAAAATGAGATTTTTTTTTTTCAGTAGTGAAACATCTCCGAACTATCTGACTGGTGCCATAGTTTAATTTAAGCATCCCTCCTGCTTCTTCCCCCCTTGTTTTGCTCTGGCCAAACAGGAGGGAAGGAAAAAATAAAACTAAAAGTGATAATGGAAAAAATTCATAGAATAAAAGATTTTTTTGCTAGATTATTATTTTTAAAAGAGACAAAAATTATGACCCCATGTGCCAGTAAGGCAAAAAAGGCTTAGTTTAACAGGTGCCCTTGAGGAGTTTGGCTTTTGTTTACCGTGAAAGTACTTTCATCTGTTAAATGCTAAGCCCCAGGCCCAAAGCCCTATCAGGTGTGAAACCCCTGTGGGCGTAGATTAGGGACCTAAGAGGGGCCGATTCGGGAACCAATGGTGTCTGGACTCTGGTTTCTGGTCGTTGAGGTGGGACTTGAGAATGCTAGAGGCTTGGCTGCAAGGAGAGGCAAGAAACTACAGCTGAAAAAAGCCGAAGCAGAGCCAACCTGTGTGGACTCAGGAGTTCGAGGAGGACTTGAGGCCAGTGAATATGATTTATGCCATCTTATTTTTCTGTGGCCTCCTGGCTACTCTTGTGAGGTGGGCCTACTGGGCCTGGAGGCTTGTGTTCACAATATTGGAATGGGGAGGTTGGTTCGCTAATTTGTTGCTCTGGGCCCTGAATAAATTTTTTGATGCCTTCTGCTTGGAGAATTCTATATACCCAACGATTTTGAACCATTCAGATATATATAATCCTTTTTGAGATCATAAATTCGGCCTTCCTATTACACCCCACAAGTTATGGCTCGTCTCATCAAGGCAAACACTTGATTCCACTGCCTTCCAACTCAACCAGCAGATAGTCCTCATTAATATTCCCTTTCTTTAATCTTCAATTTCTCCTGTTGTTTCCTTCTCTACTGCTTACAAACATATGCAAGTTCTCTCCCCATTTTTAAAGGCCTTCACTCGATCTTTACTACTCTATCAGCTGTTATTTTATGTATCTTCTGCTCTCAGCTTAAAAGGCTACCTGTGCTTATTGTCTCTATGTCCTGTTTTCTCACTCTCTTCTAACCTTCTGCAATGTGGTGCTGATCTCATTAGTCAACTGAAACTTCTTTCTCCAAAGTTATCAGTGATGTCTTTTTTCTCCTCAACAGTATTTTATTTTCCTCCAATTACATGTAAAGATAGTTTTTTTATAAAATTTTGAGTTCCAAATTTTTCCCCCTCCCCAAGACAGCAAACAATCCGATATAGGTTATACATCTACGATCATGTTAAACATATTTCCACATCGGACATATTGTGAACGAAGAATCAGAACAAAAGCGAAAAACCACGAGAAAGAAAAAAACAAAAAACAAAGTGAACATAGGGTGTTTCGATCCGCATTCAGATGTCATAGTTCTTTCTCTGGATCAGTGATGTCTTAGTGGTCAAATCTAAGATCTTCTTTTCAATTCTCACCCCTTTTGACATCTCTACAATATGGGACACTTTTTATTCACTTCTTGATACTCTCCCCTCTCTGAGCTCTATTGACACTGGCTCTTCTGGTTCACTTCTCACACTCCTAATTCACCTATAATATAGAATTATATATTATATAATTTTATATATACATATATGCATATAATATTCATTGTGTCACAGGTCTGAAATCTGTCTGCTGATAATGGGAGCCTGGGCCAAGAATAAGCAGTTTTGGTGTTGTAGCTTGAGGCATTCTAAGTGGCACAAAATTCAGCTAACCAAACCTAGAGGCACTGCATGAACTATATGTGTAGGGCCTAGTCCTAGACCTGCCGCATCTTGCACGTCAGTGGTGATCAGAGCATTGTGGCAGAGGAGGTATAGACCCCTAAGTTCCTGAAGATTGGGGTTTTTCTAGTGCTATCATTCATAGGCCCCCATTTAGTATGCTCCATGTTGATTACCTATCAGTAAAATTGATTTAAAAAAGGTGAGAGGATAGTATTTACTAAGGCACTATAATAAAAAGAGTTGTAACAAAATGATTTCTTCTCTACCCCACAAAGTCTGGGACAAACTCTCCCAGATAGGCATACAAAATGCAGGGGGATATGGGCTCAAGCTTAGACAGCACATGTGTCAGAGGTGTAATTCATAGCTCCTGATCGGATGGAAATAATTTTCTGCCTTTGAGGAATTCTTACGAATCTCCCCTTTGCTTGACTCCAAGAATCAGTGCCTTTGTAGAGTGCCAAGTTACACTTCTCTTTGCTGCAAAGAGGTCATGCTGCCTGAAGCTGTTGTGTTCAGTGTGTCAACTCCCAGTTGATTGCATTGTTCACAAAGTACCTCCTCCTCATCTATGGTCAGTGGTGGGTGGGAGTCAACAGGTATTTATTAGGTACTTACTTTATACAGGCAGTGTTGTGGGAAGAATTGCCCCTCTCCTTTCTACCTTCTGGTACAGGTACGAGTGTCTGGTTCCTTAAAGTACTTCTGAAGTTTAGGGGGTAGCTAGGTGACCCAGAACATTGGACCTGGAGTCAAGAAGATTTGAGTTTGAGTATAATCTCAGATGCTTACTATCTGTGTGACCCTGGGCAAGTCCCTTAACCTCTCTCTGCCTTAGGTTCCTTGACTATAAAATGCCGATCATAATAGTATCTATCTCATAAAGTTGTTGCATATTTGTAAACAGCTTAGTGTCTGGCACATATAGGTGCTTAATAAATGCTTATTCTCCCCACTCCACCAAGTTTGATGGCCATTATTATTCGAATTCCTTCTCTGATATACATAGGCCCAGGGCTGTGTCTACCTATTTTAATCAGTTCCAATATATTTTCTTTGTAGTGTCACCTGATTTCATCCAGTGGTTTAACATGCTTCACTTCTTTCAAACTTTCAAATTGAGCCAAGATGTGTTCAAAGCTCCATTTATGCCTTTAATCGAGTGATTCAATAGAAATGCTTAGGTCTTGCTCACATCTAGTGTATACTCTTGATTCTGTGATTCAATCAGAGGCATTCCTACCTGATAAACACATTAAAGCCTAGAGCATCTTGTTAGTTACATTAATTAGGTCTGAGGGGTGCATTGTCATGCTTGACGCCTCACTTTCACTCATCCCATATAGCCAATCAATAGCCCAATTTGGTTGTTTCAATCTCCCTAACCTCTCCCACGTGTCTGTTTCTCCCCATTCACATAGCCATTACCTTAGTTCGAGTCCTTGTCTTGCTTTACTCTTGTAATAGCTTACCAATTGGTTTCCCTACCTTATGGTTTTCCTTACTCCATCCCATCCTGCCACAGCTGCCAAAGTTATTTTCCTAAAGCACAGGAATGACTATGTCACACTTCTACTCAACATGTTCCATTTTTTTCCTGATTAATGCTAGGATCAACTACAAGCTCCCCCACTGCACACTTAACGCTCTCCACAACTTTGCCCTTTTCTTTCTCTCTAGCCTTCTAACACATCATCCCCTGTGTATACTCTACGGCCCAGGCATTTTGCTCTATTTGCTGGTACTCATAAATGACACTCTATTCCATCTCTATGCCATTGTAGTTCCTCCTCATCTCCAAATTTGGAAGTCCCTGGTTTCCTTCAAGCCTGAGTTCAAGTGCTACTTTCTTCGGGAGGCCCTTCCTGGTCCCCCAGCATACTTTGCTGTTCCTTTGTGTCTTGCACCAAGAACAAGAGTGCCACAATCAAGGAACGGATATAGAGACTACATGGTGTAAGAGTTACTTAAGCTATGTATTGACTCTTCTGACTTTTACATGATAGAAATGCATTAATGTCTTACATGTATTTCCCCCTTCTGTGGGTTGAGCCCCAGAGTGAAAATGGTATCTTTTTTTTAATTTATTTTTTATTTTTACTTTACAACTTTTAGTTCCAAAAGTTTTTGAATTCCAAACTCTCTCTCTCTTCCTCTCCTTCCCCCTCTCCCCCAAGATGGCATGTAATCCAATATAGGTTCTCTATATGCCTTCACATTAAACTGATTTACATAATAGTCAAATTGTAAAGAACAATTATAACCAATGGAATGAATCATGAGAAAGAAGAAATGAAACCAAAAAAGGAGGGAAAAAAGGGAGAGCAAATATTTTGCTTCAATCTGCATTCAGATTCCACAATTCTTTCTCTGGATGTGCATAGCCTTTTTCATCATGAGTCTTTTGGAGCTGTCTTAGAACCTTGCGCTGTTGAGAAGAGCCAAGTCTTTCAAAGTTAGTCCTTACAGAAACTGCGTGTCTGTAATTGTGTGTATTGTTCTCCTGGTTCGGCTCCCCTCACTCAGCATTGGTTCATATAAGTCTTTCCAGGTTATAATAAAGTCTGTCTGCTTATAGAACAATAGTATTCCATTACATTCATATACCACAGTTTATTCAGCCATTCCTCAATTGATGGGCATCCCCTTGATTTCCAATTCTCTGCCACCACAAAAATTGCTGCTATAAATATTTTTGTACATACTTGTCCATTCCCACTTGTGTGATCTCTTTGAGATACAGCACTGGAAGTGATATTACTGGGTCAAAGGGCATGAACATTTTTATAGCCCTTTGGGCATAGTTCCAAATTGCTCTCCAGAATGGCTGGATCAGTTCACAACTCCACCAGCAATGTATTAATGTTCCAATTTTCCCACATCCTCTCTAGCATTTATCATTTTCCTGTTTTGTCATGTTAGCCAATCTGACAGGAGAGACGTGGTACCTAAGAGTTGTTTTGATTTGCATTTCTCTAATCAATAGTGATTTAAAGCATGTTTTTTATATGACTATAGATATCTTTAATTTCTTCCTCTGGAAACTCTCTGCTCATACCCTTTGACCATTTGTCAGTTGGGGAATGACTTGTATTCCTGTAAATTTGACTTGGTTTCCTGTGTATTTTAGAGATGAGGCATTTGTTAGAGACACTGTAAAGATTCTTTCCCAGTTTTCTGCTTCCCTCCTAATTTTAGTTGCATTGGCTTTGTTTGTACAAAAACTTTTCAATTTAACATAATCAAAATTATCCATTTTGCATTTTGTAATGCTCTCTATCTCTTGTTTGGTAATGTATTCTTCCCTTCTCCATAAATCTGACAGGTAAACTATTCCTTGCTCTCCCAAATGTGAAAATGGTATCATATTGTTTTGTCTTATATGAAAGCAAAATCGATTAGAATGTGATTAGAAGCTGCTTCAGTCAATTCCTTCATTCTTGTAGATATCTGATTAGGCTAATTTTCATTTTGTATTTTGAAAGTTGGATTGTTTCTAATTAAGTCAAGCATAATTTGGAAACCAAAGTGGCTTCCAAAGTGCAGAAGCCACTGAAGCATCTGAAATTGATCTTGCACTTGAGAAATCCATCTTGGAATGTATTACCTTTTAACTTTTAACCTCATAGAGAAAGCTTCCTTTTTACTCATAGAATAAATATAGCCATATTGGAAGGTGGTACCTTAGGAAAGACAGTGTTTCATCTATTGAGGAAATATTTTTGGGAAGAGGCAATATTTCATTTTAGTGGGGAGAGATTCATTTGCCCATCTGAACCAGCCTGAATGAATGATTTGGTTGAATATAATTGTTTAAGAAATTTAAGTAATGCATCTCTAAATCAAGTTATAATCATCTGAGCACCTAAAAGAATTATAAAGAAAGAAAAAAAGAGGGAGATTAGAAGGCACTGTGTAGTTATGGATTCTTTACCAAGAAACCAGATTATTAGATTGGCTTATAAAGAAAGGAAATTGTCCTTGGAAATGTGGTACTTTCACCTCTGATGACCCAGTAGGAAAGTTATGCAATGAGTTAAAGAAATTTTGCAAAGCACAAAAACCACATGGTGTCCCAACAGGAAACTGATGTACTTTGGGTACTATGGGGTGAATGCGTAGCTATGAAAGTGTTATTAAATTATTATTTATTATATGAATTATTTCATATAAAGAGTAGAATGTTAATTGGCAAAAGGCATAGAATCAGTGAGAAAAGGAGAAATCAAAATTAACAACTTATTACATATGAAATATGATTTGGAAGCAGAAAGAACAGATAATTTCCATTTCTACAGGAATCAATATAAGGTCCTCCTTTTTGTTCCAACTATAGGAGGCAAGGTCTCTTAACTGAAAAATAAAACAATTCACCAAAAGTTATCAACATATCAACTAAGTCTGATACTAAATTTGATATTTCTCATTCACTGATCTACTTTCTGCCAAAAAAGGAGGGAAGCTCAGCTTTTCATCCCTTTTTTGGAGTCAAGTTGTTGAAAGGACAAAAATTTGTTCTTTCTATTTAGATTATTGTAGTTATTGTGTATACTTTCCTAGTTCTACTTACTTTACTTTTCATCAGTTATTATGTCTCCCCGTGCTTCTTCGAATTCGTTTTCATAATTTTTATGACATAGTGAAAATCCATTACATTTATGTACCACAATTTGTTTATCTATTATTAAATTAATATCCAGATTTTTACTTTTGATGAGGTGCTTGTGCTTGAACCCTAATTCTAACAGCCTCTGCTTGGGTGCCTGTGCCAGAATCCCAATTCCAAAACATATACAGTTCTCAAAACATATTCTGTCCCAGGCTGTCTCTCTCTAGCTAAAGGGCAGCATGACCAAAGTTATCTCTGCTTCTCCCTTTGTAAGCAGCTATGTGCAACTATACATTGATTTCCGGATGCTAATGATTGACTGAACACTGAGTCATAACCATATTTACTATTCACTGCCTTTTCTAACATGTGTCCTAGATGTATTATTTTGTCTAACAAGACCCTAGATAAGAAACTATGTAGAGACTCCCCTTTAGCCCCGACTGAGAGTGAACTTAGTGATGTTTCACAGTAAAAACCACACCCCCAGTAACCCCCCTGTGGGTTATTTCCTAGAGAACTCTGGGTAATACACCTGCACAATAGATACTAAATATGCATGTTCCTTTAAGAACCAACCACACCTTCACCATTCCCTAATCCCACCCCCAAACACCTAATTGACATGTCCCCCCCTTTAATCCCCTAGAAGCTTCTATAAAAATCCCCCCTGCACCCCTCTATGATTGCAGGTTCCCTAAGAACTCTTGCCTGCTGAAAAAGCATAATAAATCTTTGCCTCCTTAACTTAATGCTTGCATCCATGAATTCATTCCAGGCAGCCTTGCCCTGGGAACTTTGGTTTGGGATTCCTACATCCCTGGGTTTCTTCTCCCCCTCTACACTTTGAATCTACATGATATCTTATTTTTTTAAGATATTTTTTCTTGCAAGAGCAAAATGTTGGGTTTTGTTTTCTAATTTATTTTGCAAACTGCTTCCTTTTTATTGGTGAATTCATCTCATTAACATTTGGATCTGTGATGATTGTTTGGTTTTCCTTCCATTAGATGTTATTTTATTGAAAGGTAATCTCACAGGGCAGCTAGGTGGTGCTATAGAGTACTGGCCCTGGAGTCAGGAGGACCTAAGTCCAAGTTCTACCTCAAGACTCTTGGCCCTTACAACTTGTGCGACCATGGGCAAATCACTTAGCCCAGATTGCCTCCAAAAAAAAAAAAAAAGAAAGAAAGAAAGGGAGGAAGAAGGAAAGAAGAAAGAAAGAAAAAGAAAGAAAGAAAAATTATCTCACAATACTAAATGGAGCATGAAAAGTCTCCTTCAGAAGATGGGATTTGAGCTGAAACTTGAAGGAGGCCAGGGAAAATAAGAGGTAGTTTTACATATGTGAGAGTGTATTCCCAATTGGACTCAGTCCAAACTTACTTTCTAAGTGGGATTCTATTCTCTACAAGCAGAAGCCTTTCTTAAAAGTGGGTGTCTTGTTTCTTTGTATATTTCTGGGAAACTAACCAACTTCCTCCACATGTGGGAGCCCATTTACACATGTGGAGAGCCATATGCTACAAATGGGAGTTCTGTAATTAGTACAGGTTCATGTGCCTCTTACATGTGGAAGCTCATGAAGGTTACAACTGGATTTAGGTCCTGAAAACAGTGTGGTATAATGGTTAGAGGTCCAGGCTCAGAGTTAGGAAGACCTGGTTTCAAGATCTGCCTTGGACAAATATCAGCTGTGTGATCCTTATTAAGTCACTTAACTTCTTAAAGTATCATGTCCTCTCTGGTTCTAATTGCTTTGGTAGAGGGAATCCCTTGATTGGGAGTTCCTTATACTAATGATGAAATCACAGGCCAGGACTATCCCAGGGTACCCCCTCCCCCATCAATTTGGAGCCTTTTTCTTATGCACTCATTCAGTTTTTGTTGAAGGTTTGTTTCCTCTTCACAGTTTTCTTTATTATTTTTTTATTTACTGCATTTTGGGATTGATTTGAGGTGGGGCAGGAAGTTTGGCTTGCTCATGAATACTATACCACCCTGACAGAACTACAGACAACTTTGTAATTCATTTGCTGACCTCAATACAGAGCTAGGTTCCTTTTTCCTTCTCTGATTTGTGATTAAATTGGCATGAAACTCCTCAGCCCTTTTCAGACACCCAGAGTAATTATACAGTGCAAGTATTTGTACACTGTAAGAGATGTGTTTTCCGTTCTTAGTCTGTGTAACACATCAAATTAAAGACTTTCGAGACTTTCTAGCAGTTATTTTCACTTTCATTCCTGAACGCTGATATTCCCATAACATATGCACAGCCAGGTTTCACATTTCTCCTCTACACATAGGGCAACACCATTTTATGAGATTAATAGCAACTTCTTATAAGGAATCTGTTCAAGGTGTAGTTATTCTAAAGCCTTGTGCCCATATGTGGAGTTATATGGCCATACTCCTTCATCTGCTATGTTCCAGGCACTATGCTAGGCCCTAGGAATACATCAACAAAAATTAAAGTCTGCCCTTAGAGAACTTACGTTCTGTAGGGAAAGACCACATCTACATAATACTAGATATATATATCTAACATTAAAGGAAACACTGATGGACCCAAAGGGCTGGGGCACTGTGACTACTCTTTTTCACTGAGAGATCCCTCTGCTGTAGACTCATACATTCAGCTGGACCAGGTTCAACTCTGGGGAAGCCTGGCTGCTAAAGAGGGATGGGGCTAGGCCTTCTTTTCTCACACTTTTTAGCTCATTGTACCCCCTACTATGGTGCCTCAGGAATAAATTGCTTAAGGCTTAAGTTGTAATTCATATTTAGGTCTCTCCAAAGTGGAGGGTTAAAAAAATGTACTCAATTTAAAATATGAGTCAAGTCTGAGACAGAATCAGGGGTAGGGAGCCTGTGGCTTCGAGGACACATGTGGCCTTCCAGTTCCTTGAGTGCAGCCTTTTGACTGAATCCAAGTTTTACAGAACAAATCCTTTTATTAAGGGGATTTGTTCTGTGAAATTTGGATTAAGTCAAAGGGCCACACTCGAGGACCTAGAGGGCCCTGTGTGGCCTTGAGGTAGAAGATTCCCCACCCCCAGGACTACTTGCTAATAGAGACAAAAGACTCACAGCACACATAGACACAACAACGTAAAATAGGTTTCAGTAACTTAACTGATAATTATGATTACGATCTGCTAGGAGACTGATACGGAAACATTTTAGTTGAAGATCTAAACATGAAGTAATATTCAAGACTGATTTCGCCTTGACTCCATCAAGTTTCAAAGTCTACGTCTTCTGCCAAGACAGGCCGGGGACTTGGATTTTTCTTCTTGTTGGCAGCTCTCTTCTCTGATGCAAAAGTTTCCTTTTCCACTAGTCGGCTTCACTCGACGAACCCAGGACCTCCAAACCTCTGGAACTCATGAAGTTGCATCCAGACCTTGATGAATCTACTTCAAGAACAATGTTCAGTCACCTACTGAGGAAAGGAAACACAAAATGGGAAAGGCGTCCAGTGGCCAAGCACAAATTCACTCACCTGTGGGACCACATGAGGGTGGGGACAAAAAACCACACATGTCTCTGCCCTAGAGCTGGGGAGAGTTCTACTTGTCACACTGATGGATGAAAGAGAGAGAGAGAGAGAGAGAGAGAGAGAGAGAGAGAGAGTGAGCAAGAGTGCCAAAAGTTGTCTCTTCCTTTTAACTAATATAGAACCCTTCCGCTTGCTGCTAGCATAGTAAGACCAAGAAACCAACTAGAATTTCCTACATCATGCCAAAATTCCTAAACCTTTTAGCCTTGAGTCACCACATGGTTAGAAGCAGACGAGGAGTTAATCATCTCTGATGCACCCAGGTGTTTATTCACACATGTGGTCACCCGGAAGCAGGAAAGGCACCTTAGCTCATGTTCCATAGGATCGATTGCCTATACAAAATTTGTTGTTGAGGTATTTTGGTCATTTTTGACTCTTCACAACTAATTTTTGGGAGTTTTCTTGGGAAAGATACTGGAGTGGTTTGCCATTTCCTTCTCCAGCTCATTTTACAGATGAGAAACTGAGGCACACAGGGTTACATGACTTGCCCAGGATCACACAGCTAATAATCATCTGAGGCCAGATTTGAACTCATGAGTCTTCTGGTTCCAAGCCGAGTACTCGATCCACTGCACCATCTGGCTGCCCTGTCTACAGAATACATTCATGTTAATTGAGAGAGGCAGGCACTAGCAGCATGGAGGAAGAGCCTCACACAGGTGGTATAGCATTTTTCTTGATTTGAAGGAAACTTGGGATTCTAAGAGGAACTGATTCAAAGATTTGGGAGTTGAAGGGTCACTCTCCCATTTTAATTATTTCTACAATATCTGATATTGCTTTCCACTCCCCATTAAGGTAGTCCATTTCTTAAAGTACTTAGTGACTGGTGCAGGATGTTTGATGATTACATCATATTTGGAAAATTGGAAGTCTCTACTGCTTCAGAAAACACACAGGACATTATTCATACTGTGTTCCTCACTGAATCCAATTTTCTAGACTTTCCCAGATACTTCAAAGAAGTTTGGATGGTCCTTTCAATTGTGTCCTTATGATAGCCTAATGACATTTTTGAAGCCAATAATGCACTGTGCAAGTCTCTTATTTGTCTCAATCTACCAGTCCTTTAACAACTGAGAATCCATTTCCTTAATGCAAACTCATACTATCATACACTGAAGTATGCTGACCTCTAGGCTCACAGTTGCAAGTAGGTACCATTGATATTCAATTACTACAAATGGAGATTTATGCATAAATAAGCAATCCCAGATGATATTCCCTGATATTCTCTTTCTGTCATGTATCCTCCTATGAAACATTTGACTTGGGTACACTTTGGGGAATTTATTCACTTCTTAGTTCATAGGACCTACCCAAGGAAACTTAATAAACACATGCATGGTGCTCTCCAGGAAAACTGAGGCTGGTTCCTTACTTGGAAGCATGTAGTTTTATTGGAAGGAAGGAAACAAACAAAAATCCTTTGAGGAATCATTGGTCCCAAAGACCCCCACAGTCATTTTTAGCCCTATTGTGGAAGTCCTGCTCCACATATTCTGCCTGAGGCCATGTCTCCTATCCATTTAAAGGAGGTGATGATAGAAGTGTTGGTTTTTCTCTCCCCTTCCCAACTTCTGGCTGATTATCATGGCTCCACAGCACACAGTTCACTGATTTTAAATGGCATTAATTTCTAATGACAAGGCCAGAGTTTCTATAGAGTCCTCCAATTCTTCATATTGTATCTCTCTGATACAATGTGAAGGCAATAAACCCCTGCCCCCAACTACTTTTCTTTCCTGTTCGTTGCTCCTACTTTTACTTCTGGTATCCTTTCTCTTGTCTTCCTTATTCCATTTGTAGCACCCACTCTGGATTATTTCCTCAGCTTGCACTCACACTCACAGCTTGAGTACCTGAGAGCAGCCCTAGTTGTCTGAGTTTACAACCCACGGTCTTTTAATCTGCTCTTTAAATTAATTTCCTCACACTCTTCTTGCTCTGACTTAGGGTTAGAAAGACTCATTTATTTCCATTTCATTTCAAATTGTTCACCGAGGGCTTCATTGCTACCATCTGAATCATACAAAGATAGAAACATTGAGCAGGAGCAGGAGGTGGTGCTGGAGCCAAATTATACTGGCTGAAGAGAGCTGCCTATTAATTTTCATTGTGAAAATTTCAACCTCAGAAATCAGCGAATGCTACAGATCAAGCCTGGGTTTATTGTTTCGTTGCTTGTATAAACTTAAGAATGTGATGGAGAAAATGTTTATAGTATAGATTAAATTTTAAAATGTGGGTACATGTTTTCTTCTAGAAGCCATGAGTAAGCATTTACCAGCACACTCCTGCCCTTGTGAGTGTTGGGTGCTGTGGCTTTTCTCAGCTTGGCAACTTTCTTTGGGGCTCCTATTCAAATGAATGGGAGTGATAAAGAGGAGGAAGGGAATCGAGCTTACTATGGGCCAGGGTGCTTTTTGCAAACACAGGTTAATAACTTGCCCAGGGTCACATATCTAGTAAGTGTGTTAGGCTGGAACTCAGTTGAATTGTTGAATAGTGAGTGAACTCACATCTTTTCTGATTCCAGGCCTGGTGCTCTATCCTTTGAGTCACCAGCTGCCTCTAAGTAAAAAAAATCTAGGGAAAGCTGTTAAGAGGTATTGACCTCTACCGCATATCCTTTGTTCTATATTTTTACTTTTCACATGTAAATGTGGCTGGCAACAAAGCACCCAAGTTTTGAGATGTCCTTTACAGGTTTCTGTGATTGCTAAAAGATGTGTGAGGAAGGAGTATAAAGAGAAGAAATCAAAGACAAAGTGTAGTTTGTGAAAAATAGAACTGAATTTTAAGAGGGGCCCAGTGGAAGGGGTAGGCCTAGGAGGAAAGGAACTGGGTCAGGGGATTGCTGAGCTGCAAGGGGGTGTGTGTGTGTGTGTGTGTGTGTGTGTGTGTGTGTGTGTGTGTGTGTGCAGAGGGCCCTCTGCCTGCACAGATGGCACTGCCTCTTCATTTCTAAACTCTTTTCTTTCCTGCTCCAACTCCTGGATCTTAGATCCAGTTATCCTCCACCTCAGAAGCAGAACATACAGGCTACCCCCCCAAAGCTCTCTAGTAATCAACCATATCTCTTTGCATGAGGTCCCTACCATGCCTGCATCACATCTGGGGCACATTCTAGCCTTGTGGCATTATGGCCTTATGGCACCTGCTTTCCATCTATGCCCTCTTATCCACATACGGCATGGAGGTATATCTGTGTACCTGCCTTATATCTGCCAACTACATTCAAAGCTCTTTGAGAACAGAAACTATAGCTTAATTATCTTTGGATCTCCCTTGGAACCCAGCACAACATAGATTCTTAATATTTTGTTGAATACTGAGTGAAATGGACATGTTTAAATGTCTCCATTTTTAGTGTGGGAAAGTCATTTGACCTTGTTGAAAGTTGTTTTATTTTTGTTTCAAAATAAAATAACATACCTTATAGATACACTTTTCTAATGTTATTTATTATGTATAGGTATTGTTAAGTAGCAGTAATAAGCATTTCCTTTTTGGATTGTTATATCAGTAAGGCAAGATTCATGACCTTGAGGATGAACGTGAGCATGCCTGAATGGTTCAGAATTGCAAAGTATGAAAAACTCTCTATGTAGAAGGAAGAGGAAGTATAACATTTATTTAGACTCCAGAGAATCAAATCCAAGAACCAATACCCTAATCTGATATAGTAGCAGCTATATTCCAAAACCAGTAAGCCTACTACCATGTAGTAACAAAGAAATTATAACATAATATTATAGCAAAGAACCAAGTCATCTTGTAACCTTCCCCCCTGCTAGGGCCTTCCTGTAAACAATCCCTCATGAATCCTAACTCTCTGCTCAGTGCTCTCTCTGCAGCTCTGTTGACTCCTAGCTTCTGCTCCTTCTCCTTGGGCTGAATTCTGATTCCTGTAGCTCTCTGCAGATTCTGCTCTTTGATCTCCACCACTCTCTTGTTGTGCACTCTCCGCTCTGCATTCTCTCTCGATGCTGGCTCTCCCTTGATGTCTGCTGCTTCAATGTCTTCTTGATTTCTGCTTCAGAATTCTGCTGCTCTCAGTTCTGGGTTGGCATCTGATTGACTGGAACTCAGGTCTCTGATTGGCTGAATTCATGATTGCCTAGAACTCAGTGCACATATCATTGGCTCTGGTCTTAGCCACTCCCCTTAGGGTTCTGAGGACTTCATGCCTACATCAGCTTGGCACCTAGTAAGTAGGGGCTTTAGGCCTACTTACAAACAACGATATAATCAAGCTTTCCTACCTAGGCCCACCTGAGGCCTATTGAATGGGTGGGGAAGATCTTCCATCACATTAATACTACAATTGTTTCAATAACTTTATACTACCAGGAGTCATTTTTAGTAGATTATATTATTATTAGACCATATTAAAATGTATTAGACTATAATATGTTACTATATTCAGTAAATATAGTAATCTAACTTATTCACTCTGTTTAATGTTAGATACTTTCAAGCCATTTAAGATGCAATCTGCTCACATGTTATAGATGGAGATATTCACTTTCAGAACTCACTTTTCTCTAAGTTATTATGGTCACCATTTTTTTTTGCAGAATTGTTTGCCAGTCCTTTACAGAGAGGTCACTCTTGCCTGTTCTACAGCAGATTTAGTGTAAGTGAGAATCTCAGTGAGATATGAGACCAATGTGTGGATACAGGCAAAGTTCCTTTCAACAAGGTCCACACTTTATGGCTCACTGACATTCATGTTGTTTAATGTATAGTTTTTTCTTTGTGCTAAAATGCAGGATCTGAAGGTTCTGCTGGAAAAACACCAAGGCTGAGAAGCATCACTTAGCTAGTCATTACAACGTTACATATTGCCCTGGTGCCCTAACACTATGGGCTCACATAGACTGGGACCTATCCTGAGGAATGATGCTAAGATGATCGTTATCCATCACTGGGGGGTGCTACAAAATCATCTTCTCATCTACCTATGGTAAAGCTGGTGGCTAGGTTTCCCCCAAAGTGCCTAATTCCCATTTAGGAAGCTCTTTCTTGTTACGAATGGATACTGGAATAAAGAACAAGGAAAAAGGCAAAAAGAGAGTCATGAAGAATGTGTGTGTCTGAGAGATTGTCTATTAGCTTGCTTTTATAGACCATGGAGGAGGCAGTTCTTCTGACTGACGTCCGTCTTCCTGAGCTTCAGTCAGCTAATCGTCCTGAAGGCAACCTAAGCATCTGAAACACAGCCAGAAAATTACCAGTGGTCATGTACACTTCCACAAGAAGGTGCCCCTAAGATGCCCTCCCCACCAAATGTACTTGCCCTGTTATAGTATCAGGTGGATTGCTGAACTCATCAAATTGATCAGGGATCCCTCCAATCAACCTCTCTTATACTCTACATTTGCAAAAACATGGCTTGATTAAGAAAATATTCAGGCAATTGAATTCAATTGATTTCTTTTTTTAATCACTTGATAGAAAACATATTTCTTTAACAGTTCTTGTATATACAGAATGAGAGAGAACAAAAAGAAAAATTTTAAAATGCTTTCAGTGATGTGTTTTGCTTTTACATATATTGCATTTCCAAATATGCCACTTACTATCCCCCAAATCTACCCTTTGTAATAAAGAATGGAATAGAGAAAAAAACCCTGCAGCACAGCTAAAGAAACCCACACATCCACCAAGTCTGACAGTATGTGTAATGCTTCTCACCTATAGTTCCCCATCAGTGCAAGGAAAAGAAGAAAGTACATATTCTCTCTTCTTCAGGCCAAGCTCGATCATTACAATTATGTATCATTCAGTTACTGTTTGTTCTTTCCTTTTGCATTGTTTTAGTTATTGTGTATATTACCTTCCTGGTACTCCTTATTTTCCTTTGTAATAGTTCATAAAAATCTCCCTATACTTCTCTACATACCTTATAGTCACCATTTTAAACACTTCATTGTGGAAGAAAATTCTGTATTCTATATTGTGGGTACCAGCCTGCCAGAAATTTTTTTTATTAATTTAGGATTATTCTAACTCTAGGCATTTTTCTTCATACAGAAAGAAATGTCTAAATTGACAAAATTTCCCTCATGCCTTTGGTCATCTCTCCAACACAAGTCATTCTGAACTCATAATTTATAGGATTCTTGAACAAGGAATATTTCGGTCAAGATTGAGAGTGTGTCCAGAGTTTGGGTAACAGGTCAGTCAACAGTCTGCTTCATTTAACAGAACTATAGTCACAATTTTTGACCCGTCCTTAGATAATCCCCTTTCTAAAACCATCCAATCTCTCTTTGACCAGTTCCTTTATGTTCTCCTTTCTAGTTGGTCAGAGGTAAACAAAGAAGATATTTCATTAACTGAAACAAAGAGACTTTTTTCTTCTTTTAGGTAGACTATTACTCTAATCTCTTCAAGACATGAGGGAAAAGGGTATAACTCTTCTCTAGAAATTTTTTTTTTATTTTTTGTTTACAACACTTGATTCTACATAATTTTGAGTTCCAGATTTTCTTCCCTCCCTCCCCACCTCCCTCCCCAAGATGGCATGGAATATGATATATCTTCCATATATAACTTCGCATTGAACTTATTTACACACTAGTCAAGTTGTGAAGAAGAATTATGATCAATGGAATGAATCATGAGAAAGAAGAAATAGAACCAAAAAAAACCCCAAAAACAAAAACAAAAGAGAGAAAAAAGAGAAAAAAAGGTGAGTATAAAGTGTACCTCAATCTGCATTCATACTTCATAGTTCTTTCTCTGGATGTAGATAGCATTCTCCATCTTGAGTCCTTTGGAGTTGTCTTTGCACCTTGTGTTGCTGAGAAGAGCAAAGTCTATCGGGGTTAGTCCTCATAGAATCAATATGTCTGTGGTTGTGTACAATATTCCCCTGGTTCTGCTCCACTCACTCAGCATTATATCATGTAGGTTTTTCCAGATTTTTATGAAGTCTATATCATCCCCATTTCTTATAGAACAATAGTATTCCATCACCTTCATATACCACAACTTGTTCAGCCATTCCACAATTGATGGGCATCCCCTTGATTTCCAATTCTTAGCTACTACAAAGAGAGCTGCTATAAATATTTTTGTACATATGGGTCATTTTCCTACTTGTGTGATCTCTTTGGGATATAACCCTAGAAGTGGTATTGGCGGGTCAAAGGATATGAACATTTTTATAGCCTTTTGGGCATAGTTCCAAATTGCTCTCCAGAATGGCTGGATCGGTTCACAACTCCACCAGCAATGTAACAATGCTCCAATTTTCTCAGATCCTCTCCAGCATTTATAATTTTCCTGTTTTGTCATTTTAGCCAATCTGGCAGGAGAGATATAGTATCTAAGAGTTGTTTTGATTTGCATTTCTCTAATCAGTATTGATTTTGAGCATTTTTTCATATGCCTATAGATATCTTTAATTTCTTCCTCTGAAAACGGCCTGTTCATATCCTTTGACCATTTCTCAATTGGGGAATGACTTGTATTCCTATATATTTGGCTCAGTTCCCTGTGTATTTTAGAAATGAGGCCTTTATCAGAGACATTGGTTGTAAAGACTTTCTCCCAATTTTCTGCTTCCCTCCTAATCTTTGTTGCATTAGCTTTTTTAAATACAAAAACATTTCAATTTAACATAATCAGAATTATCCATTTGTATTTTGTAATGCTATGTCTCTTGTTGTATCATGAATTCTTTTCTTTCCCATAAATCTGATAGGTAAACTATTCCTTGCTCTCCCAAATTGCTTATAGTATCAGCCTTTATTCCTAAATCATCAACCCATTTTGACTTTATTTTGGTATATGGTGTAAGATATTGGTCTATGCCCAGTTTCTGTCCTGCCATTTTCCAATTTTCCCAGCAGTTTTTGTGAAACAGTGAATTCTTAGCCCAGAAGCTGGATTCTTTGGGTTTATCAAAGAGTAGATTGCTATAGTCGTTGACTTCTCCATCTTGTGTTCCTATCATATTCCACCGATCCACAACTCTGTTTTTTAGCCAGTACCAGGTAGTTTTGATGACTGCTGCTTTATAGTGCAGTTTAATATCTGGTATGGCTAGGCCACCTTCCCTAACATTTCTTTTCATTAATACCCTAGATATTCTAGACCTCTTGTTCTTCCGGATGAATTTTGTTATTATTTTATCCAGCTCTGTAAAATAATTTTTTGGTAGTTCAATTGGTATGGCACTGAATAGACAGATTAATTTAGGTAAAATTATCATTTTCATTACATTAGCTTGGCCTAACCATGAGCAACTGATATTTTTCCATTTATTTAGAACTGACTTTATTTGCATGAAAATGTTTTCTTAATTATGTTCATGTAGTCCCTGGGTTTGTCTTGGCAGACAGAGGGTACAACTCTTAAGTAAATAAATCAAGAATCCCTCGTTCTTGTCCTTGTCTAGCCACCGCCCTAATTACTTGAGGGAAGAGACCCTATTGGTCTGGACAGAAAGAGGGGAACTGTGTAATGTTCCAGGATTTATTGTTAAACAATGACTGATAAAGTTCCTCTTTCAGAGTCCATAAGCTTCAGTCTAGGATAATTTTTCAATGATTTCTTCATATTTCTAAAAGAAGGAAGAGGAAGGAAAAAAAGCTCTCTACTTCCACAGCAGTAAAGTTCCATTTCATTCAAATGACACAATTTGTTTAGCCCTTCCCCAATTCATGAACATCTACTTTGTTTACATTTCTTTGCTACTAAATGTAGGAATTGGGCCAATGGAGCTCTATTCCCAGAGCACATATAGTGTGCTGCGCCTGCTGCCAGCCCATGTGGAAAAGGCTGCAGAACCTGTTTCAAGAAAGGTGTGATGATATGTAGTGGAAGGGCCTTGTGCCCTGATATGGACCATTTGCTGGCATTCTGTAACTGGTTCTGTTCTTTTAACCATGTGGTGAAGAGAGGCAAGGTGTTAATCAGCTGAAGAGGCAGAACCCCTGTATAGTAAAAAAAAAAAAACCCACTAACTTGCCAATATGAGACCCCTTCATCTTTCTTACTGGATATGTTCAAGAGAGGAGGCAAGGATTGCTAGAAGCCTTCAGTGGCCTAATTGGTGCTATTCCTATGCAGCTCCTTAGCTCATGGTCCTCCTGTTACTTCTTTCCCTGTCTATTCTTCCCGATTTTAGGTGAAGGAGTATTGGAGACAGCTTCAACCTTGTAAGTTTTGATGGTTAGAATAGCAAGTACCAGAAGTCTGGTAGCTTAAATCCATGCTTAGACTTGTGGGAGGCCAAGAACAAATGAGGCTGCAGCTATGCCCCTAGCAGTAGCTCAGTTGCAGACTGAGGGGGGAAGGAGGGAGAAGCTGCCACCTCTTGAGTTACCATTCCACTTTGGGCAGCTCTGTTAGAAGATTTTTCCTGACATCAAGTCTAATTCCAGTCTCTGTTTCCAGTTTTTCTCTACCAGGGCCAAACAGAGCAAATCTAATCCCTCCTCCATATGACAGCCCTTCAAAAAACTTGAAAACAGCTAGGATATTTCTTCTGAGTCTTCTTTTCTCCCTGGTAAGTGTGTCCCATTCATCTGGCTTTCATCTGCTATGGATTTAAGCTCCATCATTATCCTGATTTCTATCCTCTGGATAATTTATAGCTTACCAATTCAATGATCACCGAAGAAAGAAAGAAAGAAAGAAAGAAAGAAAGAAGGAGAGAAAGAAAGAAGAGAAAAACAAAAAGAAACAAAAAAGAATATTTCCATATACAAAGTAGATCAGAAAAAAGAGGAAATGTGTAAAACCGCAAATCTCCATTATGTCCAACTCGTTTTAAAAAGTAAATAATAAATCCATCATATTACTTTATTTTTTTCTTCCTCTTTTCTTTAATTCAAATTCTATTTCTACATCTTTAATACTCTCTCACTCTCTCACATGAATTCTTCCCCTTATCCATCTCTCTTTTAAGTAGGCATAAGGGAGAGAGGTTGATTGACACACTGACAAATCAAAGGAGGCAGTCCCCTTTGTAAAGACTGATATAGGGACCCAAAGGAAAACAATAACGAACAATCAATTGTCCCATTAATATTCAGAAGTCTTGTCTCATGCAGTCTCTGTTCTTATAGAATCAAAATTGTCCATTATTCATTCCCCATCAGGAGGATGAGATTCCCCTAAGGAATTAATAACAGGCTCCAATACATATGCAAATACACTGAGTACTCAACTTTAACACAGTACGTATCAAGTCATAAAACTATTTCAACTTCTGGTCATATTATGCTTTTTTTTTGGGGGGGGGAAGGCAGGGCAATTAGGGTTAAGTGACTTGCCTAAAGTCACACAGCTAGTAAATGTGTCAAGTATCTGAATTCAGATTTGAACTCAGATCCTCCTGATTCCAGGGCTGGTGCTCTACTCACTGCGCTACCTAGCTGCCTCTGATGTCATTCTTTTTTTTTTTTTTAAACATTTACAGATAGACCACAAATCAGTCTTCTTTTAACATTAACTAATTGTACAATTAGGATATTGATTGAGTAACAGAATAATATCCTGATCTCACAAGCCTTTGACCTAATTGTCTCCACGCCATTATGAAGAATACAAGAATATATTCTAGTAGCAGATGTCAAGGCTAAATAGTCAGTTGTTTTTTTTTTGCCACAATCTTAAGCCAAATAACTCAATTTTATACTTACATCTTACTATAGTAATTTCAGATACTCCAGTACTAATCTTATTATTTAATAGATAGGGTATTACAGTATGTTACTTTCAAAGCTATTCTGCTTGTCCAAGATTCCTTCTGGGAATTTTAAAAGATGTTTCAGTGAACTTTTTTTCTTTTTTCCTTTTTTATGGCAACACTACCACTAGTTCCCTATTTCCTAATCTTCCCCAAATAAAAAGAGGAAAACACAATCCTTACAAGACATAAGCATAATTAAGCAAAAAAAAAAATTCACACATTTGCCATCATCAAGTTCTGTTTGATGTTTTTTTTTTTGTTGTTGTTGTACCAATTTTTAGTGCAGTCAGTACTTTGGCTTCAAAGAGGTCCCATCATTACACTTAGCTGAGGGTGAGGGCTGGTTTTACCTCAAGTTCTCAGTCTGTGTCTTTTTTAAAATTTTTTTAAATTTATTTTTAATATGTTTAGTTTTCAGCATTGATTTTCACATGTGTTTGAATTACAGATTTTCTCCCCATTTCCACCCCCCCC
>CM053625.1:26935-106825 GCA_028646595.1 Phalanger gymnotis | reverse complement strand
TGTAGGAATGTAAACAAAACAGTTCAACTTTAGTAAATCCCTTGCAATTTCTTTCTCTTATCTTTCTCATTTCTCTTCCTTCTTATCCTTCTCTTATCCTTCTCATTTTTCCTCCACTTCTCTAACTTGCTTTTCCAAATCCTTTTTGAGCTCTTCCATGGACTGAGACCAGTTCATGTTTTTCTTGGAGGCTTTTGTTATATAGGCTCTTTGACTTTGTTGACTTCTTCTGTCTGTATGTTTTGGTCTTCTTTGTCACCAAAGAAGGATTCCAGAGTCTGAGACTGAATCTGAGTGCATTTTCGCTGCCTGGCCATGTTCCCAGACAACTCACTTGACCCTTGAGTTTTTCAGTGGGGTATGACTGCTTGTAGACTAAAGAGTTCTATGTTCCAAGCCTGGGGGGATGCACCAGCTCTGCCACACCAACACTCCTCCTATCCCAAGAACCCCCACCCCCGACTGGACTTAGATCTTCAGCAGGCTCTTCACTCCTGTTCTGATCTGCCACTTTATTCCTCCCACCAGGTGGGCCTGGGGCCAGAAGCAACTGCAGCTGTAGTTCTAAAGCTGCCCCACCTCTGCTGCCCCCGGGGTGGTGGCCAAACTGCAAACTCTATCCCAGTCCCCAGCAGCTTCTCCCACTAACCTACTCTGTTGTCCTTGGTGTTTGTGGGTTGAGAAGTCTGGTAACTGCCACAGCTCACTGATTCAGGGCACTAGAACATGCTCCTCCCGGCTCCTGGTCTGGTCGGTCCACGCCGCCCACACTGGGCTCCGCTCCGCTCCCCTCCGCTCCCAGCTCCGTGCAGGATAGGCCTTACCCAGACACCATCCAGGCTGTCCTGGGCTAGAGCCCTGCTTCCATATGCTATTTTGTGTGTTCTGCAGTTCTAGAATTGGTTCACAGCCATTTTTTATAGGTTTTTGGAAGGACTTGGTGGAGAGCTCACGCTAGTCCCTGCTTTCCAGCCACCATCTTGGCTCCACCCCTCCTCACATGTAATTTCTTATAAGACAGTAATACTCCATCACATTTGTGTGCCGTAATTTGCTTAGCCATTTCCCAATTGATAGGCATCTACTTTGTTTCCAATTTTTAGCTATCACAAAAAGTGTTGCTCTAAGTATTGTGGAGTGCAAAGAGGCCTTTTTGTTATCAATGGCTTCCATGGGGTATAAAAATTCAGTAATGGAATCTAGTTCAAATAATATAGTTTATGCCCTATTTTATATGGATATTTTAATCACTTTATTTGCATAATTCCAAATTATTTTCCAAAATGGTTGTGCCAGATCATCACTCCTCCAAGAGTGTATTAATGTGACTATCGTTCCATAACCCCTCTAATGACAATTTCCATTTTTTTTTTTGCCATTTTGGCCAAAGTGTGAGGTGAAATCTCAAGGTTATTTTGTTTTGCACTTCTCTTATTATTAGTGATTTGGAGCGTTTTTTTCATATAGTTGTGAATATTTTGCAGTTCTTTTGATGACTGCCCATATCCATTGACCATTTATTTCTTGGAGAATAGCTGTTAGTCTTATGTATATTTATTGTTTGTATATATTAGATAACCAACCTTTATCAGAAAAATTTGATACACAGACTCCCCCTGACCCCTGCCATTTGACTACTTCCCTTATTATCCTAAACGCATTAACGTTGTTTGTGCAGAAGCTTTTCATTTTCATGTAATAATCAAACTTATTTTATCTTTTGTAATTACCCCTATCTCTTATTTGGTTAAGAATATATCTCTTATTGTGTATGAGAGGTATATATGTTCTGTTTCTCTTCTTATTTTTAGCAGTATGATCTTTAATATTAAGGCCATATATTCATTTAGAATATATTGTGAAGTGTATGACTGAAGGGCAAATAGTTGGCACAGTGGTTAGAGTGCCTGGCCTGGAGTCAGGAAGACTCATGTTCCTAAGTTCAAATGTGGCCTCAGACACCCACTTACTAGCTGTGTGACCCTGGGCAAGTCACTTAACTCTTTTTACCTTAGTTTTCTCATCTGTAAAAAGAACTAGAGAAGGTAATGGCAAATCACTTCTGCATAATTGCCAAGAAAACCCCAATGGAATCATGAAGAGATGGACATGATTGAAATGACTGAACAACAATAATGTGAAATCAGGCAAAACATATTTCCATTTTAACTATATAGCCAAAAAAACCCTACAAAAATAAAGAAAGCAGATAAGTTATGCTTGAGTTTGCTCTCAGAGATCATCAGTTCTCTCTCTGGAGGTGGATAGAATTTTTTCATTGTGAGTCCTTTGGAATTGTCTTGGATCATTGTATTGATCAGATTAGCCCACTGAAGGATTATACTCAGTTTTGCTAGATAGTTTATTCTTGATCGTTATCATAGTTCCTTTGCCTCCCAGAATATTACATCCTTTCACAGTTTATTTCACAGTCATCACAACATTGCTATTACACAATGATCTCCTGGTTCTTTTCCATTTACTGCATCAGTTCGCATAGGTCTTCCCATGTTCTTCCACCCCCCTCGTCATTTCTTACAGCACAATGGTACTCCATCACAATCATATGCCACAACTTATTCAGCCATTTTCCAATTGATGAGTATCCCTCAACTTCCAGTTCTTTACCACCATAAAAGGAGATGCTATAAATATTTTTTTGTACATATGGGTCCTTTTTCTCCTTCTTTGATTTCCTTGTGGTACAGACCTAATGGTGAGTTTGCTGGGTCAAAGGTTATGGACAGTTTTATAGTCCTTTGAGCATAACTCCAAACTGTTCTCCATAATGCTTGGACTAGTTTGTAAGTTCACCAAACAGCTATTTTCTCCCAATCCCTCCAGCATTTATCATTTCTGTTGGTTGTGAGGTGGTAGTCCAAAGTTGTTTTAAATTTGCATCTCTCTAATCAGTAGTGATTTAGAGCATTTTTTCCCCATAAATCCACAGATAGCTTTAATTTCTTCTTTTGAAAGCTGCATGTTCACATCATTTGACCACTTATTAACTGGAGAATGGCTCTTATTTTTATAAATTTGACCCAGTTCCCTCTATATTTGAGAAATGAAACCTTTATCAGAGAAACTTGCTGTAAATTTTTTTGATATCACTTCATTGTTTATGGTACCTTTTAGCAAAATGTAGTTTCCCTGATGATCTCCTTTAATTAGGTTCATTTTTGCTTTCGCTTTGTCTGAGATCATGATTACTACCCCAGCCTTTTTTACTTCAGCTAAAGCATAATACAGTCTTCTCTTACACTTTAACTACATGTGTGTCTTTCTGTTTTAAGTGTGTTTTTTAGTAAACAACATATTGCTAGATTCTTGTTTCTAATCTATTCTGCTATCTGCTTCTGTTTTATGGGTGAGCTCATCCCATTCATAGTCACAGTTATGAATCTTTCTCTCTTTTTATCCTGTCTCTCCTCAAAAGTCCTTTTTGCTTTTGACCATTGCCTCCCTTAACCCACCCTCCCCACATCTCTTATCCCCTTCTATTTCCCTACTGAGTCAGATAGATTTCGATACCCAACTGAATGTATATATATATATTCTTCCTTCTTTGAACCACTTCTGATGAGAGAGCTTAAAGCATTGCCTGCCCTCTCTCTCATTTTCCTCTCCACTGTAAACATTCTTCCTTGCATGCCTCTTTTATGTGGGAAAACTTCCCCATTCTATCTCCCTTTTCCCTTCTCCCAGTGCATCCTTCTTTTATTTTTTGGGGGGGAAAATCACCCCAACACAATTGACTCACACTCATGCTCTCTGACTGTGTAGATTCCAAATAATTATACAGTTCTTAGGAGTTACAAATATCATCTTCCCACATAGGAGTGTAAATGGTTTGAACATATTAAGTCTCTTATGATTTCTTTTTCATGTTTACCTTTTTTTTTTGCATCTCTTGAGGCTTATGTTTGCATGTTAAATTTTCTATTCAGGTTTGGCCTTTTTCTCAAGAATGTTTGAAAGTCTTCGATTTCATTAAATGTCCATCCCCACCCCACTGAAGGATTATACTCAGTTTTGCTAGATAGTTTATTCTTGATTGTAAGCATAGTTGCTTTGCCTCCCAGAATATCACATCCTAAGCTGCCCACTTATTTAATGTGGAAGCAGCTAAATCTCATGTGATCCTGACTGTGACTCCACAGTATTTGAATCATTTCTTGTTGGCTGCTTGAAATATTTTCTCCTTGACCTGGGAGCTTTGGAATTTGGCTGGAATATTCCTGGGAGTTTTCATTTTGGGATCTCTTTCAGGAGGTGATCAGTAGGGTCATTCAAATTCTATTTTACCCTCTGGATTTAAGATATCAAGGCAGTTTTCTTTGAATTTCTTGAAATATGATGTCTAAGTAATCCTTTTCTTTGATCATAGCTTTCAGATAGTCCAATAATTCTTAAATTATCTCCCCCAATTTATTTCCCAGATCAATTGTTTTCTGACGAGATGTTATACATTTTCTTCTATTTTTTCATTCTTTTGACTTTGTTCCACTTTTCTTAATGTTAGCTTCCATTTGCCCAATTCTAATTTTTAGTTCTTTTCTTCAGTGAATTTTTGTACCTCCTTTTCCATTTGGTGGATTCAGCTTTTTAAGGTCTTTTCTTTATTGGATTTTTGTGCCTCTTTTTAATATTAGGCCAATTCTGGTTTTTATTAGGTTTTTTCTTCAGTATTTTTTGTGCCTCTTTTACCAAGCAGTTAATTCTCTTTTTGTAGTTTTTTTTTTGCATCATTCTCATTTCTTTCCCCAATTTCCCTTTACCATTCTCATCTCTTCTTTTGACTCTTCCAGAAATTCTTGTTTGGCTTGGGTCTAACTAGCATCTTTTCTTTGAGGCTTTGGTTGTAGCTATTTTCATGCTGTTGTCTTCTTCTGAGTTTATGTCTTGGTCTTCTCTAGTACCATAGTAGCTTTTAATGTTCAGATTTCCCCCCCCTGTTTGTTCATTTATCCAGCTTATTTATTGACTTTGAACTTTATGTTGAAGTTGGGCTTTATCCCACCTGGGGGTGGGAGGGCACTGTACTAAGCTTTAGACTTTTTTGTGCTTCTATTTTTAGAGCTAGTTCTGAGGGATCTACAAGTTTTTGGTGATTCCAAGTTGGTGTGATATGGGAGAGGTGTGGCTACTGCTCTCTTGGTCTGTCCTCTGGTCTTTATCCAGTGTGGGGTCCTGATTGGGAAAAAGCCATAAAATATAGTAATAGGTGAAAAGCCATAAAACTTAAACTCCATGAGAAGTGGAAGCCTGAACATGGTAACCTGTTTACAGTCATCACTTAGATACTGAATTATGTTTTAGACACTGAGTCAGAACTTAAGGTACTATGACCAATGAAAGTCATAATAAGAACATTGTGATCCATATGTGACTGGTATATGATCCATACACAAACTTATGTTTGGGCATAACATCGGCTTGACTCTCAAGCTCATTACTAAGCAGAAAACCAAAAATGTCCACTAATCAGTAGTGATGCACCCTCTAGCTCCTGCTGCCTTTCTCTGTTTTCTATAATTATCATGAGGATTTTGAGAGTTCTTTAGTGGGGGGTCCACTGAACTGTCTGGCAGCAACCCCAGATTGCCCCTGTTTGTAAGTATATAATGGTTGATTAAACTACTACCTATAATCAATCTAGAGCTCTGTGGCATAAATTCTAGATTCCTTTGGCATAAAAAGAACAAGCCATGGTTACGCGGGAGGGACAGGGGTCTGCAGTCAGGGCAATTCTGAACCTCATATCCAGGAAAGGCCCCGGATCCCTACAGCCATCAGCACTAGAACTCCTCTTGGCCCTGGAACTGTGACCAGGTCCTTTTTTCCCCTGCAGTTGTAAGTGCTAGTGCCCCTCTCCACCTTGAAACTTTGACCCAGAAAGCCTCAGGGCTGAGAGCTCCTGAAGCTGCTGCTACCACCGTGTGCATGTGCTCAGGCCAAGCCCATATTCTGCCATCATAGACCTCTCCAGCCAACCTCTTAAGTTCCCCATGGCTGGAAAAATGTCTCACTTCAACCTTTTGCTAGCTCTGCCACTCCATAATTTGATTTGAGGCATTATTTTAAGGTTTTTTTGGAGGGGAGTATTGAGAGAGTTTGGCTGTGTTGCTGCCTGTATTCGACCATCTTTGACAGGATTTTGTTTACATTTTTTGAGTGAATGTTCATTAATGACATTGGCCTATATTTTTCTTTCTATATTTTATCTTTCTCTGGTTTTAGTATTAGGATTATATTTACTTCATATAAAGATTCTGATAGGGTGCATTCATCTCAATTTTTGAGAATAATTTCGGAAATATGGGTATTAACCGTTCTTTAAAATTTTCATAGAATTTTCCTGCAAATCCATCAGGACCAGGAGTTTTTTTTTTTAGTAATTTATTTACAGTTAATTTTATTCCTTTTTCTGAGATTGTTTTATTTAAGATCTCTATCTGATTTTCTGATTGTTTGGTATTTTATATTTTTAAAGTAATTCTTCTATTTCTTTTGTCCTCTTGGTTTTGTTAGCATATAACTAGGGATAATAAGTTATAATTATTCTTTTTATTCCCCCTGGTCTTGCTTTTTCACCTTGCTCACATGCTATTTTATCGATTTTATTTTTTGCTCTCTGTAGTAAAATTAGAGTTTATCAATGTTATTAATTTTTTCAAAGAACTAACTTTAATTTTGCTTATCATTTCTATGTTTTTTGTTTCCAATTTATCTATTTACTCTCTAATCTTTATATTTCCTTTTGATGGTAACTTTAGGTTTATTTGTTGATTTTCTATTATAAAATGCATATTCAGTTCATCAATCCTTTCATTTTCTATTCTGTTAATGCATAACTGTTGTTGCGAGGAAAAGAGCGAGCAAGACCCGGACATAAATTTTGATGTGGATTTATTCAAGTGCTTGACTGTTTGGCGTAAAGAATCAAATCGAACAACCCCGAGCAGGGGTAGGGTCAGGTTATTTAAAGGGAAAAAACACAAACTGATTTCTGTGGAGATGGGAACACAAACAGTGGGACAAGCTGGGGCAGGATTATTCCCATGGAGATGGGAACACAAACATTGGGGTCCGTGGAGATGGGAGTACAAACAGTGGGGTGACCTGGGGCAAGATGGAGGGTAAACTGGGAAGGGGTAGAGCACAACATTCCCCAATTTTTTTCCCAAGTGTGTCAATTCCTTGACACATTCTCTGGGGATCCATAGCAAGAATCAGGGGGACTGGAATTTGCAAACCAGTAACAGAGATCCCTAACCAACAGCGGTTTGACAGAGTTTATGTGGGACTTGACAAATTGCAGAAAATGATTAACGAAGCAGGGGCCCACAACCAAAGCTATAATGAGGAGGAGGAGGGGGCCAGCCAGGGCTGTCACCAGGGCAGTGAGCCAAGGGGATGGAAGGAACAGGGACTGATACTAGTTCTGAGAGTTTTCAGCTTCCTCTGTCTATTGGCAATATTTTGGCATACCAACCTCAGGCTTTCTCACACTACTCCAGAGTTGTTAGCATAGAAACAACGAGCCTCACTGAGGGCCGCTCATAGGCCACCCTGCTTGAGAAAAAGAAGGTCAAGGCCTCTGCGGTTCTGGAGGACCACCCTCTGCCAGAGAGTCCACTTGTTTTCCTAGGACTGAGATGGACTGCTCTATGTGGAAGAGGTCAATGTTTACCTGTGCACTTAATGCCTTATAGCTGAGATCCCCTTTAACTGGGGCTGCTGTCTCAGTGGCAGTGGAGCCCACAAGTCCCAGGCCCACTAACATGGAGATGAAGAGTGGTACTGCTCGCCTTTGACGGTGGCTTGGGGGAAAAATAGTGCCAGTCTTCCTCACCCGGGAGGAGGGAAACCTGGGGAATTATGGCCACCAAGATGCACAGGGGGCCCTCCAGGTGTTGTTGGTGTCTGAGGAATACAGTGGCAGAGACACACTGGGTAAGGCCATTGTGACATGCCCACCAGGCTCCTAGAGGGGACGGGAAGTAGTCCAAGTTGGAGGCCTTAATCTCCTGAGTTTGTTTGCAAATGGAGCCATATTGAGAACTGGATATAGTGGTGTTAGATGATGTAAGGCAAATGCCTATTCCCTGCACATTCCCAGGGGTGAGCTGTGGTTGGTTCCACTCACAGTTCTCCGTGTTGGAGGTAGGGGTGACATAGGCATTTACTGCCGCCACCATATAGTAAGGAGGATGGGGCTTAACACAGATCCAACAATTTTTGCCCAGCATGTGGTTAGAGCTGTTAAGTGTCTTATGAACAGCCGATAAAAGGGCAAGCAAGGGGACTGGATAGGTGTGGGGTTCCTGAGTAATAGGTGTTGGGGCAGGGATGGCCAGGTCCCCTATTGGGCCAATGGGATGGGGACCTGGTAAAGGCATCTTGGTCACAGTCAGGGCCACTGTCTCTCCCACGTGTGCCAACCCTACGATATCCCAACGGATAATGAGTCCCAGTACCCGAGAGACCGGGGCTCTCCAGGTAGAGTCAAAAGGGTCTTGGACTTTAAGATTGAGTTTGGGGTGCCAAGGGTTCGACTCAATTGTATGGATGCATAGTAACAGATCTGAGCCCCCAGTACTGCCTGCCAGGACACATAGGGAGCCACTAGGGTCAGTCAAGGGGAGGTTGTAGGTTGTGACACAAGGGCAGGCACATGTGGTTGGGCATCCTGAAGTAGAACAGAGCAGGTAGCCTGCATCTGCTGGTGGGCCCCCAAACGGGCCTAGCTGGGGAAAAAGGGTATTGAGGGGGAGATGTATGACTTTGGGATTTTGGAAAGTCCAGGACTGTCCAGTTCCTGTAGTAATTACCCAAGTAGAGCTTGGCTTGGGGGCATGGGGATTGCGAGGGACCACACAAGGGGGTAATAGGAGAATCAAGAAGAGGGTTGGGGCAGTCTTAGCCTTTGGGGGTCCTTGAGGGGCTCTGCATTCTATTGTGTGGATGCAGCTGTCTTCACAGGGCTGTGGTGGAGCCAGACAAGAATGGACCAGAGGTTGTATGTTTCCGGATTAGTACAGAGTCCCCAGGTTGGAAGTGGTGGAGATGGTCAGAAGTCAGAATAGGCAGGGCTTCCTGGACAGATTTATGAAGCTGAGACTGGGTATGTTGCAGACCCTGTAGGAACTTAGTGAGGGAAGCCTTAATAGGAGAGGGCCACCCAAAAAGAATTTCAAAGGGGTCAAACCAAGTTTATTAGGGGTGCATCAGCTGCGGAGCAGGGCCAGAGGGAGCAGAGTAACCCAGTTCTCCATTCCGCCCCTAAAGCTCTGGCCACACCCTGAGAAACTTTGGCAACAAAACTAAGGGCATTATCTGAGCCAATGGTAGGGGGGAGGCCAAAATGAGGGATCAGTTTATTCGAGTTTCTTTACAACCACTGGGGCTGTCTCTTTCTTCAACAAAGACCAAGAGACATTTAAAACCTGCTGCTCGTGGTTTGACTTCAGTAAAATCTACTTCCCAATGTTGCGCTCCCTGCAGCCTTACCCGCAGCGGAGCTGTCTTTGCCTGTTTTGCGTTCTCTTGGGCACAGGACTCACATCTGGTGACTGTGCTGGTAAGAATGTTATCTAGGTGGGGAGGGGTGTAATATCTGTCCCTGAATAGCTCCCCAAGCTTTCTCGACCCCAGGGGTGTGATCTGATGGAGTCTTCCCACCCAATCCCTCCCCAAGACCTCAGGAACAAAAGTTTGTCCATCTCCCAAAACCCACCACCAGGACTTCTTCTCCCCCTACCCTTTTTTTGCTGAGAAGGAATCATCTGAGGGTGAATAGGAAGGAGGAGGGATGGCAGAGGGGAGGGGGTCTGAAACAAAAGAAGGGGGGCATCTTCCGAGAGGAATGCCGCCCAGGCACAACTTCACAATAATAGCATTTTCTGACAAATACCTTTTTTTTTAAAGCATTTACTAGGACCTCACAAATTTCGATTTTTAAAAGAATGTCCTAAAAGCCAATTATTAAAAATTAGTCCTACTGACTTTAAAAGCCAGGTTCAGAGGTCAGCTGGTTTCTGACTCCACTGTTCTCTCTCTTTCAGTAAAACTTCCACTTCCAGGCTTTCCCAACTTATTGTACAAATAGGGATCCCAGTACTGCTGCTATAAAACCTGGAAGTTTATAACTTCTTAAATTAAACTTCTTTAAATACGACAATACCATAAACAGATATCATGTATTTAAACCTTTTAAAACCATAATTAATTAATTACCAATCTGGCTGGATGTATTTCCACCTTCATCTTATCACCATTGACACAAACTTCACATCTGAGAAAATTCACACATGAAGCAATTCTATTTAACTCAAACGTTTGTTTTTGCCAATCGATATACTAAATACTTTTACAATTATGAATAATATTACAATTTTGAATCACCTGTTATAACCAGGTCAGTTTAAAGTGACATACTGGACCAATATTCATGTTAAATTTAATAGAACCTACTCACAGATCTAGTCCAAAGGGTGGGTGGACATAATCCCTTCCATCTCTCTATAACTTCATCTATTGGGTTTTTAACTCAGGCTATCAAGCCTTTTACTCTAAGCTGCTTGCTCAAGATTTTAATTTACTTTTATCATAGTCTCCCTTTGCCTTTTCGCATAAACTTTAGTGACAAGCAGTAAAATGAACTCTAATTTTTCTTAAGCATTAAATTAGGAATGACACATCTTAACTTTTCACATTTAGTTCAATTCTTTTCTGGTTGGGTCCCATTACACAAAAACTTTTCTCCTTTATGTAGGCAGAAAAAGGGTTAAAATACTTGTCTAGCTGCTTCCCTTTGATCTGATCCCTTCTTTTTTCCTTATCTTGAAACTTTTTTAGTGCAAAGAAGTTCAAGGGAACTTTTCCCATGTACCTTTAAGTCTTCTTCCTGCTCAGATAACTGCCTTTTTGAGCGGAGATTATAATAAAGGTCCAAAATCCCTGAGAACTTGGTCTTAACACTTCTCAGGCTTTATTTTCTCACATACCCTGTTTTCTCCCCGTTTTCAACATAAATCAACCCCCCCCCCCAAACCCACAACTTGACTTTAACTTGTGGGTATTTCTCCTTATGATGGTAAACTTTAAGCAGACTTAGGGACACATAGCCTGCTCTGCTCCCTCCTCAGGAATGCCAGTGGGATAGGGAGGGGCACGGGGGGAGTTTTACGGACTGCCTCTGCAGCTGCTGCTGCACAGACACAAACAGACACACAGAAACATAAAAACACAAAATGGAGAGACACCCCGGGACAGAAACCAGAAACCAGAAATGGGCAGGGGCCTAATGTCTTAGGCACGCTGGAGGTTTGGTGTGGTTTTTTTTCTTTACTGACCACTTAAGCCGAGTCTGGCCCCGATTTCCCAGAACCAGAAGGGAATTCCCACCAAACAGAAACCAGAAACCTAACTTACCTCCGGGGCTCTGGAATGTCTCAGAGACTGGCCCCTCTGGAGGTCTGGATCCACAAGAGTCCGAAGAGGGGGCAGGTCGGCATCGGGGGTGGGGGTGGGTTAGTTCTCCTCCCTTTTGGGCTCCGGGGCTCTGGAACGTCTCAGAGGCCGGCTGCCCTGAAGGTTGGGACAAGGAGACACCCACTACCCGAGGATGAAACCCCTCCTGGCCCGGGTCTCAGGGGGCCAAATCTCGCTGGGTCCTCCAGAAATGTTGTGACAAAAAGAGTGGGCGAGAACCAGATATAAATTTTTATGTGGATTTATTCAAGCATGCAACTCTTTGGAGTAAAGACTCAAATCAAACAGCCCCGAGCAGGGGTAGGGTCAGGTTATTTAAAGGGAAAAAACAAACTGATTTCTGTGGAGATGGGAACACAAACAGTGGGGTGACCTGGGGCAAGATGGAGGGTAAACTGGGGCGGGGCAGGGCACAACACTGTAAGGATATGATTTCCCCCTGAGAACTGCTTTAGCTGCATCCTAGAAATTTTGGTATGTTGTTTCATCATTATCATTTCCTTTTACATAGCTAATAATTATTTGTTTGATTTTTTCTTTGACTCTTCATTATTTAATACTTCGTTGTTAAGTCTATGACGGGTGAAATCTGAAATAATTGAGGAAACAAAAATTTGAGCTTAGTTGGTGTTAATGTGATTAAAGATCTTCCCTGCCCATTAATCTTAATAGGCCTCAGGTGGAGCTAGTTAAGGGAAACTTGATTAGGGAAGGCTTGTTTGTTGGAAGGCTCACACCCTTTTGCTAATTAGGTCACAAGAGGTGTGAAGCCCAACTAGGATTTGTGAGTGAGTGTTTAAGGGAAGGCACCAGGAGAGGGGAAGGCAATGGGATGGCTTGGCTCCCTGCTTTGAAATTATGTTTTAATTTCCTTGCTATTATAATGAAGTGAACTTACTGGATTTGGGATACAATTGCTGCTATCTCAAATTGGAGTTATTGGTTTTGGGATTCGATCCTCTGGTGTCTGAATAAATGTTTTATTTCTTCTGTCTTCCATATGGAGAATTTCTTATATTCTCTGATACAGAAGTATACAGGCATATTCATGGTCACTATCGATATTGTGACACTTGCCTTAGAGATACAGCTTCTGAGCATGCTAATTGTATAACAAATCAGGACTAGACCTCCTCAGATCAGCACTGGAACCTTGATACAGGGGAAGGCATATTTTTATGCACTGAAAGAAAACAATTAACAGGATGTAAGCCAGGATAAAGATTAAGCAATCTGATTTCTAATTGGAGGAAAGATTAGGGGATTTCTTAATTAAGAGGGGGATGAATGAGTTTTGAGAGTTGGGAGGGGAGAGGTGGACTTTTCCAGATATGAAACAGAATGTCACTCAATTCCCATGATTAGCATGCAGATGGAACTGACAGGAAAACAAAACTTAGGTGTCAAAATGGAGTCAGTTTGGTTCACACAATTCCTACAATTATCTCAATTTCCCCCTTCAATTTATCAGGGAGGGGCCAGCCCACTCCTGCCCATGGATCACTTATCAATAACAGAATTTATAAGGTTTTTAATGTGCTCATGTTCACCATCAATATTACATAGTAAGAAAATACCACTGGGAAGCATCCTCTCACATAGCTTAGTACAATAGCTAACATAGAGTCTAAGAACAATAATGATAATATACAAGCCCTGCTAAATAGACTGTATGGGTAAACTAAGTCAGGATACAGATCAAACTACTTAGGAAGCCCGCAACGTACTAATTTTGAAAGGGGGAGATTTACATGACACCAAGGTAACAAAAACCCCTAAGCAAACACAAATGCCATGAAACAAAAGGCAAAAGCAGTACAATAATGATCATCAATAGTAAATAACATCAAATCACCTTGTATTGTAGTAACCTAATTCTAATGTCCATTAATCAGTACATTTTTCTTGAGTCCCAGATGTTCCATGTAGTCATCTGGTCCCTGGAAATATCTTCTCTTGGACATTCTGTAAAAGGTTTAATTCTCAAGGCATCTCTGAAGGGGGCTGTGCTTCTCTAGTTCAAAATAATTTGTAGAGATTCCTAGATAATTCTGCTAAAATCTACCAGTATCGAGACTCAATATGATTTCATACAACCTGTTACAATTGGTTTTCCAATAACTAGCTTATATGGTGAAAACAGGTTCAAGCCTTATGGTGCTAATCTTATTAACAACAGAGCTATAAGCAGAACATAAAATTAAGAACCCATAATTCACCTGAGACTTCAGAGAATTTCAGTTTTATATACCATTTGTTGTTTCTATCTTGAACTAAACCTTGTGCCTGTCATAAGAATCTAAGAAAAAAAATTCCTGAGGGTTTAGTAAAACAACCCCTTTTGTCTTTTAAGATTATCAGACAAAAAGAAATAAATATACAGGCAATGGGGTATAGAAATTTATCTTGCCCTACAAGAAAGTAAGGGGAAAGGGGTTTGGCGGGTGTGTTGACAAGCAAAATAGTCTTTGTTTTCTTTGAGTGACTCAGTGTATTTTGTTGAATCTTGCTGGGTGCTAACCCCCAGGCCCAGAGCCCTGTGGGGTGTGGAACCTATGTGGATGTGAGCCTCCCATGATCCTGGGGGGAGTGGCTAAGACTGGAGCCAATAGAAGCCTGTTGTGGGAGGAGCTTGCTGAACAGTTGGAGCAGAGCTAAGAGGCAGTTGGAGAGGCAGTTGGAGAAGCAGTTGGTGAGGCAGTTGGTGACAGCCGTTAAGAGCTGAAGGAGAGAGGAAGCAGTTAGCTAGCTGGAACACAGGTTGGAGAGTGTGGTGGAAGCAGTGGTGACCGCGGCAGAGACAGCTACAGCCGAAGCTGAAGCAGGAGTTGCGGAAGCAGAGCCAACCCGAAAGTAGAGCCGACCTGTGTGTGGACCGAGGAGTGCCAAGCAAGAATTTGAGGGCAGTTTGTGATCTTCTTACTGGTAGAATGAATATGATTTGGTTTAATACCATTATGCTTTTCTGTGGCCTCCTGGTTACTCTTGTGAGGCGGACTTATTGGGCCTGGAAGCTTGTGATCAAAGTGTCGAAATGGGGAGGCTGGTTTGTGGGTCTGTTACTGTGGAGCCTAAATAAATGTTTTAATCCTTCTGCCTTCTACTTAGAGAATTCCTTATATCTAACGATTCCCGAACCGTTCAGACATATGTATGATTCAATTTGAGATCATAAATTCAGCCTTCCTACTACAGCGGGGGAGTGGGGACAGAAGGGAAGGATGAATGGGGAATGGGGCAATCAGAATATATGCCATCTTGGGAGGGAGGTTAGAAATGAAGAGAAAGTTTGTAACTCAAAATCTTGTGTAAATCAATGTTGAAAACTAAAAATATTAAATAATAAAATGTGAAGAATTTAAGAAAAAATAAATAAAAAAGATTATCAGACAGATACTTTAAAATGGGTAAATAATTTTCTTTTCTTTTCAATTTTCTATGTAAAATCCTTAATCCAGTTTTGAGAACTTATTATTAAAACACACTGAAAGCCTGAATTTCCATATTAGATGCATCTGGAAGCTAATCATATGCATATGTGTAAAGTTCTTAGAGAAAACAGCCTAATTCTATGCCTTCTCAAAATTTACTACTCTATTTAATTAGAAAACTTTTACATTACCTGTTTGTACTATTACTTTGTCTATTACCTCCCTTAGAAAGATACTTTATATTGTAATTTTACCACATATATAGGTTAAAATTGTGAGATTTTTCATGCTTGCATCTTATTATAGTAATTCAGAGATGTTCTAGTATTGATCTATTAATGAATAGATATAATATTGTACTTACAATACTTCCACTGCTCACCTGCCCTAATAATAGCAATTTGCTATGAAAGGAAAAGGAGGGACATAATTTTTTATAATAGGAGGAAAAGCTCCAATAGCTCCTTTGATTCCAGGAGTCAGTCTTATCTGACAGCTAATCATATAGTAAAGCTCCACCTTATTCACAGGGTATCAAAAAGCCAGGCTTAGGATTAACCAAGGAGGGAAATTTTCTTTTCAGAAAGGAAATAGCATAATAGGGAAACTTAGACCATGCCAAGGTCATCCCCTCAACTTTTCTGAGGGACACATATCCAATTGTAGCAGTTCTTAGACTGCAGCACATGACATTTTCTTCTATTGGCTTCATGATAATTCAGACAATCATCCCTGTAATAAAAACTCAGAACAATATTAAAGACCCAAAAGTTTTTACCTCAAATAGGGTTTCAGACACACAATGAATATCTGATAGATTACTCATTTTTAATATTAATTTTAAAATAAAATTTTGAGCTCCAAATTTTCTCCCTTCTTTTCTCTCCTCCCCCCTCCTTAAGATGGTAAGTAATTTTATATAGGTTATATATGTGCAATCATGTAAGATATATTTCCATATTAGTCATGTTGTGAAAAAAGAAACAGAACAAAAGGAAAAAAAATCACAAAAATAAAGTGAAAACGGTATGCTTTGATCTGCATATACTTTGATACATCAGTTCTTTTTTGATATGGACAGCATTTTCCATCATGAGTCTTTTGGAATTACCTTGGATCATTGTATTGTTGAGAGGAGTTAAGTCAATCAGAGTTGATCATTGCACAGTACTCCTGTTACTGTGTTCTGTGTTCTCCTGGTTCTGCTCACTTCACTTTGTATAAGTTCATGTAAGTCTTTCCAGGTTTTTCTGAAATCTGCTTGCTTGTCATTTCTCGTAGCACAATAGTGTACCATTACCTTCATATACGACAACTTGTTCAGCCATTCTCCAGTTGATGGGCTCAATTTTCAATTCTTTGCCACCACAAAAGGAGGTGCTATAAATATTTTTGTATATGTTGGTCATTCTCTACCCTTCCTTTTTATCTCTTTGGGATACAGACTTAGTAATAGTATTGCTGGATCAAAGGGTATGCACAGTTTGATTGCTCTTTGGACATAATTCCAAATTGCTCTCCAGAATGCTTGGATCAGTTTTCAATTCCACCAACAGTGCATTAGTGTCTCAGTTTTCCCAATCCTCTCCAAATTTATCATTTTTCTTTTTGTCTTTTAGCCAAAGTTATGAGGTGGTACCTCAGAATTGTTTTAATTTGCATTTGTCTAAGCAATAGTGATTTAGAGTATTTTTTATGACTATAAGTAGCTTTGCTTTCTTCATCTGAAAACTGCCTGTTCATATCCTTTGACCATGTACCAATTGGGGAATGATTTGTAGTCTTATAAAGTTGACTCAGTTCTCTATATATTTGAGAAATAAAGCCTTTATCAGAGATACTTGCTGTAAAAAATTTTCCCAAGTTTTCTGGTTTCCTTCTAATCTTGGTTGCACTAGTTTTTTTTTTTGTGCCACCCCTTTTTAATTTAATATAATCAAAATTATCCATTTTACATTTTGTAATGCTCTCTATATCTTGTTTGGTCATAAATTCTTCCCTTCTCCATAGATCTGACAGGCAAACTATTCCTTGCTCTCCTAATTTGCTTATGGTATTACCTTCATGTCTAAATCATGTACCTATTTTGACCTTATCTTGGTATATGGTGTAAGATGTCAACCTATACCTAGTTTCTGCTATATTATTTTCCAATTTTCCAGCAGTTTTTGTCAAATAGTGAATTTTTATTGCAGAATCTGGGGTCTTTGAATTTATTAAACATTAGATTAATATGGTCATTTACTACTGTGTATTGTGTACCTATTCTATTCCACCGATCCACCACTCTGTTTCTTGGCCAGTACCAGATAGTTTTTATGACTGCTGCTTTATAATATAGTTTTAGATCTGATACAGCCAGGCCTTCTTCCTTTGCATTTTTTTCATTAATTCCCTTGATATTCTCTAGCTCTATAAAATAGTTTTCATAGGTTGATTGTTATGGCACTGAATAAATAAATTAATTTAGATGGAATTATAATTTTTATTATCTTAGCCTGCTCATGGCAATATTTTTTCAATTATTTAGCTCTGACTTTATTTGTGTGAAGAGTGTTTGGTAATTGTGTTCATATAGTTCCTGGGCTTATCTTGCCAGGAAAACTCTCAAGTATCTTGTATTTTCTACAGTTATTTAAGTGGAAATTCCATTTCTATCTCTTGCTGCTAGGCTTTGTGGGTAATATATAGAAATGCTGATGATTTACATGGGTTTATTTTACATCCTGTAACTTTGCTAAAGTTGTTAATTATTTCATGTAGTATTTTAGTTGATTCTCTAGGATTCTTTAAGTATTTCATTATATCATCTGCAAAGAGCAGTAGTTTTGTTTCTTCCTTGCCTGTTCTAATTCCTTCGATTTCTTTTTCTTTTATTGCTAAAGCTATCATTTTTAGTAGCTTATTCTCATTACAGATAATGCTTGCTGATGGTCAGATGGTTAGAAGGATAGATAGTACTTAGCATTTTAAAGAAAGCTCCATTTATTCCTATGCTCTCTAGTGTTTTTAATAGGAATGGATGCTGTATTTTGTCAAAAGCTTTTTCTGCATTTATTGAGGTAATCAGATAATTTCTGGTTTTGCTGTTGTTATTTGTAATTTTATTTGGTTTTGTTATTGATACGGTCAGTTATGCTGAAAGTTTTCCTAATATTGAAGCATCCCTGCGTTCCTGGTATAAATCCTACCTGGTTATAGTCTATGATCCTGGTGCTATGCTGCTGTATGCTATGCTGTATTTTATTTAAAAATTTTGCATCAATATTCATTAGGGAAATTGGCCTATAGTTTTCATTCTCAGTTTTGGCTCTTCCTGGTTTAGGTATCAGCAACATATTTGTTTCATAAGAGGTATATGCTAGGACTCCTTCTTAGCCTATTTCCCCAAATAGTTTATATAGTATTGCAATTAATTGTTCTTTAAATATTTGGTAGAATTCACTTGTAAATCACTTTGGCTCAGGGAATTTTTTCTTAAAGAGTTCATTGATGGCTTGTTCAATTTCTTTTTCTAAAATGTGGCTATTTAAGCATCTATTTCTTTTTTTGTTAATCTGGGCAATTTAAATTTTTGTAACTATTCATCCATTTCACTTGGATTATTAGATTTATTGGCATACAATTGGGCAAAATAGCTCCTAATTATTACCATAATTTCTTCTTCGTTGGTGGTGAATTCACTCTTTTCATTTTTTCATTTGGTTTTCTTCTTTCTTTCAAAAAAGTCAAATTAACCAATGGTTTATCTATTTTATTTTATTTTTCATAAAACCAGCTCTTATTTTTCTTCATTAGTTCAATGGTTTTCTTACTTTAAATTTTAATAATCTCTCCATTGATTTTCAGATTTCTAATTTGGTGCTTAAAAGGGGATTTTAAATTTGTTCCTTTTCTAGCTTTTTTAGCTGCATGCCCAATTCGTTGATCTGCTCTTCCACTATTTTATCGATATAAGCATTTAGAGATATAAATTTTCTCCTAAGTAGCACTTTGTTTGCATCCCATAAGTTTTGGTATGTTGTGTCATTATTATCATTCTCTTTGATGAAATTATTGATTATTTCTATTATTTGTTCTTTGACCCACTCATTCTTTAAAATTATGTTATTTGGTTTCCATTTAATTTTTAATCTATCTTTCCCTGGACCTTCATTAAATATAACATTTATTGCATCATTCTCTGAAAATGATACATTTAATATTTGTTTTTCTGAATTTGATTGTGAGATTTTTATGCCCTAATACATGGTCAGTTTTTGTCCAAGTGATGTACTGCTGAGAAAAAGTATATTCCTTTCTATACCCATTCAATTTTCTCCAGAGGTCTATCATATCTAACTTTTCTAAAATTCTATTCATCTCCTTAATGTCTTTCTTGTTTGTTGATTAGATTTATCTAGTTCTGAGATGGGAAATTTGAGGTCCCCCACTAGTATAGTTTTACTGTCTATTTCCTCCTATAACTCATTTAACTTCTCCTTTAGGAATTTGGCTGCTATACCATTTAGTGCATATATATTTAGCATTGATATTTTCATCTTTGATGGTACTTTTTAGCAAGATGTAGTTTTCTTGGTGTCTTTTTTAATTGATCTATTTTTGCTTTTGCTTCCTCTGAGATCATGATTGCTACCCCTACTAGTTTTTTTTTTTACTTCAGCTGAAGCATCATATATTCTGCTCCACCCTTTTATCTTTATTCTGTGTATATCTCTCTTCTTCAAATATGTTTCTTGTAAATAACATATTGAAGGATTCTGGTTTTTAATCCACTCTGCTATCTACTTTCATTTTATGAGAGAATTCATCTCATTCACGCTCACAGTTATGATTACTGTGTATTTCCCTCAACTTTATTTTTCCCTATTTATACATTTCTCTTTTCTTTCACCCTGTGCCTCCTTACCAGTGTTTTGCTTTTGACCACTGTCTCCTTCAATCTGCCCTTCCTTCCATCAACCCCCCCCCCCACTTGTTTTGTCTCCCTCCCCTCTTACTTCCCTATAGATTTCTGGATCCAACTATGTGTATGTGTTATTCCCACTTTGAGCCAAATCTGATAAAAATAAGGTTTAAACAATGCTCACCCCCCTCCTTTTATTTCCCTCCACTGTCATGCTTCTTCATGTGTTATACTTTTATAATGGCGAACAAAGTGAGACTTTTTGCTGCTTTTTCTTTTGGAGTGCTTCTCAGCACTAAGGCAATAAGGTGACTTTGACTGAGTCTTGCTTTTGTTTGAATAAGAAGTCTCAAATTGAATCAAGAGTCCTTGATTAGAAACAGTGTATATACTCTGAGGTTAGCATTTTGCTTTGGGGCTTACTCATGGGAAGAGTGTTCATGTGATTTGGCCATACAAAACTCTAAGTAGTGGTTAAGGAGGCCCCCCTCCCCCCCAGCTTTGAAAACCCAGATGTTGGTGCTTCTCTCTCTGGTAATTTTATGTATTGCTATAGTCAGACAGTTAGAAGCTTCTCTGTTGATTTGTGTTAGTTTTACTGTTGGTAATTTCTGTTTGTATTTGATCTGAAGTTCAGGGTGCTGACTTTTCCCCCTGAACTAAGTGAATGATATATGTATGCTTAATTAAAGAAAGATTGTCGACCCCTGAAACAGCTATCTTTCCTTAGTAAAGCAGATAAAAGAACCTGCACTAGCAGCCATCCTGGGTACGCCAGTGTGTTTGCCTTTAAAACTTTACCCCCTTCTGCCTTTTGCTTCCCTTTATTCCAGTGCAATGCTCTTTCTCACCCCTTAATTCTTTTATATTATTCCATCAAAGTCAACTTATACCTGCACCTTCTGTTTAGGTATACTCCTTCTAACTACCTTAATAGAGATACAGGCCTTAAAAGTTACAAGTATCTTCCCATATAGGGATGTAAACAGTTTAACCTTATTGAATAACTTGTGTTTTTCTTTCCTATTTAGTTTTTTGTGCTTCTCTTGAGTCTTGTATTTAAAAACCGAATTATCTGGTCATCCCTGGTCTCCTCATAAGGAATGTTTGAAAGTCCCCTATTTCATAAAATGTTCATTTTTTTTTCCTCTTGAAAGATTATGTTCAATGTTGCTAGGTAGTTGATTCTTGGTTGTAATCCAAGCTCCTTTGCCTTCCTTAATATTGTATTGCAAGTCTCCAATCCTTTAATGTAGAAGATGCTAAATCATGTGTAACCCTGACTGTGACTTCAATATTTGAATTATTTCTTTCTGGTTGCTTGCAGTATTTTCTCCTCAACCTGCGAGTTCTGGAATTTGGCTATAATACTCCTGGGAGTTTTCATTTTGGGACCTCTTTCAGGAAGTGATCACCGGATTCTTCCAATTACCATTTTATTCTCTGATTCTAGGATATCAAGACAGTTTTCCTTGATAATTTCTTGAAAGATGGGGTACAGGCTCTTTTTCTGATCATGGCTTTCAGGTACTCTGATAATTCTTACAGTAATTATCTCTCCTGGATCTGTTTTCCAGGTCAATTGTTATTCCAATCAGGTATTTTACATTTTCTTCTATTTTTCAATTCTTTTGATTTTGTTTGACTGATTCCTGATATCTCTTAGTCATTAGCTTCCACTTGACCAATTATAAATTTTAAGGAATTATTTCCTTTAGTTACCTTTTGTACCTTCTTTTCCTTTTGGCCAATTCTACTATTTAAGAAGTTGTTTTCTTTAGTTAATTTTTCCCCCATTTTTTCTTCTACCTCTCTTATTTGATTTTTAAAATCCTTCTTGAGCTCTCCCAGGGGGCTTTTTGGGCCTAAGAACAATTCACATAGAAATATGAGGTATTGCATGTGTTCATTTTAATACTGTTGTACTTCTGAGCATATGTTTTGATCTTTCCTGTCACCATAGTAGTCTTCTATGGTCAGGGATTAGTTTTTGCTCATTTTCCAGCCTATTTCATGACTGCTATGGTACAGGAGGCACTTTCCCAAGTTTCTTGCACTGGGGGCAAGAGGCTACTCGTACTCACTGGTTTGTTGTATTAGGGTCTCTGAGGCTGACAGCAACCCTGTTGCATGGGGGGAGCCTGGGCTGCTGGCTTGCCTGTGATGCTGGGGCTGGAGGCCTCACATCTGGCTCTCTGAGTCATTGGCCTGCTGAGCCAGGAACACAGAGCCTTGGTTGCTGATATGTGCTGGGGCTTGGGGCTTCCTGCTGGCTTGCCTGGACACTGCCTGAACTGGGCTATACTCCCCTTCTGCCCATATGAGACAGACCTTTTCTGCAGTCCTTCTAAGTTACCTTGGGCTGGAAAATTGTTTCATCTCATCCTTTTGCTGGTTCTGTGGCTGCAGAATTCATTTTGAGGCTTTATTTAAAGTTGTTTTGAGGGAAATTTGGGAGAGCTCAGGCAAAGTCCTTCCCTTTTTTCGTTTTCTTGGCTTTGCCTCATTGACTCATATTAATATATTAAAGTTATATATTTAAACAACCCTATACGTTTTAGTAAGCTTATTTTGTTACATGTTGTTACTGGGGCTGATAGTCTTATGACCCTACCTGAATCCAAAGTCTCAAGGAATCTCACAGATAAGGACATCTTAAAGGGTCTATGCAAACAGTATATCTCCCCAAATAGTATCATCATCATCATCATCATCGTCATCATCATCATTTATTTTTCATGGTCATCCCCCATTATTAATATCTATACCCATTTTCCAGAACAGAGCCTGGACCCAGGTTGTGGTGGGGATGGGACGGATGATCTCTCTTCATAGGTTCCTTTTCAGTTTAAATCACCTTTTCTATTTCCTAATTAAATTTTACTCATTTTTAAGCTGCTCCCTGATTTAAACAAATGTCTCTTTTCACGGTCAAGAAAGGGTTAACAAAGGGTGGATATAAAGTTTCAGATAAATTTAAAAATACAAACCACAGACCTATTTTTCTTCACTCTGGGATTACTTTCAAACTAGCTGCCTTTTTTCATTACACTAAAATAATAGCGCTATCAATTTTCAGGGAAAATATGATCTAAGTGCTATTTATTCCTGAAACTTTTTACAGAACTAAATTCTTATTTTTTCCATAAAGCAAATTCTACAGAGTGGTACTCCAAAGCTCACTAAGATATTTCAGCATATATTAAGTTTCTGCTATGTGCCTTATTAGATGGGACAAAGAGAAGGGGGTGAGTCATATTTGCAGGATAGGCCACCTGGGGCTGCATCTTGAGCTCCATTGCTCTTCATAATGCATTATTGCATTCCCTACATTTTCTAGTGGGTACAGAACAGTTTGCAGTATTTGCATGTCTTTTCCTATGTATTTGAAGGTCTTTCTCCTGATCATTTGCAGACCTTGTTTCTGAACTGAATTGTTAAATTCAACCACTATATGTTTTTGACTTTGAAGCCTTGAGTTTTGTTTTGTTTTGCTTTCTGGAAGTGATCTGTGAATTTTTTCAATTGGAATTTCATTTCCTATGTTTAGAAGTTTTAGGCAGTTCTCTTCAATTATTTCCTTTAATATAGTATTAAGGATTTTGGTTTTTCTGGGTCCAATCATGTTTTTCTAGGAAACCTATGATCCTTAGGTTGTCTCTATGGATACTGTCTTTGAGATCAGCATATTATGCTTACATAGTGAGCATATTTTCTTTCACTGCAATTTTTTTTGTTATCTTTTTCTAGCTTGGCCTTCACTTTTATGCACTTGTTACCCATTTAATATTTTCTTTTTTATTTCTTTAGTGAAGTTTGCCATTGCATATTCTCTCTTTTAAAAATTCTGCAAATTTTTTGTTTGCTATATAGGTCATAAATTCTTCTCTCATAATTCTCGTTCCTCTTTTGAACCACTCAGGAACAGTGTGTTGTGACTCTACATTTTCCTGAAGTTCCCATAGGGTCCTCTGTCTTCTCAAATATTGGATCATTTCCCTTTATTTTGCAGTATTTATTCACATAAGCTTGAACTTGTTAACTAGATATGGAGGCCATATCTCCTTCTGTTGTTATTGTTTGATCTAATCATATTCAAGGTATTTGAATGTTCTTCTTTCTGAAGTCTTTGGTAATTTCAATCTTTCCCCCTCCCCTTTTTTCTGCTTATTACTCACTTTCTGACTCTTTCCCCTCTGATTGTGGTTTCCTTCAGGACTGGATATCAAAGTATCCAAGGCTCCTCCCACACTTCTGCAATTCGCAGTTCACCAACTGACTTTTAGGTGGTTAGAATTGGGTCTAGTTGGACATGGTCCTATTTTCCTCAGGCTTGGTAGAAGACCATAGGGCCTCTACACACGTGGGAGAGATATTTAATACTTTATATAACTTACTTAATACTTTATATAACAAAAGGAAGATTCAAAAAGGTTTTTGCTATGAAAACATTGGGCCTAATCTAACACAGGTAATTATAAAGTCTTCATTGTAAATGTGCCATGTAGTTACAACTCTATGAAGATTGTAGGTCGATATTTTTGCTTCTTCTTGGCTTATTTTTATTTCCTCAATTTCTTTTTTTCTTATTTTTATGGCTAGAATTTTTAAGTAGCAGTGATGACAATGAGTATCTTTGTTATACTCTCAAGTTTATTGGAAAGATCTCTAATTTAACTAGATTATTTATAATCCTGACTCTTGGTTTTAGATAGATACTATTTACCACCTTGCATAAAAGTGTATTTATTCTTATGCTTTTTAGTTTAAAAAAAGACAGAAAAAAGTATTGTACTTTTCTAGAAGCCTTTTCTATGTCAATTGTTATATTCATAACATTTCAATTGCTTTTATTATTAGGAAAATCTACTACATTTTTAGTTTTCTTATAAAGAAAAAAAGCCTGTATTACTGGTACACATTTTTACTAAGTCATAAAGTATAATACTTTTGATATGCTGCTGTGCTGTAGTCTCTTTGTTAATATTTCATTTACTATTTTTGTGTCAATATTCATTAGAGTATTTATTTGTAATTTTCTTTCTTTGCTTTATCTCTCCCTGTTTTAGTTATTGAAACCATGTCTACATAATGGAAGAAATTTAGCAGGATCCCTTCCCTCCCCCCTTTTGCAAGCAGTATATATGGTACTGGAATTAATTGGTTTTTTTTGAGTGTTTGATAGAATTTACTTGTAAATACATCTGGTTCTAGGATTTTCTCCTTTGGTAGTTGATTTATGGCTTGTTTATTTTCTCTTTGTGAAGCTTGGGTATTTGAATTCTCAACTCCTGTTAATCTAAAGATTTTATGTTTTTGTAGATATACATCCATTGAAATTAAACTGTCAGGTTTATTGGCATATAACTGGCAAAATAATTTCTAGTAATTACCCTTATTTCTTCATTTGTTCTTATTTTTCCTTTTTTATTTCTGATGCTGAAAATTTGGTTTTCCTCTCTCCTTTAAATATTAGACTAGCTAATGATGTATTTCGTTGTCCTCCACCCCAGTCTCTAGTTTCAGTCATCATTTAAATGATATTTTGCTTTGAATTTTGTTAATTTCTTCTATGATCTTCCAAATTAATATTTTGGAGTCCAATTGTTTCTAAAGTATTGGTATTCTAGTTGTTGAAGTTGCATTCCTAATTTATTCATCTGTTCTTTCTCTGCTTTGTTGGTGAGAGTGATTAAAGTTATGAGACTTTCCCTCAGGACTGCTGTTGCCTCATTGTTGTCATTTTTTAAATGAAATTTTCTATTTTCTATGATTTGTTCTTTCACTCATGAATTCGTTGTCATTAAATTATTCAGTCTTTAATTTTAAATCTTTTATTCAAGGGCTCTTTATTTAGCATAAATTTATTTCATTGTGATCAATAATGTGTTATTATTTCTACTTTTATGCATTTGTGAATTTTTAAATTTGCTAGTTCAGTCAATTTTTGTTAAGATGCCATGCACACCTAAGAATTGCATAGACCTCTTCTTTTCCTCATTCAGTAATCACTAGAGAACTAGCATTTCCAACATTTCTAAAATTTTATTCAGGTCCTGCACTTCCTTCTTGTTTATCTTTAAGTTAGATTCATTTATTCCTGAGAAGAATGCCTTGAGATCTCAAATTGTTATAGTTTTAATGTCTATTTCTTCCTATATTTGTTTATAATTTTCCTATGTTTTTACCCTATTTCTATTTAACTAGCCCTTTAAATATTTAGAAACTGTTACTTAATGTGTACATATGAAGCATATATTATTTCATTGTCAAAAGTGCGTTTAAACAAAATGTAGTTTTTCTGTTTATCTTTTAAAATAAGTCTATTTTTAATGCTACCTTTTCTGAGATCTTAATGGCTGTCTTTGCTTTTTAAAATTCACATGAAGCACAATAGGCTTTGCTCCAGGTGTTTAATTCTGTTTGAAGTTTTCTGTTTTTTTGTATAAACATAACAACAACAATATGTTGGATTCTATTTCTAATCCATATTCTTTGGCCTAGCCATACTAGATCTCAAACTGTATTACAAGGTAGTAATCATTAAAGCAATCTGGAACTGGTAAGAAATAGAGTGGATCAGTGGACTAGATTAGTTACATAACACACAGTAGTAAGTGATCATAATAATCTAACGTTTGATAAATTCAAAGATCCAATCTTTCAGAACAAGAATTCAGTATTTGACAAAAACTTCTAGGAAAACTTGGAAGGAACTTGGCATAAACTAGGTATAGACCAAGATCTCACACCATATACTAAGACCAGGTCAAATGGGTACATGATCACACACATAAATGGTGATACCATAAGCAAATTAGGAGAGAAAGAATAGTTTAACTGTCAGATCTATAGAGAAAGGAAGAATCTATGACCAAACAAGATATAGAGAGCATTACAAGATGTAAAATGAATAATTTTGGTTATATTAAATTGAAAAGGGTTTAGACAAACAAAATCAATGCAACCAAGATTAGAAGGAAACCAGAAAATTTGGGGAAATTTTTTGCAGCAAACATCTCTGATAAAGGTCTAATTTCTCAAATACATACAGAACTGAGTCGACTTGATAAGAACATAAGTCATTCCCTATTTAATACATGGTCAAAGGACGTGAACAGGCAGTTTTCAGATGAAGAAATCAAAGCTATCTATAGTCATATGAAAAATGCTCTAAGTCACTATTGCTTAAAGAAATGCAAATTAAAACAATTCTGAGGTACCACCTCATAACGTTGGCTAAAAGACAAAAAAGGAAAATGATAAATTTGGAGAGGATGTGGGAAAAGTGGGACACTAATGCACTATTGGTGGAATTGTGAATTCATCCAATCATTCTGGAGAGCAATTTGGAATTATGTCCAAAGGGCAACCAAACTGTGCATACCCTTTAATCTAGCAATATATTGTATTGCTATTGTATATATATATATATGTATACACACACACACACATATGTATTGTATTGGTCTGTATCCCAAAGAGATTTTTTAAACAAGGAAAAGGACTAAATATAAAAAAATGTTTATAGCGGCTCCTTCTGTGATAGCAGAGAATTGAAAGTTGAGGAGATGCCCATCAATTGGTGAATGGCTGAACAAGTTGTTGTATATGATTGAGACGGAATACTATTGTGCTTTAAGAAATAACGAGCAGGATGCTTTCAGAAAAACCTGGAAAGACTTACATGAACTAATGCAAAGTGAAGCAAGAACTAGAAGAACACCGTACACAGTAACAACAATATCGTAAAGACAATCAACGTTGAATGACTTAATTATTGCCATACCAATCAAATGAGAAAAATTATTTTGTAGAGTTTAAAAAATAACAAAAATCTAATCTATGTTGCTACCCTCTTATCTTTTGTCTGTGAGATCACAGTATTCAGGTTCACAGTTATGATTGTTAATTACAGATTTCCTCAATCTCATTTTTAATGCTTTTTTTCTGTCTCCCCCTTCCCATCTTCCTCTTTACAAGCAAGAAAAGGGTGTTGAGAGAGAAGGTATATGCTCAATAGTAGCATTGTATATTTTATGTAGTCTCCTTCTACTTAACTTTTCTTTCCTACATAATGGTTTTTACCTTCTTCCCTTCCTTTTTTCTTTCCTTTTCTTTCTTTTCCTTCCTTTCATTCCTTCCCCTTTGCACTCCACCCTGTGAAGGTGGATTTTGTTTTGCATATTATGTTTTGGATTTGTTTTTGCTTATTACTATTCCCTTCCTGAATCGACTCTTAATCTCTCTCTCCTCCAAATCCCCCATGATTCCCTGTTAAATTTAATGTATTCCTATACCAAAACATGTATGTATGTATTTACAATCCTCCATTGTCTGGTTCATATCAAAGTTAGGTTAAAATGTAGCCTGCTCTCCCATATTTTTCTCTAGTCTTTTTTCAAGGAGACTGATCCTGATGATGTGAGATAATAAGTTCTGTTTCCTACCTCTCCCCTCTTTACCTGATGCATTCTTTTCCTATTAAATTCATCAAAATATGACAAAATTGTTTCCATGTATGCTCTATTATTTACTTTCTCTATACCCTTATTGGCATTAAAGTTCTAAAGGGACATTTGTTTCTTCTTTCTCTTGATTTGCAGTATTTGTCAATTTCTGAGGTGTAAATGCTCACACTGAAAATTTAATAATCAGTTGGAGCTGGCTCAAGCACATCCCTGGTTATACCATTAGATAGCAAATATCTGCTGTGTAAGTTTTCAGATATATCTACCTACCCAGGATAAAAAGATTATACACTAACAAAAATATAATAAAGAAAACCAACCTTGAAAGATTGAAGAACTGTAACGCGATTGACCAGCCATGATTTCAGAGGACCAATGATGAAATATATTATCAATTCTTATAGAGATATAACAGAATAAAACATTTATTTTTAGAAATGGCCAATGTAGTAATTTGTTTTGTGTATTTGTTTGAAAAAGATTTTCTCTTTTCTTTTTCAATGGGGAAGAGGTGAGAGGGAAAGAAAATAAATTGTTGTTAACTGAAATAAATTGTATTTAATAAAAAAATCAGTATACACAATTAGCTCTTGGTAACAGCATTTGCTAAAATAACAAAAGCAGAAAAGTAAATACAAAACATTTTCCCTTACCTTCTTCAAACTTGGGTTCACTCTCCCATAAATACACACAGAGTCCACAGGAAGAGAGAACAAAAACTTACAATAATTAGGCACTCATGTAGGGAACACATTTGGCCAAGGCTACCCATGATTCTGGTATGGCAGGGACTCAATTTCCTTTCTCTCTTTAAAGTGCCATCATGTATTGCACCACACGATTTCCTGGGCAATCTCTGTTTTTTCTTCAATGCCAGTTCTCTTTTGTGCTATCAGAAGTCCTTTTGCCTCAAGTGATTACCTCTCTGTAACTGTGTGTTTAGAGTATGTCTCTGTCCCTTCAATTTTAGCTCTTTTGATCTGACTCTCTAACTGCTGGATGAGGTGTCTCCTTCTGGGTGGGCAACTCTGCTGCTAAACATCATGACTGATAGAGGGGGTTGGCTCTGAAAGTTCTAGCACTGATTGAGGCCATAAAAGACCACCACATTGTTCCTTTTATCCTTTCCTTTCTGTCACAGACAGGTTTGTGTGATCTTAGGGTGGTTCCTTTATGGCTGAAAGGTCCTAGAATCTGAAGTCTACCTCCCTACATGAATCATCTTAAGCCCAAGGAGAGACATAAGAGGTAGTGAAGATAAGGCAATTTTCCTTCTTTATTATTGGAAAGTTCTGGTAAAGGATTGGTTGTTGGCACTGAGGGAAATAAAATAGCACAGATAATACGGAGGTTTTAAGCCTGGGTAACTGGAAAGGTAGTGGTATACTTGACAGAAATTAGGAAGTATGGAGGAAGGGTGAGATTTGGGAGAAGATGATCAAGTTTAGTTGGAGACACGTTGAATTTGATGTAGTGGAAAGTATAGATGACAATGTCAGCCAGAAAGTTGAGACAGGAATTCTGAGGAGAATGTAGAACTAGATATAGATTTTAGACTCATCTGTGTAGACATGATCACTGAACTCAGATATAGATAAGATTATCCAAGGCAGTGTAAAGGGACATTACAAAAGGGAGCTCAGGACAAAAGCTTGGGGGATAAACATGGTAAGGGTGAGGAAGATCACTGAGCCATTGGATTTAGTACTTAAGAAATCATTGATAACTTTTGGAATAGAAGTTTCAATAAAGTAGTGAGGTGAGATGCCAGATTACAAGGATTTAAAGTATGGACAGATGGCGAGGAAATAGATTGATAGAGAATAAATTATTCTTTCTAGGAGTTCATCTGTGAAAGGGACAAGAGATATAAGATGAAGAAGAGTCAAGGTAAAGTGGATTTTGTTTTGTTTTGTATTACAATATGAGTGATATTTGAACAGTTGGCAGTTTGGATGAAGCTAATAGATAGGGAGTGTAGTAGGAAGGCCGAGTTTATAATCTCAAATATAATCATGTATACGTTTGAATGGTTCGAAATTGCAAGGTATGAGAGATTCTCTAAGTAGAAAACAACAAAAAATTTATTTAGGCCCCACCGCAGCTGATCCGTGAACCAGCCTCCCCATTCCGACATCTTGACAAAAAGACTCCAGGCCCAGAGAGCCCGCCTCACAAGAGTAACCAGGAAGCCACAGAAAAACAAGATAGTATTTAGCCAAATCATTTTTACTGGCCTCAAGTTCCTGCTCGAACTCCTGGGTCTACACATGGGTCAGCCCTGCTTCCGCAGTTTCCTACTTCCGCAGCTTCCTGCCTCTGCAGCTTCCACTTCCGCCGTAGTTGTCTCTTGGCTCACCTTTCCTCCCAGCGAGCTTCTGGCATTCTCAAGCCCCGCCTCAACGACCAGAGACCATTGATTCCCGAGTTGGCCCCTCTTAAGTCATTAATCTACACCCACACAGGTTTCATACCTGATAGGGCTTTGGGCCTGGGGCTTAGCACTTAACAGCTGAAAGTACTTCCACTCAAAAGAAACAAAAGCCATGCTAAGGAGACAATTTTGCTTAACAACACAGTTGGAGATAATGATAAATGCTTGAGGAAAATGAGACAGACAGACATTAAGTGACTTTCCCAGAGTCACACAGCTAGTAGATGTCTGAGTTCAAATTTGAATCCAGTCCTTTCTTACTATGGGCCTAGTGCTCTATCCACTGTGCCACCATTTGCAAATGACACAAAACTGGGAGGTATAGCTAATATAGAGGACAGAAAAATCAGGATCCGAAAGGACCTTGACAGGCTAAAGTACTGGACTGAATCTAAGGAGATGAAATTCTATAGGGACAAATACAAATTCTTGCATTTGGGAATAAGAAATCGACTTGACAAGAATAAGATGGCAAAGGCATAGATAGACTGTAGTTGTTCTATTATTTTCTTTTAAAAAATTCTTTTTCAGTTCTAGATTTTGTTTCTTCCTCTGGCCCTCTCCCCACTCACTGAGAAGTCAAGCAACATGATACCCATTATACATGCGAAGTCATGCAACCATATTTTCGTATAAAGACTGCGATTGTACTTTAAAAAGATCTGGGAGTGTTGGCTTTCTGAAAGCTCAATATGAGTCAGCAGTGTCATGTGGCAGCCAAAAATGCTAATGTGACATTGGGCTGCATTAAAAGGGGAATAGTTTCTAGGAATAAGGAGTTGACCATCCCTCTATATTCTGTCTTTGTCAGACCTCGTTTTCATTTGGAGTACTGTTTTCAGTTTGGGGCACCATAGTTTAAGAGAAGCAATGATTAACTTGGATAAGGTCCAGAGATGGACAACTAGGAATGTGAAGATCAGTAGAAAGGAAGAAATATGTTTAGCTAGGAGAAAAGAAGATTTCAGGGGGATGTGACATTTGTCTTCAAATATATAATGGATTTTAATGTGGAGAGAAATTAGACTTATTCTGTTTGGACCCACCAGGCAAAACCGGAAGTATTGAATGGAAATTACAAGAGAAAATTTATACCCGATGTTAGGAAAAACTTCCTCCTAATTTCCCAACCTCTCGAACTTCTCTCAATTTTCCACCAAGTCTCAGGAACCTCTTCATCCAGCAAAGTCGCTAAAGCCCTCTAACTCACCTTGTCAGTACCCTTTACTCCCTCCCTCTGACTGGATGGTGGAGAGCTTTCTTTCCAGAGTCTCTAAGGCAGGAGTTGAAGTTAGCCATCTCTTCATTTGCTGGCTGCACTTCTCTGGATTTCTCCATTGTGCCCTAGCCCTGGCTATATTCTTCCCCTGCCACTTGTATTCTGCTTCATTTTGTTTGTTTTCTCTCCACGACACCGACCACACCCTCCATTATATTGCAAGATCCTTGAAGTCAGAGACTGTCTTTTGGGTTTTTGTTATATCCCCAGCATTTGGAACACTGCTTGGCACATAGGAAGCACCTAATAAATGTTTATTAAGTAACAGTCAGAGCTATCCAAAAGTGCAATGGGAATCCCTAAGTGGTGGTGAGTTCCCTGATTTCTGAAGTCTCCAAGAAGAATCTGGATAGTCATTTGCTGGATTCAGTATAGTAGGGATTCCTTTTGTGGGACTGGAACTAAATGGCCTCTGAAGTCCCTTCCAGCTCTCAAATTCCTTGATGTCTTGAGCAATGATATAGGAGTACTTTGAGGTGTGAAGTAGAAGAGATTATAGTAATGGCCTCTACTAGGTTGTAAGTTTATCTTCTGAGAGATGGGGTAGCGGGATATTGGGTTGAGGAGATAGGAGATTTGAACAGCTACTGCAAGGAACTGAAATGCCCCCTTGCACAGGGGCGAGCAGCCCCAGCGGTGCCCTATTTACTGGAGCGCTGTAACCCTGGAGCAACCCAATTTACTGAGCAACACTGATCAAACACTTAGCATAAATCATTACCTCCTGCTTGATCCCTGATGCGCTCAATACTGATCAAACACCTGGCAAGACTGATCAAACACCTAGTATAAATCATTAGAACTTATCTAAGATACGTTTGATCCCCAATGCGATGATCAAACACCTAGCATAAATCATTAGATCTGTTTGATCCCCGATGCGCTTCGTTTAACTGCAGTCTCCTGCTTTTGTAATGGCTTGCTTGCACCTGCTCTAGGCTCAGGCATAAAAGGCTTCAAATCTTTGTGCTCAGGGCTGCTCTCTAGACTTTCAGTCTACGGGACAGTCGCAGGCGAGCTAATAAATGATGCTCAACATATTTTAATTGGCTTGGTCTGTGTTTTCTCAGTCCGTCCACTTCAGGAACAGCAATCAATCATATGTAATAAGCAAGAAAATAAGTCTTGCCTTGTAGCCAGAGGACCCAGATGAAATTGAATAACATGAATGTGTAGTAGACTCAAGTAGCAACTCCCTGAATTACTCCAGAAATGCTCAGTATATAGGGAGTAGGATCAGAGAAAGTAGATGTAATGCATGACTCAAGGCTGAGAATTAGAAGCATATAAATGAATGAAGGAGGGACAAAGAAATTAATGGGTAGAGGACATTCCTGGTTGAAATGGTTAGCAATGCAATCCAGATGATGAAAGGAGAAAAATGAAACTAGGAGTGTGTAAGAGCAAGCACTCTGGCACATCCAGGATGGCCTGCTAGCACAGGTTCTTTGATCTGCTTTTCTTAAAAGAAAGGCAACTTCAATGGGGTCAACAATCTTCTTTTAATTACATTCACTAGTTCAAGGGAAAGGTCAACATCTTGAACACGGAGAAAATACAAACAAAGAAAGGACATTCACTAGATCAGAGGAAAGGTCAGCACCCTGAACATGGAGAAAAGACAAGCAGAGAAATTGGCACAGAGATTCAACAGATAGAGCTCCAAACTGTAATACAACCATCTACATACACCACTAGATCAGGGGAGCACTAACATCTGAGTAGTTGGTGAGGGGAAGGCTATTAACAGCTAATCAGCATCCTGTCCAGGGAATCAAAATGTCCTCATGAGCAAACCTTCAAAGCAAAATTTCACCTCAGAATATATATATATATATATATATATATATATATATATATATGTATATATGTATATATCTATATCTATCTATCTATCTATCTATCTATCTATCTATCTATCTATCTATCTATCTATCTATCTATACACTGGCTAATAGGCCCAGAGCCAGAAGGCATCACAACCTTCCTGACCCAGTGACTAATTAGCTTAGTTCCAAAAAGTGTAAAAGCCTTTCTGCAAGCAAGCCTCCCCTAAGCAAGCCTCCCCCTAAGTAAATTCCTCCCGCAATGGGCTCTATGTGACTCAGGATGTATCACAGCTGGGTTGGAGCTCAAAGCAGTAAGACATCCGTGATTGAACACATGTGGTCACATAGGCCTATTAATAGATGGGGAAGACCTTCCTATTCCATTATGTTACAGAGTGACAGACCCACGGGAAGTGGGAAGTTGCAGTTACAATGAATAGCAGGTTCAAGAGATGTGAGGCAAAAGTACAAATGGAAGGACATTTATTTGTGATCAGAAAGAATTTCAGAGCTTGAAATCATGAAGATGAAAGTAGTGGATGCTGATGATGTAAAAGGTGTGATCCTCTTCTCCCTCCCTCCACCCTCATCCCAGAGGGTCCCTAAATCAGAATTAAAGTTGAGAAAATTGATGATCTGGGAAGTGTGTGTTTGAATGGTCATTACTATGGATACTTAAAGCATCAAGGATAAGGAGGGGTTTGTGCTGGAGAGGATGACCTTGAGTCAGGTAGTTGGTGAATATGAGAGTATGATTTGGAGGGAGACAGATGAAAGTAAGAATAGACTGTGTGATACAGATTTATGTAGTGAACCTCAAAAGAGAAGTTAGTGAGAGATGGAAGTAAAGAGAAGATATGAAAATAACAATTGACTCCAAGAAGAATGTAGGCTCCTTCTCCAGACACATTTTGTTTGGGGAGGGGAAAGGCTGAGGTATGAGAGAAGGAGCACTGGAGAAGCTAAAAGATTTGTTTTTTCCAGGGAAAGCCAGGTTTCTGTAGGGAAAGGGAGATGGAAGGTAAATGAGTGGAAGAAATCAAAGATGAAAGGAAACTTGTAAATTACTGAATAGAATTCCAGAAGAGCCAGTGGAAGGAATGAATTTGATACAGAAGTGGCAGTGGTGAAAGGCAGGGCAGAGATGGAACGGATACTAATGTGGGGAGAGACGTTTCATTTTGTGGATAGCCAGCTGTTCTACCTTTCAGTCTCCAAACTCCTTTCCTTCCTTGAATTTCCGGGATTCTAGGATTTAGTCACATATCACATCTGAAGGGGAATATAGGAAAGATAGAATACGGTTCTCTAGGGGAAGTCTTATCTCCTTTGAGACAGAAAGGAAAGTAATTCTAAACCCTGCTTTTCTAGGGCACTTTATTAATGGTTTTTAGTTTCTTATGCCCAAAGAGCAGAGAACATCCTATAATAATACTTTGAAAATATGCCTTGCACCTGATGGAGAAAAATCTGATGGTAATGATAAGGACAAAGTAAAGTTGGTTGTGTAGATGTCTCCTACTAAATTATTATTCATTTAGAGTTAACAGAAGACAGGGGCTTTTGACTGTGCAGGCATGTGACTAATGTGACTATTATAAATCACAAAGAATAGGGGACCAGGAGGTGGGACTTAAATAATTGAGGGGCAAGGAATAAGAGGGACTTGGCCAAAGTCACATAGCAAATCTGGAGTAGAGAAAAATTTCATGCTAAGTCTCCCAACTCTAGGTAATGTGCTTTCTTTGCTCCATATCTGTTCCCCTTGCTTTCAATTAAACCTTCCTGTACTTCTTCTCCATCTCCAAGTTCCTTTCCTTCTAACTATCATTACTGGGATCCTTAGATTTATCAAAATAGACTTTCTTTTAAACCACTGAAAAACATAAATGTCACGATCTTGAGATTTCAACATTGTAATCATATTGCTCTCCAGGCTCTTAAGTTTGCCCATGTCCTTTCCAAAATGTGGCACACAAAACTGAACACAGTATTATAGATGTGGCCTGACAAGGGAAGCATACAGGGGAACTATCACTACCATTGTTCTGGACACTGTACCTTTTTTGATGAAGCTTAAGAACATGTTAGCTTTTAGGGCTGCTATTTCACACTGCTGATTCATACTGAGTCCATTAAAGACACAAAACCTGTTATCTCACTATGTATCTCCCATCTTGTACTTGTGGAATTAAGAAAAACAACAACACAACTTTATATTTATCTCTATTAAATTTCATCTTGCACCATCGTTCTAGATTGTGAGATCTTTTTGAGTCCTGACTTATCCATTATGTTAGTCATCCTTCACAGCTTGGTATTATCTGCATAAGTATACTTTCTATGCTTTTATTCAAGTCAATGGGAAAAAAATGTTAAATAGGAATGGGCCAAGGACAGAATCCTGGGGATACTTGGTTAATAGCTTTCCTTTAAGTTAACATGGAGTTATCTATCATGTGTTCTTCCATCATTTAGCTCACATTTCCATCTTTTGCATATAAAACTTCTCAAATGCATTGCTGAAATTTGAGTAAACTATGGGTACATCAGCTCCTTGAGTAACTTTGTCAGTTCTTTGGATCCTTTACTGTACCTTGCACATAACTGACTCTCAAGAAATGTTTCTTGATTTAAGGCAGTGTGGTGAGATAGAAAGATCATGGGATTTTGAGGCAGAGAACTTCAGTTTGAATTGCATTTCTGCCCCTGTTACATATACAAATTTGAGCATAGGACAACTTTCATAGTCCTCAGTTTCCTTATCTTTTTTTTTCTGGATGGGGAAGGCAAGGTGATTGGGATTAAGTGATTTGCCCAAGGTCACACAGCTAGTAGGTGTCAAGTGTCTGAGGCTGAATTTGAACTCAGGTCCTCCTGATTCCAGGGCTGGTGCTCTCTTCCCTGAGTCACCTAGCTGCCCCTACTTTCCTTATCTTTAAACCAAAGGGGTTGGACTAGATGACCTTGCAGCTCTAAATCTAGCCCTTTATGTCATGACTAGTTGGTTTTGCTTGTTTTAGTATTTTTTTTTCAACTAGAAAAAATGTATTTTCTCTCTTTTCCCCTCATTGGGAAAACTATCTCCCCCAAATCCTTCCAGCAAAAACTCACAGCCATACAAAAGAAATAGCTCATATTGGCTATGTTTAAAAAGTATGTCTCAATCTGTTACTGAGTGAGTCAAATAATATATGCAAAGTACATTTCAAACATGAAAGCACTATATATATGCTGTCATCATCATCATCATCATCATCATCATCATCATCATTCATCATCTCTCCTCTGTAATCAAGGTTGGTCAGTGCTTTGAACAGAATTCTCAAGTCTTTCAAAGTGGTTTGTGTTTCAACAATCTGGCTAGCAGCTTCTGTGGGGGTGTAAGATCCACCCACAGCCAGCACCCAGAAAGCTGCCAACAGCACAGGTTCTTTTGATCTGCTTAACTAAGGAAAGCAAGGTGAAGGGGTTGACAAGCTTACTTTAATTCAGCATACAAATATCATTCACTTAGCTCAGGTGAAAAAGACCAGCACACTGAACTTCTGAACAAAATACAAACAAATTACAAACATGGACAGGCAGACCTTGTCTGATTCAAGTCCCAATACATAGTTCCCAGAGTTCAACAAAGTCTCAGTATCCAGGTTTACAAGCTGGAGGGCTCCTTAGCTATAGCTGCCTGGAGTCTCCTTAACAACAACACCATCTTGAGAGCCCTGGGGAAAGATGGAAACTGTGCAGCAAGGCACTGAGTCTGCCTTTTTGGTCCCTTCAGCTTGGGATGCTTGGGATCCAGGAGGGAGACACGGATTTGTTTTTGTTGGGGTGAGGGAAGTGCCTTGGACCCCCCAGGGACTCCACCCCATTGGCTTTTATTGTCTAGTCACCCCTCAGGATTTGGAACCGGGGACTGGAACATAATTGGGAGAACAGACCCTAAAAGAACTTTGTTTGGACTCTTTCTTCGAAACTGGGACTTTGGGTGCCATGTGGAAGCCTGCAACGGCAGTTTGGGGAGGAGACATCCCCAAGAGAACTCTGTTTGTTTGTTTGCTTTAGGACTTTACTAACTAAAGCATGCCTGTGCCTCAGGGTACTGGGAAAAAGCCTGCAATGGCAATGTATATGCTCAAGAAGTACTTTATGAGCTAAAGAGATTTACTTGCTTTGACCTAAGGGTGGACATTTGAATTGTTTACAAGTATTATGGGAATGATTGATTGAACAGATTATCTTCCTGGGACCTAGGGGTGGGTCTTGTTTGTATTGTAAACAGATATTTGGGAATGTCACTGAATGATATGTTTTGCTTTGTTGTGAATGATATGTTTTAGTTTCCTGTGTAATTGGATCACAATGTATAATGGAGAGCTGCCGTTACACGAGGAAGTGTCCTTAGAACTTCTGCATACTTTGTTGGTTGTTACCTCTAGGTTTTACTCAAGGGGATCAGAGTTATAAGGATCTATGTATCTGGCCGCTTGAGCCATGGAGAAGAGACTTCACCCTAACCCTAAATGTCCCGGCTCTAACCCTAAATGCTCGGAGAGCGGCTGGGAACAACCGCCGCCATTTCCTTTCTGAACCGGAAGAGGATTCAGTTTCAGCAACGGCCAGGAAGTCGGGTCTGATGTGTTAACGTTATTTCAGTTCTTCACTCGGTGCCAACCCCCGCCCTCCCCCTTCCCCGTGTTCCTTGTGTTGCTAAATGTCTCTCTCAGGAAAACTCTAGGGAAAACAACAACAAAAACAACCGCAAAGAGTGAAGCAGGGGAGAGTAGAGGAAGCTGGAAAGGAGAAAATGAGGGATCAGAGAGTGGGGACTGGCAGTGGCAGACTGGGGATCAGCAGTCCGCAGCGGCTCGGACTCTCCAGTAGAGAGACAATGGACACCCATAGCCATATAAGATACAGAATACAAAGTATACAGAATAAATTAGAGATCACATCAAGGGGAAGACGCTACCATTACGAAGAGTTGATTTAGTGACGACCCCATGATGTAACAGTACTCAGGAAGCTTTCAAAAATTCCATTATGGATCGGAACTCTCCTTGAACAGAGGGCAATTCTTAATTGCTATCAGAGAAGCAAAAAACAACTGAATAGATTGAGGTTTTGGGGGACACCTTTATGTGTCTTTTCCAACATTGGGCGCAGCAACTATTCCTTTTGCCCCTAACTTCTAACTGGTATGAAAAATGGAATGAGATCTTTCTCCATTTAAAAACAACACTTTCCTCTTTAGAAAACGATTACCCCTAACACAAAAATGTTTCCTAAAAAGTGCAATTTCTCGCTCTAAGAAATGCATCCCCCCCCCAAAAAAAAAACCCAAGGGACCTCTCATTCTCTAGCATTTTTGTCATCAAAAGATGCTTCAAATGGCTTTTTACATAGATACTCCTTAGTCTTTGATGTATGGTGGAGAGTCATAGACGCATAGGATCCCAGAGCAAGCAGTTTCTGAAGTAATTGAAGACTATGACAGCTCACAGCTAGATGGAGACCTGAGAAAACTTTAAAGAAATTGAAAAGAAGCTGTTTAGTCTTGATCTAGACCTTTTAAACCACCTGGTCTTCTTTCTGCTTTAGGGAGCAAATCACCTTTTTTTTTTTTCCAAAAGATATGTATGATTCACTGTACCAGGTACTGTGAGGTTAGACAGGATATTCAAAGAACCAACAGTTGTTCCCTGCATGGGAAGAGCTGATACATTTGTTGGAGAGACCCATACAAGAAATTATGAGGCATCATGTGATTAAATGCCAATTGACTGATTAAATGCAGTAAACGTTGTAAGGGTTTTGAAAAGGTATAGAGTACTGGGTAAAGGCCAGCACCTTGACTTATAGGCTTTCCTGTCAATTGAATGAAAGAATAAGAAGAAAAGTACATTTTGTGGATTGCAATCGTAATTGACATGGTATCCATAACTTTTATTGGGAGGGGAGATAGGAGTACAACCACTAAAGTTTTGAGGTTATTTCAACCTCATTTAAATTTATACGATTCAGTTAAAACTTTGTCAACTTTGTTTATTTTTTGGCACCATGGTGATAACATCTGAAAATCTTGAGGTTACAGATCAAAGAAATTATTTATAATTAAATATTGTGATTCAAAGATCATTAAAGGAAAATTATATCCAGACAGAACACCTGACTTTTTTTTTAGGGACAGATTCATGTTTTCTGTTTTTACTTTTTTGGGAGGGGTAGTGGCTTGGTTGGCAAACTGTTAAAGAAGATAAATCCCTTGGTAAAAAGATTATAATTGTAAAATATTATTCTAGGCATTAATTCAAAAGTTATGATAAAGTCCTTGGTGCACAGTGAATATAAAGAAGAAAAATGTCTGAAACAGTGATCTTTTCATGACACATTGGGAAGAAATACTCAGGGGAGATAAGGCAGCCAAAGCAAGGAGTGAACATTGATAGTTCCTAAATATGAATACTTCTTCCATATTTGTTTCAGTAATGACAGTAGGTGTAAAAGAGTCTAGAAGAGCCACATACCTCAAGGGCTGGAAAAATCTGGGAGTGGAAGGAGATTCTTCTCATAGATTATGAAGAGGAGAAAATGGAAGTAAAGGAAATATGAGGTCATAATTCACTCTGAATTTCTAATCTATATTGTTACAGATGTCTAGATGCTGGACAATAACATTATTTTGCTGTATGGATTACCTCAATGAGTCACTGTAATTTGAGAAATTCTTTCAATTTAAAGTAAGGGTCCATTTTATTTTAATACGGCATTTGTAATAGAATACTTTATTTTGAATCTGGTAAATATTGAGCTTGATTTTCCCACATTTGTCTTTGTATAGTGTGTGAGGTAAATAAAATGTGAAGACTTCACAGGGAAGATATGTATCTATCTATCTATCTATCTATCTATCTATCTATCTATCTATCTATCTATCTATCTATCTATGTCTGTACTAAGAAATGCTTAAAAATCAAGAAATAGGGAAATAGGGAAGTGGAAAAATTCTGAGGCCGTGAGAGTCTGATGGCTCAGCCTCCGGGAAAGTTTACCCTGAAACATTTTGTTGTTTCTTCTGGGTCTGGTTTAAAGATTTGCTCAGTGAGAATAGGATCACTGTGACCTGCTTTCCTTTACTGTAAAAGTACTGTAAAAGGATGGAGAGGGTCTCCCCCTCCCCTTATCCTATTCTCCTTTAGATGTATAGATGTCACCTCAGTTGTAATCATTAACTAAGGGAATGGGATTGGAGTTTCTGTGCCTTGATTTCCTGGTTCTTTGTCTAGCTTTCATGCTCAGATTGTAAGCCCACCTCCCAGCCAATGGTGAGAAGGGTCAGAGGTGGGTGGGAATTCTCTTGTGTCAGATATAATTATTGGTGCTTTGCCTTTTGTAAAGCGCCTCCCTTGCTAGATCTGTTCTGGCAGAGGGCGCCCTATTCTTGAGAGTTGAATAAAATTCATTTCTGTTCCCACCCTGAGATGGCTCCTTATTATAAATTAACTTTTTAATTGGTGAGCATCTTTTATCCCACACGATAGTGTCCCAGGTACATAGAATTGTACAGGCAAAGGTACAAAAAGCTTAACTGGTGATTTGCATTTTGTATAATTCTTACCATACCACAGAACTGAATTTAAAAGCATCCAAGAACAAATCATCCAAGATTGCAATTAATCAGTCAATAAGCATTTATTAAGAAATTACTAAGTGGTCGTAGTGGTGGTGGATCAGAACTGCCTCCTGCAGGAGGTAACATTTGAACTGCTTTTTGAAGGAAACCTGAGATGGTAGGATGTAGAGAAGAAGAGGGAGAGCACTCCAGGCAAAGGAAAGGAGACAGAGATGTAACATAATGTTCAAAGAACCTCAGGTAGTCCAGTAGCCAAATTGTAGTGTGTATGAATGGGAGTAAAGTGTAAGGAGACTAGAAAGTTAGGAAGGGCCAGGTTGTATGAAGCTTTAAGGTTAAAATTAAGGACTTCATATTGATTCTGGAAATAATAGGGAATTACTGGCGTTTACTATATCACCAAGTAGGGGATGACAAGATTAGGCCTGTGGTAATTACTTCAACCATTATTTTTTTTTTAGTGTGCCAGGCATAGTTCTAGGTGCTAAGTTGAGTGACATTTATGATTTATTGGCTTTCTAGTTTTTAGTCCTCTAAGAATAATTACATTTTAACTTTTAAACTATCATCCTCCGTTGATTATAGTGTGATCCTATGCAGAATGGAAATATCCCAAACATCATCCTCATATCAAACATCAACTAGATGTTACCATTCAGGTCTTAAGATATTGAACCTTATCTCATGTTCACTAATATTAATGTTTACAGATTGAGTGGTTACTTGAAGAACCAAAGGAAGCCATTACTGTTGATTTTGCCTTTTTTGTCCAAAGACTTTTTTTTTTTTAAAAAACCATGTTTCAAAATCACTACAAATAGGAGGCATTTAAGGTGATGCAGTGGATAGAAAGCTGGGCCTGGAGTTAGGAAGACTTGAGTTCAAATGTGACCTCAGACACTATCAAATTCCCCAAATAATATTTTGTAGAGCTACGAAAAATAATGACATTCATATAGAGAAACACTGTGTCAAGGATCTCAAGGGTAATACTGAATAAAAGTAGGAAGGAAGGTGGTGTGTGTGTGCGCGTGTGTGTGTGTGTATCAGGACCAGATCGCAAGATGTATTTCAAATCAGTAATCATTAAAATCATTTAGTGCCTGTTATGAAATAGAGAAATTGATCAGTGGGAAAGATTAGATAACATATAGAAGTAAACAACTCTAGTAGTATAAGTTTTGAGAAACATGAAGACCCCAGTTATTGGGAGAAGGGCACACTATGTGATATAAACTGCTGGAAAAACTGAAGAATGGCTTTGCAGAATTTAGGTTTCAATCAATACCTCACACTTTATATCTATATAAATTCCAAATGGACACATGAACTAGCTATGAGAGGGCACATCATAAATTAAATAAATAAGGAAAAAGTAACTTTCAGATCTATAGATAGTGGGAGTAGTCATAAATAGGTGATAGGGAAGACCACACATGATAAAATAATTTTAATTATATAATATATAAAAGTTTTTGCACAAATCTACTGTAATAAATTTTAGAAGGGAAAGAGGTAACTGGTAGAAAAAGTCTTCACCACAAATTACTCTGACAAAGGTTTCATTTCCAAGATATATAAGGAAGTAATTCAGATTTATAAGAGTAACAGCCACCCCCCAATAGATAGTCAAGGGATATAAATAAGACATTTTAAAAGAAAGAAATCAAATATCAACAACCGTATGAAAAAAGCTCTAAATCACTAGCAATTAGAGAAATGCAAATTAAAGCAACCCTGAAGTTGCATTTCATACCTATAAAACTGGCAAGGACGACAAAAGAGGAAAATGACAAATGCTGGGAAGGTTGTGGGAAAACAATTACACTGTTTGGTGGAGCTGTGACAGGAATGGTCCAGCCATTCTGGAAAGCAATTTTGAACTATACCCAGAAAGTTATCAAACAATGTTATCTCCTTTAATCTATGTACGCCAGTACTAGGCCTATACACAAAAAAGGGGAAAAGGATCTATTAGTACAAAAATATTTATAACACCTCTTTTTGTAGTAACCAAAAATTGGAAACAAAGGAACTTATATTGGGGAATGGATAACCTAACTAATATTTCATAAGAAATTTTGAAAATGATAATTTCAGTTGAAACTGGAAAAACTTCTATAAACTGATACAGAACAAAGTCAGAATTAGAACAATTTATGCAATAACAAAATTATAGAGAAAGCAGCTTTAAAAGATTTGAGAGTTCTAATCAATGCAACGATAAACCAAGAGTTCAAAAGAATGAATATGAAGCAGTTGCTCATCTCCTAATAGAGAGACAATGAACTTAAAATGTAGAAAGAGACATACATCTTCAGACATGGCTAACACAAGAATTTGTTTTGCTAGACTATGTAGACATGTATTGTAAATTCTGTTTTTCAGGCATTTAAAATTGCTTATTTGGGGAGAAGTGGAAAGGAGAGATTAATTTAAAAATAATTGTTCCTTGAAAAATAAAAATGGTAAGTTATAAAAAAGACATATACATTTTTTTCTCAGTTTTTTTTCTACTCATAGTGAAATCCCCTAAATTACCATAGGACCAAAAAGTTCTTGCTATGCAATGGGAGCAGCACTTAACTTGCATTTAAAGGCATATGCATATATTATAACTATTATTATTATTATTATCATACAGACCAGAAGGACAAATAAGAGAGATGATGTAGAAGTCAGATGTTTGAAAACACCTATCTGATCATTAAATCTGATCATTAGATCATAAAGATGAAGTGGAAAAATCTCAAAGTTTCTGTTCTAATTTTCCTTAAAGGAGGTCACACGGTAACTTTCTAGATTTTTCTTTTTCTGGTTTGATTTCTGAAACACTACTGTTGCAATAAAAGATAATATTGAACATGGTAAGAAGAAAGTGTTTAGTGGAGGTGATTTTGATTCATCGTAATAATGTTCAAATTTAGAAATTGAAGATAAGGAATAAGAAAACAGTGCTTTTAGGTAAACTGAAGAATTCACACTTTAAACCACTTGAGGTCCCTGTTAACTTAGAAGATAATGCATTTGTTACTGCTGAGCTTCCGTAATCAAACAGTAGCCCAGGCATAGATTCCAAATGTATTATGGATCCATAGTTAACAAAATACGATTATTTCGGCTTTAAGGGATTGAGGACGCAGTTTAAAGCCGTCGATTCACATATCTGGATCACGTAGGTTGTGAAGGCGGCGGGGTTCCGGATAGGCAGCTTCCGAGCCGGGCAGTTATCGCTTTGGTTTCTGCTATGCCCAACCTGGGAGATAGGGAGCAACCAGGTCCATTGTTCTGTGCCAGAGAAAGCAAAACTTTGTATGTTCGTGGGCAGCATAGCGTAGGACTTGGGTGTGGAGGTTGGGGTTCTGTGTGGTGACTGCTCTCGGTGATGTCCAAGGAAGACTTGGAGGTAAATGCACAGGAGGGCGTTTTGTTTGTAGATTGGATGATCAACGTGGAGGAATTATACAGACGCAGCCCGGGGAAACTACTGGATTTTTAGCGTCTACATGGAGGTGATCCTGGACAAGACTCTATTCCATGTAAAGGTGAAAATTAAGGAAGCTAATCACAACCTGTCGCTTTCTCCGCAACAGAAACAAAGCTGTTTATTGTGGATTCCAAGCTGTCAGGCTTTCGATTGCCGTTAGAGGGCCCATTGAGTGCCGGTGCTGGAAAAAATTTCATCTCGACCTCCGAGCTTAGTATCGACTAATTTTTTTTCCTGGCTGTATAAACCAAATATAGAGAAGGAACTGGACCTTAATTAATAATTAATATTAATCATTAATAAAGGGAACTCCTGAGTGATTAAACTCCCTTTACCTGTGCAGTTTGTCGCTTTTTTATACAATTTATAGTCTTAGAGAATTTAAGTGGCATGCCCAGGGTCACATAACCAATGCATTTCAGAAGCAGGACTTGAATCCTTCCTTGATTCAAGTCTGACTCTCCGTCCCGGTTCCCCCCCCCCCCCCCCCCCCCCCCGTAGGGACTGTGGAAGTAAATTAGTCTACTTGGTGTTAAGAAATCTTCGAGCTTTTTTTTTTTTTTTGACTGACAGCCCAATCTCAAGAGAACAGTGAAGCTCTTCTGGTGCGAACGACAATGCTGCCAAGTTTAAGCAGTCGGAATACGAGGTAAATTTACGGTTAATAGAGCTAATGGAACTTGACTAATAAAATTAAACACCTCTGATTTAAAGGGATTAATAAATAGTTCATGTATAATTTTGGTAATGTGATGTCAATCCAACTAAAAATATTTTCTCATTGGACTTAAAAAGGAGAAATGAAAGTTATTGAAGTCTTAAATTCCGAAGCCACAAAGCCTATGAAATTCCTTTGAGAGAGTAATTGGCATTGTCAACGCACTACAACATTTTCTTTAATGTTAGACATCAATAACATTGTTTCTGAAATGGGTTTGAAATTGCTATCTTTGCCAATCCTAGAGCATGTCAGTCAGGAACAGTCATTGCCCTCATCAGCATGTCTGATCCCTTGCTAGGGTTCCCACCTTCAGGAATGACAAGACTCGAGATTCTGGGATACTTTGACTGCCATCCATCACCGCTTCCAAAACAAAGACTATTATTAAGAAAAAAGGTGCATCGCATATGTACAAAACTTCTATAGTCACACTGGAAAGAAAAACCCAATCCAAATCCATTATTCCTATTTTGTCATAACTCCCCTTGAATAAAAATTGTTACACTTAAAAAGTTATATTCCTGTGATTTATTTTTTTCTTATCTATCTGATGCACTTTCAGAAACAGAATCAATTTTAAAAAGCAAGTTATGTTTGGTCTCATATGTTAGAGTGTGGATGGCTGGGGAAAACGACTTAGTGCTTTACTCCCTATTCTAATTTAGAAGTGAAATAAAGGCATAGTGGTAGAACTTAAACATTTAGCCACATGATGTCGCTGTCCATCACGAAGTCTTCTCTAGGAAGGTAAAACAACAGATCTATCATTAGATTGCTTGGAAGCTCCATTATGTCAGTCCAGGGAAACAAAACAGCAGTACTGGATGAGAGCCGTTAGAGGTAAAGATTTATTTAATTTCTTTATTTGAGGTATGAAATACTAACTTGAAGTGTTCACCAAGTGTTTGCAATGATGTTTTCAAAGCAAAACGGCCTGGGAGCCTAGCATCTGCTGTTCTTGATTCTGGTCCACACATCCTGGGAGATGGGAGGCGGACAGGTCCATTACTCGGTGCCGGAAGAAGCGAAACACGGTACGTTTGTGGGACAAATCGCGCAGGACCTGGGCCTGGAGGTCGGGGAGCTGGTTTCGAGGCTGTTCCGGGTGGTGTCCAAGGTAAGGACTACCTGGAGGTAAATGTGCAGAATGGCATTTTGTTTGTGAATTCTCGGATCGACCGGGAGCTGTGCAGCCGCAGCCCAGTTTGTAGCATCCACCTGGAGATGATCGTGGACAAACCACTGCAGGTGTTTCATGTGGAGGTGGAGATTAAGGCTATTAGCGACAACCCGCCTATATTCCCTACGAAGTCAAAAAATCTCTCTCTCTGTGTCTCTGTCTTTCTCTCTCTCCCCCTCCCTCCCTCTTTATCCCTCTCCCTCTCCCTCTCCCCTTCCCTCTCTCCCCCTCTCCTTCTCCCTCTCTGTCCCCCTTCCAGAATTCAGGCCACTTGACTCACGTTTATCGCTACAGGGCGCACCCGACGCAGACGCAGGCTCTGCTGAAATGTAAGCTTAGTCCTAATGAATATTTCTCTTTGGATGTACAGACAAATGGAAAACTCAATCAATCTCTGTCCTTAGACAAGGAACAGCGACGGTTAATTTATTATTGATCGCCACAGATGGGGGTAAACCCAAACTCACTGGAAATGTTCATTTGGTCATTAAAGTGCTGGCTGTGAAATGGTAATGAACCGGAGTTTGACCAATCACTTTATAAAGTCCGATTCCTAGAAAAAGCGGCCAACAGAACGTTGGTGATCAAACTAAACGCTTAGGATGCAGGTCATGGCGAGGTCATCCATTCAGTAGTGACCTTCCCTTGACTGCACATAACAAGTTCAAAATAGCTCCTAGCACCAGGGAGGTGAGAATTAAGGGACGATTGGATTATGAAGAAGCCAAATCGTATGAAATTCAGGTAATTGCTTCCGACAAGGGAACTCCATCAATGTCTGGCCACTGCAAAGTCTTATTGAAAGTTCTGGACATCAATGACAACGCCCCTGAGGTAGCCGTGACCTCACTATCACTGTCAGTCCGAGAGGACGCCCTGCCAGGCACAGTTATTGCCCTCATTAGCGTGTCTGATCGTGATTCGGTTGCCAACTGGCAGGTGACTTGCTCGCTGTAGCCCCAGGGGCCCTTCACACTGGTGTCCACCTTCAGGAATTACTACTACTCATTGGCGTGGGAGGACCCATTAGACCGCGAGAATGTGCCCGCCTATGAGCTAGTGGTGACTGCTAGGGATGGCGGGACGCCAGCCCTTTGGGCAAGGCCAGCGTGTCTGTGGGCATCGGCGACGTGAACGACAACGCGCCAGTCTTTGAGCAGTCCGAGTACGCTGTGTTTGTGAAGGAGAATAACCCTCCAGGCAGTCACATCATCACTGTATTAGCGGCGGACTGAGATGCCCCGGAGAACGCGCTGGTGTCTTACTCGCTGGTGGAACGACAAGTTGGGGAGCGTCCTCTGTCGAGCTACGTGTCTGTGCACTCAGAGAGCGGTGAAGTGAATGCCTTGCAGCCCCTGGACCAAGAGGAGCTGGAGCTGCTGCAGTTGCGGGTGAGTGCCTGGGACGCAGGCTTCCCTCCTCTGGGCAGCAACGTGAGCCTGCAGGTGTTCGTGCTGGATGAAAATGACAATGCGCCGCTTGGGCTGCAGCCTCAAGCTGGCGTCAGTCCAGTGACTGAGCTGTCGTCACAGTCTGTAGCGGCGGGTCACGTGGTGGCGAAGATTCGCTCTGTGGATGCGGATTCTGGCTACAACGCGAGGCTGTCTTACGAAATACAACCACTGGTGGGCGTTAGGTCGCAGCACTTACCGCGTGGGTCTGTACACTGGCGAGATCAGTACTACGCGGCCCTGAAGAGTCGGACGTGCAGAGGCAGACGTTGCTGGTGTTAGTGAAGGACAGTGGAAAGCCCTTTCTGTCTGCCACAGCCACAGTAATTGTGTCTTTTGTAGAGAGCAGACTCTCAGCGAAGGCCTCTTCTGGTGTAGCCGGCGATGCGGAGGTGGTGCGCTTGTCGAAAGAGAAGTTCTTGGGAGATGTTAACGTCTTTCTGATCATCGCCATCTGCGTTGTGTCCAGCCTCTTGGTGCTAAGCTTACTCTGTTGTATGTGGCTCTAAGATGCTCCACTCCCTCTCAGGCTGTCTATGGTCCCGGGAAGCCCACACTAGTGTGCTCCAGTGGAATGAATAGCTGGTCGCATTCCCAGAAGAGGCGGCAGAGGGTTTGCTCTGGAGATAGGGTAGTCAAGAACGACCTTTATGGCTTTCAGTCTTAACCTCCCTTCATGTCACTGTTCTGAGGACAGAAGTCCACAGTTGGAAACAGGTTCTGGCCCCCCTTGTAAGGTGGGTTCATAAATTGGGGTTTAGTCGTCAATTGAATTTCTCCTCATTCTCGTTTTATTCATATTTAGTTGTTTAGAAGATACAGGTGAGCATTCAGTGCTTATTCCATGAGTTTGCAAAGCAAATCTATAGGGATTAACTATTTGCAGACTTCAGTTTCCAATATTTCTGTGATTGGAGAATTGCATATTTTCAGTCTTATTTAAAACATATATATACGTATATATATATATATGAATATATGTATATTCTCTTAAACTACCCTAATACTAAGATCTCATGAATTACAAATATCATCTTTCCATGTGGGAATGTAAACAAAACAGTTCAACTTTAGTTCCCTTATGATTTCTCTTTCCTGTTTACTTTTCCATGCTTCTCTTGATTCTGGTACTTGAAAGTCAAATTTTCTATTTAACTCTGGTCTTTTCATTGAGAAAGCTTGAAAGTCCTCTGTTTCATTGAAAAGACATATTTTGCCTTGGAGTATTATACTCTCTTCTGGTGGGTGGGTGATTCTTGGTTTTAATCCTAGCTCCTTTGACTTCTGGAATATCATTTTCCAAGCCCTTTGATCTCTTTATGTAGAAGCTACTAGATCTTGTGCTATCCTGATTGTGTTTCCACAATACTGAAATTGTTTCTTTCTGGCTGCTTGCAATATTTTCTCCATGACTGGGAATTCTGGAATTTGCTATAATTTTCCAAGGAATTTTCTTTTGGTGATCTTTTTCAAGAGGTGATCGGTGGATTCTTTCAATTTCTATTTTACCCTCTGGTTCTAGACTATCAGGTCAGTTTTTCTTGATAATTTCTTGAAAGATGATGTCTAGGCTCTTTTTTTTTTTTTGATGGTGGCTTTCAGGTAGTCCAATAATTTTAAAATTATCTTTCCTGGATCTATTTTCCAGGTAAGTGGTTTTTCCAATGAGATATTTCACATTGTCTTTCATTTTTTCATTCTTTTGGTTCTCTTTTATAATTTCTTCATTTCCCATGAAGTCACTAGCTTCTACTTGGTCCAATATAATTTTTAAGGTGGTATTTTCTTTAGTTTTCCTTTGGACCTTCTTTTCCATTTGGCTAACTGTGCCTTTTAAGGCATTCTTTTCCTCATTGGCCTTTTGGAGCTCTTTTGACATTTGGGTTAGTCTATTTTTAAGTTGGTAGTATTTTTTGGGGTCTCCTTTAGCAAGTCATTGACTTTTTTCTTGATTTTTCTTGCATCACTCTCATTTATCTCCCCAATTTTTCTTCTACTTCTGTTACTTGCTTTTCCAAATCCTTTTTGAGCTCTTCCATGGCCTGAGACCAATTCACATATTTCTTGGAAGCTTTTGATGTAGGCTCTTTGACTTTGTTGACTTCTTCTGGCTGTATGTTTTGATCTTCTTTGTCACCAAAAAAGATTCTATAGTCTGAGTCTTTTTATGCTGCCTGTTCATGTTCCCAGCCAACTACTTGACCTTTGAGCTTTTTGTCAGGGTATGAAGAGTACTTTGTCCCAAGCTTTAGGGGCCTTGTGCTGCTGTTTTCAGAGCTACTTCTACTCCACAGTTATGGCAAGCTCTGCTACACCAGTGCTTCTCCTCCCCCACGAACTGCCAACCAGGACCGTGACCCAGATCCAAGCAGGGTAAAGCAAGAGGACCCTGCCTCTGTGCCAGCAAAGTGCTGCCTGCACTCCTGCTATGATCTGCTGCTTGATTCCTTATATTATGAGGGCCAGGGACTCTGGAAGCAGCTGCTGCTGGACCTCTGGAAGGACCCACAGGAGGTTCCTGCTGCTGCCACTGGGCCACATCCACCATCTCCAGAACTGGGCCAGATAGTGCAGTTTTGTCACCCAGATCCAGCAGTTTTTCCACTAACCTGCTCCATGGTCTTTGGCGTTTGTGGGTGTAGGAGTCTGGTAACTGCCACAGCTCAGTGATTCAGGGCCCTAAGGCCTGCTCCACCTAACTCCTGGTCTGGGATATCCTGGCATGGTCCACATGGGGCTTTTGTGTTCTGTGGCCTCTGGTTCTGGCAGCTGGGGACCACATAATGCTGTAGCTTACCTGGTGCTGAGCTGGAGCTGGCTGCTGTGTGCTGAGGCCAGCAAAGGTCTTTCTGTGCTTCCCCAATGTAAAATGAAGCTCAGGGAGTGAGGTATTGTGCAGGGGTGTTCTTGTTGCTGGAAGTCTCCTCCCAGAGGCCTGCACTAGTGCACTGATAGGCTCAGCAGCTGGTAGACATCTGGTCTGCAATGGAATCTGCCAAATCACCTGGTTGTGGGAAGGCACATGGGGGTCCTGGTCTTGGCCTTTGCCAGCTTCCCCACCCCGGGCTCAGAATCTCTCACTGGTCCACTGAAGTGGGGCTTGCTTCTGGCTTGCCTGGATGTCTCCCATCCTGTAATAGTTCCCTTCAGGAACAGCAAGAGGGATCTTTCCTGTTAATCCCCTCATCCTCTGGAATAAAAAACTTCTGCACTCTGTCTTTCTGCAGGCGCTACTGTTTTAGTATTTTTCAACGTCAGTAAAGGAGAGTGAGAGCAATTTACTGTTTAGTCTGCCATCTTGGCTCCTTATTCCCATTTTATAATTAGAGAAACTGAATGAAATAAACTCTAAGTGACTTGCTAAGGGTGACACAGCTAGTAAAGTTCTGAGGGCAAGTTTGAACTCAGGTCTTCCTGAGTCCATGCCCAGATCTCTATCCATTGTGCCATCTTGCTGCTTTCACCTACATTTTAATCGGGTTGCCCCCAATTACACAGGCAATAAATGAAAAAACTCAAACAGATCCTTTGACTCCAAGTCAAATTCTGCTTTGTTTTCCCTACTTATTATGTTGCCTTTCTGACTAAAGAGAAAATAGATCCTTTCACTACTTTTACTTCTTGTATGTGTTTCTGGGATCAGATGTATAAAAAGATAACTAAGGGTCTTGTTAGAGATCATGCTCTGTTCCCTGCTAGTCATGTCAGAATGAATAAGTCATTCAACTCCTCAGAACATTGCTTTTCTTATCTCCCAAGCAAGGATTATAGCACTTGAACCTCATAGAATTGCGTTTAAATGCTATAAGTAGCACATATTGCTTTATTAATCTGGTTTCTGACTTCATCATTCAACTGAAAGTACTCTTTCCAAAGTTCCTATCTCTTAATAATAAAATCTAACAGCCTTTTCTCAATCCTTATCCTTCTTGTGTCCTTGTATCCTTCAGTGTCTTGGACAATGGATCATCTTCTCCTCGATACTTTCTACTCTAGGTTTTTCTGATACTGTTCCCTCTTGGTTTTCTTTTTACTTGTCTGGCCTGGTTGCCTTTCCACACTGAGGACTTTCATAAGGTTTCTCTCCAGTGTGGATTCTCAGATGTGGAGTAAGATTGGTACACCATTTAAAAGCCTTTCCACATTGATTGCATTCATACTGTTTCTCTCTAGTGTGGATCCTCTGATGTTCACCAATAGACTTCCTACCTCTGAAAGTATCTCCACATTGATTACTTTTACAAGGTTTCTATTCAGTGTGGATTCTCTGATGTTCAACAAGACTCTCCTTCCTCATGTAAGCCTTTCCACATTGATTACATTCATGAAGTTTCTCTCCAGTATCCCTTAATTATTGATCTAGGGAGTATAGTATTTAAGTTCAAACTAAACTCCTGATTGCTATATCATAACTGGGAAATGGAAGGTAAACTTTTTAACTAAGGTTTGACCTTTTTCCCCATTAAATAACAGTTCCACAATGAATGTGTGTGTGTGTGTGTGTGTGTGTGTGTGTGTGTGTGTGTAATAGCAAAGAAACCCATTCATCTAAGTTAATAGCACAACAGAAAACAGAGAAAGTGTACATAGGAGAAGACATTCTAGACAATACAGGCTGAAGGAGCTCTGTCATTGGGAATAAGATTTCTTAGCTCAATGAAGAAAGAGTCCTAGATCTCATCCAAAGAGGAAAACTCCTTGAATTCTCTAATGTAACAAGCTGGTGATGCAGACACGACAGGGATTGCCAGCATATCTCATGTCATCTCCTTCTCAAACTCTGTGTCTCTTTAGCTATGTAGAAACCGCAAGCCAGAGGACTCTGAAGAGGCTGGATCTCTCTTTTCTCCCATATTTGCCAATTCCATCTCATTCCTAATGCAAGAACAGGACATTAATATCAACCAGTGAGAAGAAAGTCCCATAGGAATGTGCTTTGGAGTTCAGGTTACACAAGTATGATAGTAATATAAGTGTCTAGCCATCATTCTCTCACTCACTCTTGTAGTTCCTGGCCAATTTTATCTTCCTTTCAAAGTTCCAAGAATATGGCTAGCTTGGGCCTCCATGAGTACTGTAGTATTCCTCTTTTACCCTAGATGCTGGTGCATATCACCTGCAGTTCAATTTAACCTCTTAAACTTGAATAGATTTTTTCAAAAGAGTATTTAATTTGAATTATAGCAATTGCAAAATTATAGAAATTTCCCCAATATCTCAAAGACACATTCTTGCTATTCTATTTCAGTATCTGGAAAGACTGGACTTAGTGTGGCTCCTATATAGCATTGGCCCCATTAAGTTCAGGTCCAAATATGGCTTCACTGTTGAATGAGTCTAAGAAACGGTTACACAAAATGAAAAGTGGTGAAGTATTGTATCGAGAAGTAGTAAGTAGGCCAGTGTGGCTGGACTATAGAATGTTTATGTATTTGCGAGTGGGGGTAAATGATGTGGGAAGTAATGTATTAAAATCCATCTAAGTTACAAAGGGTTGTGAGTGACAGAGGCTTTTATATTTGAACATGGAAGTAATAATGAGACACTGAAATCATAATACATAGTTACCAGAAAAGAATCAATGGGTCTGGGTTAGCAAAGTCAGGGGGTAGTTATGGCCGGCCCAGAGTCTCAACACACCTTCTATGAGTGTGCCCCAAAAATCAAACACCAAGCTAGGATCTTATGTACCCATATCAGTGCCCTGGGGCACTTGATTACCTCAGTGCTGAGAAGCACTCAAACAAAGAACAGTGAAAAATATCATTTAGGGTATGGGAAAGTTAATCCCTAGTATGACCACATACAAGTCAGTGACTCTTGGTTGTCTTAGTGCTGAGAAACATTCCAAGACAAGGTCCCACTTTACCTGCTCCACTCAAAGAAAGGCCAGAATCATTAAAGGCATTTAAGAGAAGAACAGCAAAAAGTCCCACCTTAGTTACTGATACAGAAGTAGGGGAAAAATTGGAAAGAGAAATGAGAATGATGCAAGAAAATTGTGAAAAACAAGTCAATGGCTTGCTAAATGAAACCCTCCAAAATACTGAAGAAAATAACATCTTAAAAAATAGACCAATCCAAATGGCAAAAGGGGTTCAAAAAGCCAATGAGGAGAAGAATGCCTTAAAAAACAGAATTAGCCAAATGGAAAAGGAGGTCCAAAAGATGACTGAAGAAAATAATGCTTTGAGAATTAGAATTGAGCAAATGGGAGTTAATAACTTTATGAGAAATCAAGAAATTACAAAACAGGACCAGAAAGAATGAAAAATGGAAGACAATGGGAAATATTTCATTGGAAAAAACACTGACCTGGAAAAATAGATCCCAGGGGGTGGAGCCAAGATGGAGGCTGGAAAGCAGGGACTTACTTAAGCTCTTCCCCCCAAATCCCTCCAAAAACCTGTAAAAATTGCTCTGAACAAATTCTAGTGCTGCGGAACCCACGCAATAGCAGAGGGAAACAGGGTTCCAGCCCAGGAGAGCCTGGATGGTTGCTGGGAAGGGTCTATTGCAAGATGCTGAGAGCAGAGGCACTGGGACAGACCAGACCTGGAGTTGGCCAGCTGGAACAGGCCTTGGGGCCATGAAACAGTGAGCTGTGGCAGTTACCATACTTCTCAACCCACAAACGCCAAAGAACAGGTTAGGGGGAAACTGCAGGATTGAGTTCAGAGCAGTTTGGTCACCAACTCTGGAGGTGGAGGAAGTGGTGTAGCAGTGGCCAGAGCAGCATCAGGAAGCTCCTGAGGCTGCTTATAGAGCATCAGCTGCTTCCCAAGTCCCTGGCTCACATAGTGGGAGGAATCTAGCAGCGGATCAGAGCAAGAGTACAAGGAGCCCTTTGAGGGCACAAAGGCAGATTCTCTTGCTGTGTCCTGCTCGAATCTGTATTGCGGTCCTGGTTGGCAGTTCTTGGGGGAGGAGGAACACTGTGGTGACAGAGCCTGGGGTGATGGTGGAGTAGAAGTAGCTCTGAAAACAGCAGTGCTTGGACCCTAAAGCTTGGGACAAAGTACTCTCTACTCTACAAGCAGTCATATCCTGACAAAAAGCTCAAGGGTCAAGTAGTTGGCAGGGAACAGGAACAGGCATCGAAAATGAACTGACTCAAACTCGAACTCTAGATTCCTTTTTTTGGTGACAAAGAAGACCAAAATATACAGTCAGAATAAATCAACAAAGTCAAAGAGCCTACATCAAAAGCTTCCAAGAAAAATATGAATTGGTCTCAGGCCATAGAAGGGCTCAAAAAGGATTTGGCAACACAAGTAAAAGAAGTAGAGGAAAAATTGGGATGAGAAATGAAGGTGAGGCAAGAAAACCATGAAAAACAAGTCAATGACTTGCTAAAAGAGACCCAAAAAGTACTGAAGAAAACAACACCTTAAAGAATAGACTAACCCAGATGTCAAAAGAACTCCAAAAAGCCAATGAGGAGAAGAATGCCTTGAAAGGCAGAATTAGCCAAATGGAAAAGGAGGTCCAAAAGACCACTGAAGAAAATACTAGCTTAAAAAATAGATTGGAGCAAGTGGAAGCTAGTGATTTGATGAGAAATCAAGATATTATCAAACAGAACCAAAGGAATGAAAAAATGGAGGACAATGTGAAATATCTCATTGGAAAAACTACTGACCTGGAGAATAGATCCAGGAAAGCTAATTTAAAAATTATTGAACTATCTGAAAGTCATGATCAAAAAAAAGAGCCTAGACATCATCTTTCAAGAAATTATCAAGGAGAACTGCCCTGATATTCTAGAGCCAGCAGGCAAAATAGAAATTGAAAGAGTCCACCGATCGCCTCCTCAAGTAGATCCCAAGAAGAAAACTCCTAGGAATATTGTTGCCAAATTCCAGTGTTTCCAGGTCAAGGAGAAAATACTGCAAGCAGCCAGAAAGAAACAATTTGAATATTGTGGAAGGACAGTCAGGATTACATAGGGCCTAGCAGCTTCTACATTAAGGGATCAAAGGGCTTGGAATATGATATTCCAGAGGTCAAAGGAGCTAGGATTAAAACCAAGAATCACCTACCCAGAAAAACTGAGTATAATGCTCCAAATATGCAAAATCTGGATTTTCAATAAAATAGAGGACTTTTAAGCTTTCTCAATGAAAAGTCCAGAGCTGAATAGAAAATTTGACTTTCAAACACAAGAACCAACAGAAGCATGAAAAGGTAAACAAGAAAGAGAATTCATAAGGGACTTACTAAAGTTGAACTGTTATGTTTACATTCCTACATAGAAAGATGATATGTGTAATTCATGAGACCTTTCTCAGTATTAAGGGAGTTGAAGGGAATATAGACAGAGGGCACAGGATGAATTGAATATGAAAGGATAATATTTAAAAAAGGAAATAACTTTAAGGGGTGAGAGAGGAATATATTGAGGGAAGGAGAAAGGGAGAGATAGAATGGGGTAAATTATTTCACATAAAAGTGGCAAGAAAAAGCAATTCTGTTGGCAGGGAAGGGGAGCAGATGAGGGGGAATAAGTGAATCTTGCTCTCATCGGAGTCAACTTGGGGAGGGAATCACATATACACTCAATTGGGTATATTACTCCACAGGAAATTAAAGGGATGGGGATTAAAAAAGAGGAGGATGATAGAAGGGCGGGAAGATAGGGGGAGGAGTAATCAAAAGCAAACACTTTCGAAAAGGGACAGTGTCAAGGGAGAAATCTGAATAAAGGGGGAAGGGATAGGATGGAAAGAAATATAGTTAGCCTTTCACAACATGAGCATTGTGGAAGTGTTTTACATAATGATACATGTGTGATCTATGTTGAATTGCTTGCCTTCCTAGGGAGGGTGGATGGGAAGGGAAGGGGGAGAGAATTTGGAACTCAAAGTTTTAAAAGCAGGTGCTTAAACAAATAAAAAAAAGTTGTTTTTTTCATGCAGCTGGGAAACAAGATATATAGGGAATGGGACATAAAATTCTATCCTGCTCTACAAGAAAGGGGAAAGGGGTTGGTGGGGGTGGAGTGAAAGAGGGGAGGGCTGACTGGGGAACAAGGCAATCAGAATATACGCCATCTTAGAATGCGGGAGAGGTTAGAAAAGGGGAGAAAATTTGTAACTCAAAATATTGTGGAAATCAATGTTGAAAACTAATAGTAAATAAAACCAAAAAATGTTAAAAAAAACCCCAGAAATTAAAAATGTTACCACTAAAAAAAAAAAAAGAAAAATAGATCCTGGAGAGATAATTTAAAAATTCCTCTACTACCTGAAATCCATGATGAAAAAAAGAGCTTAGACATCATCTTTCAAGAAATTCTCAAGGAAAATCACCATGATATTCCAGAATTGGAGGGTAAAATAGAAATGGAAATAATCCACCGATCACTTCCTGAAAGACATCCCAAAAGGAAAACTCTTAGGAATAGTGTAACCAAATTCCAAATTTCCCAGTTTAAGGAGAAAATATTGTAAGTATCCAGAAAAAAAACCAATGCAAGTATTTTGGAAACTCAATCAGAATAACACAAGACCCAGCAATTTCTACCCTAAGGGATTAGAGGGCTTGGAATATGATATTCCTGTGGGCAAATGAGATAGGATTAAAGACAAGAATCACCTACCCAGAAAACTGCATATAATACTTCAGGAGAAAATATGGAATTTCAATGAAGTGGAAGACTTTCAAACATTTCTGATGAAAAGATCAGAGCTGAATAGAAAATTTGACTTTTGAATAGATGAAGAGAAGTATGAAAAGATAAACAAGAAAGAGAAATCATAAGGTACTTATTAAAGTTGAACTGTTTACATTCCTACATGGAAAGATGATATTTGTAGCTCATGACTCTTTTCTCAGTATTAGGGTAGTTGAAGGGAATATATATATGTGTATATATATATATACACATATGTACATACATACATAAATACATACATATATATGTATATCTGTGTCTGTGTGTGTACAGACAGAAGGCACAGGGTGGGTCGAATATGAAGGGATGATATCTGAAAAATAAAATTAAGGGTTGAAAGAGGAATATTGAGAGAAGGAAAAATGGAGAGGTAGAATGGGGTAAATTATCTCACATAAAAGAGGCAAGAAAAAGCTGTTACAATATAGAAGAGGTGGGAGGTAAAAGGGTATGAGTGAACCTTACTCTCTTGGAATTGGCTTAAGCAGGGAATAACATACACACTCATCTGGGTATCTTACCTTACAGGAAAGTAAGGGGAAAGGGGATAAGAGAGGGGATGATAAAAGGAGGGCAGATTAGAGGAGGGGGTAGTCAGAAGCAAACACTTTTGAAAAGGGACAGGGTCAAAGAAGAAAATAGAATAAATGGGGGTGGGCTAGAAAGGAGAGAAATATAGTCAGTCTTTCACAACGTGACTATTATGGAAATTTTTGCGTAACTACACATTTATAACCTGTATTGAATTGCTTGCTTTCTGAAGGAGAGTGGGTGAGGAGGGAAGAAGGGAGAGAATTTGGAACTCAAAATTTTAAAAAGAAATCTTAAAAATTATTTTCACATGAAACTAAGAAATAAGATATACAGGCAATGGGGTATAGAAATCTATCTTGCCCTACAAAACTGTAAGGGGGAAGAACATGAGGTGGGGTGGGGTGACAGAAGAAAGGGCAGACTGGAGGAAGAAGTAATCAGAATGCATGCCATCTTGTGGTGGGGGGAGGCAAGAGATGAGCAGAAAATTTGGAACTCAAAATCTTATGAAAATGTTTGTTGAAAACTAAAAATAAATAAATTAATAAAAAAGAAAATAATCCATTAATTTCACTTATACAAGTTCATAGGATCATGGGATCATAGAGTTAGCCCCTCATCTGACAAATGAAAAACTAGAGAAGAAAATTTATTTGCTCAAAATTAAATAGTTAATAACTGACAAAGCATATATTTGAAACCCAGAAGCTGTGAGTGCAAATCTAGCACTCTTTCCAATATATCAAATGATTTTACTTCTTCCTGTAGAACCAACTTGGTACCCTCTAAATTTAGCCACATGAAGGAGATAATTTTGCTTACCATGGTTTGGTTAAGCCTTTGCTGACTTGGGCCCTCTACCACCTTCTTACCACACAAAAGCACTGGTATTCTCTCTGTATGGATTTTATTCTAAAACGAGACCTTCACATGTAAAATGTCCATATAGTAAATGTTAATATCGTGCTAAAGATGCATATTTTTATTCACTGTTACCAGATCCTTTACCTTTGCTTCCAATTTTTTAAAGTACACAGATCATAGTTTATTCATTGGATTCATATACTTTAGGCCTACCTCAACTATAGTTTATATCATATATTTTCTCATCTTTTACTCTCCAGAAAGCCAGTTCTTCATGGAAGGTCTGGAGGAATTCATGAACACATACACACATATGCCAATGTGTGTACATATGTGTATGTGAACACAATATACAAACATGTGTATATACCTATAGGTGTGCATACATACTATATATACATACATTTTTTATGTACTGTGTGTTTATACACATACATATATACATACACATGTATATATATATGTATACAGATATCTATATACTTATAGATAGATGGTTATAGATATAAGTATAAATGTCTATATCCATCTATCTATCTATCTAACCCTAACATTTGAGCAATAGTTTTCAGCAAAGCAACTACATATATGGTGCACTATAACTACAAATTATTCTCTTCCTCTTCAAGAATTGACAAGCTTTAGCCTTCATGCTGTCTTCAGAGAATGTGTGACATAGTAACTCAAGAGAAAAGAGTCAGTATGTAAAAAATATTTTGAGTGAATGGAATTCAAATGACAAGTCAGAAAGTGTACCGGAATTTTGATGTCCTGGCTATTTGCGCATTAAAATACAGTATCAGGGGATTAAGCTATATAGAAGAGAGAAGTGGGGAGAAAGCTTCTGCGAGCTGAGAATTACTTGGTGACTGTGTGAGGTAAAGAGAAGGAATATTAGTGTCAGTAAGTGCTCCTCCATCTCTGCATTGCTCTTTAAGTGAATTTGGCTGCAATTATTAATATAGGGGAATAGTGATATCAAGTTCTCAATCAAGTTAAATATATCTTTTTAAATTATGAATTTATTTTTTATTTTTAGTTTACAATACTCAGTTCCACAATGTTTTGGGTTCAAAATTTTCTCTCCCTTCCTCTCCTCTCCCCTCTTCCCAAGATGGCATGTAATCCAAAGTAGGTTCTACATATACCTTCACATTGAACTTATTTACACACTAGTCCAGTTGTAAAGAAGAATTATAACCTATGGAATAAATCATGAGAAAGAAGAAACAAAACCAAAAAAGAAGGAAAAAAAAGAGAGCAAATAGTTTGCCTCAATCTGCATTCAGACTCCATAAGTCTTTCTCTGGATGTGCATAGGTTTTTCCATCATGAGCCTTTTGGAGCTGTCTTTGTACCTTGCATTGATGAAGTTAGTCCTTACAGATACTGTGTGTCAGTAATCATGTATAATGATCTGGTTCTGCTCCCCTCACTGAGCGTCAGTTCATATAAGTCACTCCAGATTATAATGAGGTCCATCTGTTCCTCATTGCTTACAGCACAATAGTATTTCATTACATTCATATAACAATTTGTTTAGCCATTCCCCAAATAATGGGCATCCCCTTGATTTCCAATTTCTTGCCACCACAGAAAGAGCTGCTCTAAATATGTTTGTACATACTTGTCCATTTCCCACTTGTGTGATCTCTTTGGGATACAGACCTAGAAGTGATATTGCTGGGTCAAAATGTATGCACATTTTTATAGCCATTTGGGCATAGTTCCAAATTGCTCTTCAGAAAGGCTAGATCAGTTCACAATTCCACCAACAATGCAATAATGTTCCAATTTTCCCAATCCTCTCCAGCATTTATCATTTTCCTATTTTGTCATGTTAGCCAATCTGACAGGAGAGATGTGGTACCTAAGAGGTGTTTCGATTTGCATTTCTCTGATCAATGGTGATTTAGAACATTTTTTCTTGTGATTCCTTTAGATATCATTAATTCTTTACTCTGAAAACTGCCTGTTCATATCCTTTGACCATTTCTCAATCGGGGAATGACTTGTATCCCTATAAATTTGGCTCAGTTCCCTGTAAATTTTAGATATGATGCCTTTATCAGAGACACTTGTAAAGATTCTTTCCCAATCTTCTGCTTCCCTCCTAATCACTGTCGCATTGGCTTTCTTTGTACAAAACCTTTTCAATTTAACATAATTAAAATTGTCCATTTTGCATTTTGTAATGCTCTCTATCTCATGTTGGGTAATGAATTCTTCCCTTTCCCATAAATCTAACAGGTAAACTATTCTTTGCTTTCCCAAATTGTTAATAGTATCAGCATTTATTCCTAAATCATAAACCCATTTTGACTTTATTTTGGTATACAGCGTAAGATATTGATCTATGCCCAGTTTCTGCCATTTCCAATTTTCCCAGCAGTTTTTGTGAAATAGTGAATTCTTAACTCAGAAGCTGGGTCCTTTAGGTTTATCAAAGAGTAGATTGCTATAGTCGTTGACTACTGCATCTTGTGTACCTAACCTATTCCATTGATCTACCACTCTGTTTTGTAGCCCATACCAAGTAGTTTTGATGACTGCTGTTTTATAATGCAGTTGAATATCTGGTATGGTGTTGCAACAATTCAGCTGCTGTGGGGGTGAAAGACCAACACAAGCCCAACAACAAAGATGCTGCCAGCACAGGTTCTTTTGATCTACTTTACTAAGGAAAGTAGTGTTAGGGGGTTAACGATCTTATTTTAAACCAACATACAAATGTCATTCACTTAGTTCAGGGGAAAAAGCCAGCACCCTGAACTTTAGAGCAAATACAAACAAATTACAAGCATACAATACAAATACAATTCATAGTTACCAAGAAACCATCAACATCTGAGTTTAGGAGCTGGGGAGCTCATAACAACGACTGGCCCAGGGTCACGTGCCACTCCTCCTATGGCTCAGAGCCCCAAAAGAGAACCCCAACCTCTGGGTTTATATATCTTGTTCAGGGTCAAAGGTGAGTCACACATGCAACTCACCCACCTGATAAAAGTGTCACAAAAATGTGACTTAAATGTAAGTGGTCTAAAAGCCTCTGATGTCACAAACATGTCACTGAAACCCAAGGAGGCAAGGAGGTCATCAAGGACTCCTAATTTAATCAAGGAAACAGAGGCCAAACTCTTCGAGGGCAATTGGTTGAATAAGTGTTAAAACCCCATCTTAATTACCAATATGTATGGCTAGGCCACCTTCCCTGGTATTTCTTTTTATTAATTCGCTTTATATTCTGGACTTTTTGTTCTTCCAGATGAATTTTGTTATTATTTTATCCAGCTCTGTAAAATCATTTTTGGTAGTTTGATTGTTATGGCACTGAATAGGCAAATTAATTTTGGTAAAATTGTCATTTTTATTATATTAGCTCAGTCTAACCACCAGCAACTGATTCTTTTTCCATTTATTTAGATCTGACTTTATTTGTGTGAAAAGTGTTTTGCAATTGTGTTCATATAGTTGCCAAGTTTGTTTTGGCAGGTAGACTTCCAAATATTTTATAGTGTCTACAGTAACTTTAAATGGAATTTCTCTTTCCATCTCTTGCTGTTGGACTTTGTAAGTAATATATAGGAATGCTGAGGATTTATGTGGATTTATTTTATATCTTACAACTTTATTAAAGTTATTTATTATTTCAAGTAGTTTTTTACTTGATTCTCTAGGATTCTCTAAGTAAATCATCTGCAAAGAGTGATAACTTATCCTATTCTAATTCCTTAAATTTCTTTTTTCTTTTCTTATTGCTAAAGCTAACATTTCTAGTACCAAATTGAGTAATGGGGTGATAATGGACATCCTTGTTTTACCCCTGATCTTACTGGGAATACATGTAGCTTATCACCATTACATGTAACGCTTGCTGATGGTTTTAGGTAGATGCTACTTATAATTTCAAGGAAGACTCCATTTATTCCTATACTTTGTAGTGTTTTTTTTTAAAACAGGAATTGATGTTTTATTTTGTCAAAAGCTTTTTCTGCATCGATTGTGATAATCATGTGGTTTCTGATAGTTTTGTTGTTGATATGATCAATTATGCTGATAGTTTTTCTAATATTGAAACAGCCTTGCATTCCTGGTATAAATCCTACCTGGTCAAAGTGTATTATTCTCATGACAAGTTGCTGCAATCTTTTTAAAAATATTTTATTCAAATTTTTTGCATCAATATTCATTAGTGGAATTGGTCTATAATTTTCTTTCTCTGTTTTGACTCTTCCTGGTTTAGGTGGTAGTACCACATTTGTGTCATAAAAAGAATTTGGTAGGACTCTGTCTTCACGTATTTTCCCAAATAGTTTATAAAGTATGAAAATTAATTGTTCTTTAAATGTTTGATAGAATTCACATGTAAAACCATCTGTCCCTGGAGATTTTTTTCCTGGGGAGTTGATCGATGGCTTGCTCAATTTCTTTTTCTGAGATGGGGTTATTTAGGTATTTTACTTCCTCTTCTGTTAATCTGAGCAATTTATATTTTTGTAAATATTCATCCATTTCCCTAAGGTTGTCAAATTTATATGCATATAATTGGACAAAGTAATTCCTAATTATTGTTTTAATTTCCTCTTCATTGGAGGTGAATTCACCCTTTTCATCTTTGATACTGGTAATTTGGTTTTCTTCTTTCTTTTTTAAAATCAAATTTACCAAATGTTTATCAATTTTATTGGTTTTTTATAAAGCCAGCTCTTAGTTTTATTTATTAGTTCAATAATTTTCTTGATTTCAGTTTTATTAATCTCTCCTTAGGTTTTCATTATTTCTAATTTGGTATTTAATTGGAGATTTAACATTTGTTTTTTTCTAGCTTTTTTAGTTGCAAGCCAATTCATTATTCTCCTTTTTATCATTTTTTATTCATGTGAGCATTTAGAGATATGAAACCTCCCCTAAGAGCTGCTTTTGCTGCATCTCAGAAGTTTTTGTATGTTGTCTCATTATTGTCGTTCTCTTGAATGAAGTTATTAATTGCTTCTATGATTTATTCTTTGACCCCTTCATTCTTTAGGATTAGATTATTTAGTTTCCAATATTAGATCATGATGCAATAAAAATTATTTGTAATAAAGGACCATGGAAAGGTAAGCTAAAAGTTAAATCTATATTAAAGGCAAATTTCATATAGAGAATGAGTGTTCAGCAGAGAAGGGCTGCCATGCAAGATCTTTGGGAGAGGATACCCATAATAATACAGTTTATTTATTCAATCAGTTCTGAATTGAAAGAATTGTACTATTGATCTTTCCATATCTCCTACCCTTTCCACAAGAATAGTTTAGTTGCAGAAATTCCCATTATATCTAACCTGGGAGGACTATGAATTCCGTTTTAGGATTTGGGAACTGGAATAATCTAATTTATTAGAAAGGGAACTTAGAGAGATATCTCTTATTCCAAGCCCTTGATATTACAGATAAGGAATTTGAGGCTCAGGTAGTTTGAGTGATGGATCAATTGTCACAAAGGCAGTAAGTAGCAAAGGCAAAATTCAAGTCCAATTTTTCTGATTCTAAGTCTATTGCCCTTACCATAATTTATAAGATCCACTCTCTGGTCAAATTTCCCATCACTAGGACTCCCAATCCCATAGTTCCAAACTAATCCATAATGTTGCATAGGTAAAGTCAAGATCATAGCCGATAATTCATACCCCCTCAAAAAGAGGTGAGTTGAAATGACCCCAGAAAAAGCAGAATGTATGATCAAACAGAAAACTATCCCAAATAATGTGTGTATGGCGTAAGACCTGCTCTACTCTTATATGCCATGTTTAATGTCAGTTCAGTTTGTCATATAATGTTCCATTCTTCTCTTCCAGAAGGGGTTTAATATCACTTGATTTCATAGCACCAATACTGATTGATGTCCTTCTCCTTAGATTTTTACTGGCTGCTGCCAATACCTTGAATTTTCTCCCTCCTACCCTCCACTTTCTGGCATGCCTGGCTTCCTTCAAGTCCGACATTCTGAACAAACATTTCCTTAAGGTTTTTTTTGCCTCCTCTCTGAGATTATCTTCAATTTATCATGTATACAAATTATTTGTATATAGTTGTTTTTCTTTTGTTTTTATCTCCTTGGTGGCAGGAATTTCTCCATCTCCTTTCTTTATGTCTTTATTGCTTACATTTGTAGTACTTTGCATATAGCAGACACTTTATTAATGCCTATTAACTTGTTGACTTGGCCTGACTCATTCTGCGAATTTTACTTAGCTTCCCTTAAATGGCCCTTATCAACATTGTGACCACTGTTCTGGCTGCCTTTCTGAGGGGGATTTCAATTTGTTGAAATCTCTAACAGCCTAAAATAGAATCAAAATAAATAGTATGATGTATGAAAGATGAACTTAAATTCAGAAGTGACATAGGTGACATAGTGACTTCTAATACCGTGGTAGTATGACCACAGGTGAATCACTTAAACTCCCAGATCTTGAGTTTACATATGTTTAAAATGGCAAAAATAATAACATAGAATACCTAAAGTCATTGCAATGACCTTATGAGGTATTGTAAACTGCTTCGCAACTCTTAAAATGTTATGTAAATATCAGGTAGCTTTATCTTCCAGTAAGAGGGATTTTCATTGGGTGGCCTTGTCTGGGTGGCTTAAAACAAAATACCTGCAGTACCTCACAGTATTACTGGGAGCATCAAGTAAGATAAATTATGCAATGAATATTGTAGTCATAAAACTCTTTAAGCATAATAAAAGTGATCGTATATATATATACATATATATATATATAGATATCTTTCAAGACACATTGTAGTTGAGATTTAACTAAATCCAAGTTAAAATATTTATTAAATGGCTATTATGTTCAATGTACCAGGCTAGTCACTGGGAATATGAAGACAAGAGCTGCAAGCATAAAGGAAGGCCTCATTTGACAGCTAAAGAAATTTCTCCCAGCCATCTCTTTCTGATATATAGCTCACACAAGTTGTCATATAGTGCTGTCTCCTGTAGCCTGTTTTTCCATTTACTTATTAATTCTGCTTGCAGGAATTAGTTTTGAAAATATGTTTCTATTAAGTTACATCTGTGGGCTTAGAAGAGACGCATTTTCAGGGGGAGTTTCTAATGGATATTCTAAACTTTCAGGGTTTATAAGATATGAAGGTTTCTATTTTACTCTTGGAAGTAATTTATTTACCTGCAGGTTCATAATATTGTAGCAGTTTTCCAATATTTTCAGATCCTTTTACCTGTACTTGGTTGGCTAAAAACAATAAATTTTTTGAAAGCAATACACTCTTGTTGGAACTTCACAAGCCATCGAACATTTGTAAGGGTGCGGTCCATTCCATTCAGCCTCATTCATCAAAGGCAAGATCGTCAGTCCCAGCGGAAGAATTGCTATTACAGATGATGATGCAACATTCAGGGGAAATGCTTGCTGTGGCTTTGTGATCTCAGATGAATTGCTCACAAAGTACTTAGGGAAGAGAGACACAGATTAGCTCTATTTGTCATTTTTAATTGGCTATTTGGGGCTAGATGTGGATTGATTGCCAAGTAGTCATTTTGATTGCTCATTAATTGATCTGATTTGTTCAATAAAACAACTAACATTCAGAGCTCATATTTTAGCCATCTAAACATCTGAAATTAAATTAATTAATAGATCAAAGGGAGGAATATCATGACTGTTGGGGAAATGAAATGAAATGCTTCATTCAATCAATACTGCACTCTAGGAATGACCACAGATGCGATGCTATATTTATTCTGATGTATAAGATGATTTCTAAGGGTAAGAAACTGAATTGTATTTTAAAATCATGTGCTAACCATACAAGTTCTTTTAATACCTTTTCCTAATCTCAAATTATTAATCATCTTTTGGCAAGAGTCAAAAAAATTTTAACAGCTGGACCAGCCATTGCCCCGGGCCAAGCAATGACAACTGGGGCAAAGCAGCCTGAAGATATGCTTATATCAACTTTTGAATTTTGCTGTGAAAAAAGGAGGTTATTAAGATACATTCATGTTGAAGTTCTTATTCAACCAGACAGTCTTTGATGAGGGATCCTTTCATACAATCTATAGAAAAGAGGTAAGAACTGGAATTAATATTTACCAGCGTCACCATGGAGTTGGAAGGAAGAAAACATGGATTTATTAAGCATCTACAATGTGGCAGGTACTCTGCTAAGCACTTTATAAATGTGATCTCCTTTGAACCTGACAACAACAGTGGAAGACAAATTATAGTATTATCCACATACTATAGATGAGGAAATTAAGGCAAACTAAGGTTAAATTTAAGTTAAAGTTAAGCCCAGGGTCATATGATTGGTAAGTATATGAGGCCAATTTGAATACAGGTCTTCCTGACTCTGTTCACAGTGCTCTCTACATTGTGCCACCTAGCTACATCCCTACTAGAATGGGAGATAATATAATGTCTTTGAAAAGACAAAAAGAAGAGAAAGACTTGGAGACGAAAGGCTGAGGATCTCTATAGAAGATGGAAAGAAAGGAAGGAGTGAAAAGTCATTTAGTCAATAAACATTTATTAAACATTTACTATGTAAGAGGAATTGTGCTAAGAGATATGGATAAAAAATAGTTTAAAAGACTCCTTCTGTCATCAAGGATCTTATATTTTAATAAAGAATAAAATAAATAAATTGATACTGTTTTTATATTATATGTGTGTATATACATATATACACGCTTATGTACATATATGTATATACATATGTGTGTCTATTAGATACAAGATTACAGGAAAAGGAAAATAAAAAACCAGGGGACCAAGAAGCTTCCAGGTGGTATTTGAGCTAAGTTTTAATGGAAGGTAAAGAAGTGAAGGGAAGTAGCAAAGCCTTGGAAACAAAAACAAAATACTGTATTTAAGCAAGACCATGTAGATCATTATCACTGGTGTGTAGTATCAGTTGTAGTGGCAAGGAATATAAAATTTGAGAAGACAGAAAAAGTTGGAAGGGGTCAGATTATGATAAGCTCCAAATATCTAGTGCAGTTTATAGTTTATATTTGTCCCAGAAGGAGCCCCTGTGATGCATTGAGCAGTTAGTGTGGGGGAAGAAAAATCAATATCATACTTTAGAAAATTACTCTGATAGCTCAATAGGTGATGAAGTATGATGTAGGGAAACTTGAGACAGAAGGAGCAAATTGAAGGGTATTTTAATATTGTTTGCGAGGATCTGTACTAAGGTGGACATATGTATGACTCCAGAGAGGGAATATATAATAGATGATGCTAAGGTAAAAATCATAAGATTTGACAAAGGAATGGATATGTGAAAGTGAGGAGACAAGTATGACATTGGGTCTTGAGTTACTGAAAGGATGATGGTGCCCTCATTAGTAATGGGAAAGTTAGAAAAAGGGAAATATTTTGGGATAAAGATGATGAGTTTTCTTTTGAAATTGTCGGTGAGATGCTTATAGGACATCCAATTCAAGATGGTGAAAATATAACTAGGGATATGTGACTATAGATGACTATTAAAATTAATTCTGGATTAAAATCACTGGGGAATCTCCCATAAAGAAATGATAAGTGAAAATCCCGCTGGAGTCAATGTGATCACATCAAATAGAATAAGGAAGAACTGGAGGTCTCATGGCATAGCCTTGTAAGATACCTAAAGTTAGCAAGAATGAAAAGAATAAAAAACCAGCAAAGAAAACAGAGGAGAGTAGAGAAAGAGAATCAAGAAAGAGCAGTGTTACTAAAAATGTTACAGGTGAGAGAGTATGCAGGATAACAATGTTTAACTCTGCAGCTAGATAATGAAAGATGAAGATTACAAAAAGGTTAAAAAATAGGTTTGTCAAATAGGCAATCATTCCTAACTTTGGAGAGGGCAGTTCACTTGAATGACAAGGTCAGACACCATGTGAGGGAAGGTTTATAAGCAAGTGAGAAGAGAGCAAATGTAGCCAAAAATTGTAGAAGACTTTTTCATGAAGTTTAGACATAAAAGGGTGGCAGAGATATAGAACAATAGCTCACAATGCTAGACAGACAAATTGAGGGTGTTTTAAAGGATAGATAACAGAAAGAATTAGTAGTTAGGAGATAGAATATTAGAGAATGAGGACAGTGGGGACAATTTGCTAGAGAACTTGGGAGTGGATAGAGTTGTCAGGAACTTGCAAATTTTAAAAAATTAATTGGCAAAATTTGACATTGTTGATGAACTTGACAATGTTGGTTCTTTTGATCGGGATAAAATAAATTACCATCATAAATGTCTTGAAGGATCACCTTTAAGCTTCATCAAAGTGTAAAGCAATTTGTGGCCCTTCCAAAAAGACATTCCACATTTCACCAGTATTATGAATTGTTCAAACAACTCTTTAGTCATATATTTTGATAAAATAGATGAGACCTGGGCTAGTCTTCCCGGTGATGGTCATCTTCTTGAAATGCAAAGGAATAATTACTTGAACCTTGTTACTATTCAGCAATTTTTAAAAAAACCCCATGATCTCCAGATATTTCAATCTCACAAAGTCAATCTCAGGATAGATATCTAGTTACCTAAGATGAAGAAAGAACAAAGACATACACAGTAGCCAAAAACCGAGGTTTGCTAGGCAAGGCATGTGTTTTATATGCCATCTGAAACTATGCAGCAGCATGGGGACCAAGACAAACTGTCCCTCCCTGACCTCTTTCAGGAAGTATCTAAAAACGACCCTGACAGGATCTAACTTGGAAATGGAAGAGAGACTCAGAAGGAGTTCACTCTTTTTCTAAATATTCATTTAAATAATTACAGCTGATCCTATTCCGCTTCAAAGAGAGATAATGCTTCATCTTCTCAGTGTCAGACTCATTCACCATGAGTCACACTTGGCAAGGAGCAACCAAGAGCTCATTTGTGCCAAAGCACTGAGGTGGCACAGTGTTTAAGTCGTTAGGCCTAGAGTGAGGAAAACCTGATTTCAAATCCAGCCTCAGATATTTTCTAGCTGTGTAGATATATGAATCAATATCAATTGACAGTGACAAATTTACTCTTGGGTAGCTATAATGCAATATGTGTTCTTCATGTATAAAATAGTTTAAATGTTTCATAAAATGGTTTTGCACATTTGTGGTTTTCTTGCAAATCCGAAAAATCAGTAGCCATTTAAATTAAATGCTTACAGGGGGTGGAGCCCAGATGGCAGAGTAAAAGCAGGGACTCACCTGAGCTCTTCCACAAATTCCTTCAAGTACCTCTAAAAAATGAATCTGAAGAAATCTGAGAGTGGCAGAATCCACTAGGAGAAAGACTGTGGTCAATTTCCAGCCCAGGATGGCCCACAAGGTCTACAGGAAGGATCTGCTGCACCAGGCTGGGTGGGGGGTGCAGAGTGCACAGGCTGCACCAGTATAGACTTGACCATAGCAGAGCTGGAGCCAGCCATGGCAGTCTGAATCACCTTCAGCAGTAGCAGTTCCCAATCTCTCAGCACAGAACAGGGGTCTGTCTGGGCTGGGAGAGAGAGAAGTGCAGGGCCCGCAGCAGCAGCAACAGCTACTCCTGAAGCTGCTAGCCCACAGACTAAATGTTTGAAAATCACCTACTTGAACTTCATGGAGCCAAGATGTAGGAGTAAACTGTAAGTGCTCACATCCCACCTTGTTGACCTTGAAAACCCAGAAAATATTTCCCTGGAAAGATCCTGGAAGAGTGGAGCCAGCAGAAGGGATACAGCAATCTTTTAGCCCCTGAGCCCCAGGGGGGTGGAGTTGGGCAGTGCCAATACCAGAACCCTAGGCATACCTTTGAAAAGCCAGGAGAATCAGCAGACAGCAGCATAGATGTTGGCTGAGCCTACCCCTGCTCAAGTTCAGGCCTAAGGAAGGAGGAGACCTCCAGCACCCAGACTTCTCCTCCACCACACCTCACACAGCAAGCTTCAGTGTAACCACGGGACAACTCAGAACAAATTCACATGGCTTCAGCTTTGACACACACCAGCCAGCTGCAGCTCAGCACCAGATAAGCTGTGGCATTATATAGCTTCCAGCTGACAACCAAAGGTCACAGCACACAAAGCCGGTAACCAAGCCCCTAGCTCCCAGCACAAGAAGCATGGAACAGAGCCGCCTGTTCCTCAGAAGCAGCGATGCACTTTAAAAGCCAAGGAAAAGACAACCACAATGAACAAGAAGCAAACTAAAAAAGCAAAGACCATAGAATCTTACTATGGGGACAGAGAAGATCAAAATATGAAATCAGAAGAGGAGAGCATTGACACTATATCCACATCTAAAACCTCAACAAGGAGTATGAACTGGTCTCAAGCCTAAAAAGCATTCTTGGAAGAGTTCAAGAAGAATTTTAAAAGCCAAATTAGAGAGGTAGAAGAAAAATTAGCCAATTCTTTTAAAAGCATAATTGACAAAATGGAAAAAAATTCACTGAAGTGAACAACTCCTTAAAAAGTAAAAGTGGCCAAATGGATGAGGAGGTGCAAAACCTAACTGGAGAAAATTACTTCTTAAAAGGAAAACTTAGTCAAGTGGAAAAGGAGGTACAAAACCTAACTGACTAAAACAATTGGTTAATAATTAGAATTGGGCAAGTAGATGCTAATGACTCTGTGAGGCATCAAGAATCGGTCAAACAAAATGAAAATAAAAAATAGAAGAAAACATAAATTACCTCCTTGGAAAAATAACTGACCTGGAAAATAGATCCAGGAGAGTTAATCTAAGAATTATTGGTCTACCTGGGAACCATGATGAAAAAAAGACTCTGGACAGCATCTTTCAAGAAATCATCAAGGAAAACTTCCCTGAGGTACTAGAACCAGAAGGTTAAATGATCATTGAAGGAATCCACCAATCACCTCCTGAAAGAGATCCCAAATTGTGAACACCAAGGAATATTGTAGCCAAGTTCAAGAATTATTAGATTAAGGAGAAAATGCTGCAGGCAGCCAGAAGGAAACAATACAAATATTGTGGAACCACAGTCAGGACTACAAAGGACTTTGCAGCTTCTACATTGAAAGATCAGAATACTTGAAATATGATATTCTGTAAGGGAAAGGAGCTTGGGTTACTACCAAGGATCAACTACCCAGAGAAATTGAGCATAATCTTTCAGAGGAGGGGATGGACATTCAATGAAATAGGAGACTTCCAGAATTTCCTGATGAAAAGACCAGGGCTCAACAGAAAATTTTATCTTCAAATGCAAGACTCAGGAGAGGCATGAAGTGGAAAACAGGAAAGGGCGGCAGGGGGAACATGTTATTCAATAAGGACAAATTTTTGCATCCCTGCATGGGAAGATGATACTTGCAACTCTTGAGAACACTATCTTTATTACATCATGTAGAAGGGAAATATATAGACAGAGGGGATGAGTTTAAGTTGGTTTTGATATGTTGATTGTTGTGTTTGTCCTTCACTTTCTAAGATGACCATGACATCACAGAAATGCTGACGTGACTTGTAGTTGACTTTGATTTGAGTGAGGGAGGGATGTGGAAGGTCCCTAGCCTCCTTTCTCCTCCACAGAGGTCTAGATCTAGTGACATGATATTCATCAGGATGACTGGAGATGACCCAGGATGCAATGGGAGACCCTGGCCCTTGTAGGCTCAGGCCTTTTCATATACTAACTTAGGTGAGGTAATGCCGATGCATTGAGTAGACATCTTTAAGAACAGAGTCAAGGGATGGGCCGTTTAATTAGAAAAAGTAAAAAAAATCAAGCTAGGAGTGGAAGACCCTCAGGGATGCTGTTCCAAAGAGAAACAATTACCATTGACATTCACTCTAAGCCAGGAGGACTCAAAATACAGCCATTAAGTGAAGTTTGGATAGCGACCTATTGCAGTCCAATCTATGAGATTCAGAGTGAACTGGGTTTAAGGCACTGTGAAATAAAGAAATGAAGGAAGGAAGGAAGAAAGAAAGAAAGAAGAAAAAAAGAAGGAAAGAAAGAAGGAAAGAAGTAAAAGAAAGAAATAAATCTAGCCAGTAAACCCCAAGTAAAGTAGGCAGCTTCTCGCCATCAAATTTATCTTCCTTTGGAGAGGACAATGAGAGAGAGAGAGGGAAAGGATGAGCTGAGTCAACCAAGTAGCTGGGTCCCCATTCAGGCAACGTAGTCCACTCACAGGTTGTGTTTGTCTTTCATTTTTGAAGAGGACCATGACATCAGGGAAATGATGACATGACTTGCAGTAGACATGAAAAGGACAGCCCAAAAGGCCCAGTGTCTTCCATACCATCTTTGGTCATTTCCAGTCATCCTGATGAATATCTAGTAACTGGATCCAGATGGCTCTGGAGGAGAAAGTGAAGGTGGTGACCTTCCACAGCCCTTCCTCACTCAAATCAAAGTCAAGTGCAAGTCATGTCATCATTTCCTGATGTCATGGTCCTCTTTGAAAACGAAGGACAAACACAGTCTGTGAGTAGACTGAGCTGCCTGAAAGGGGACCCAGCTAGTGTCAGGACAGACCAGACCCAGAGTCAGCCAGCTGGAACAGGCCTTGGGGCCATGAATCAGTGAGCTGTGACAGTTACCAGGCTTCTTAGCCAACAAACGCTGAAGAGCAGGTTAGAGGGAAACTGTGGGATTGAGTTGTGAGTGGTCTGGCCACCATCCATGGGGATGGAGGAGATGCTGCAACAGTGGCAGTGGCAGTAGCAGGAAGCTTCTGAGCCTGCTTCCAGAGCTACAGCATCAGCTGTTTCTGGAGTCTCTGGCTCACATAGTGGGAGGAATCTAGCAGTGGATCAGAGCGGGAGTGCAAGGAGCGCTTTGAGGGCACAAAGGCAGATTCTCTTGCTGTGCTCTGCTTGGATCTGTATTGCGGTCCTGGTTGGCAGTTCTTGGGGGAGGAGGAACACTGTGGTGACAGAGCCTGGGGTGATGGTGGAGTAGAAGTAGCTCTGAAAACAGCAGTGCTTGGACCCTAAAGCTTGGGACAAAGTACTCTCTACTCTACAAGCAGTCATATCCTGACAAAAAGCTCAAGGGTCAAGTAGTTGGCAGGGAACAGGAACAGGCATCGAAAATGAACTCATACTCAAACTCAGACTCAAACTCAAACTCTACATTCCTTTTTTTGGTGACAAAGAAGATCTAAACATACAGCTAGAAGAAGTCGACAAAGTCAAAGAGCCTACATCAAAAGCTTCCAAGAAAAATATGAATTGGTCTCAGACCATGGAAGAGCTCAAAAAGGATTTGGAAAAGCATGTAAGAGAAGCAGAGGAAAAACCCGGGATAAGAAATGAGAGTGATGCAAGAAAACCACGAAAAACAAGTCAACGACTTGCTAAAGGAGATCAAAAAAAAAATACTGAAGAAGTTAACACCTTAAAGAATAGACTAACCCAAATGTCAAAATTGCTCCAGAAAGCCAATGAGCAGAGGAATGTCTTGAAAGGCAGAATTACCCAAAGGGAAAAGGAGGTCCAAAAGACCACTGATGAAAATACCACCTTAAAAATAGATTGGAGTAAGTGGAAGCTAGTGACTTTATGAGAAATCAAGATATTATAAAACAGAACCAAAGGAATAAAAAAATAGAATACAAGGTGAAATATTTCATTGGAAAAACCAAAATTATTGGGTTGCCTGAAAGCGATGATCAAAACAAAGGAACCTAGACATCATCTTTCAAGAAATTATCAAGGAAAATTGCCCTTATATTCTAGAACCCGAGGGCAAAATAGAAATTGAAAGAATGCACAGATTGCCTCTTGAAAAAGATCCCAAAAAGAAAACTCCTAAGAATATTGTTGCCAAATTCCAGAGTTTCCAGGTCAAGGAGAAAATACTGCAAGCAGCCAGAAAGAAACAATTTGAATATTGTGGAAACACAATCAGAATAACCCAAGATCTAGTAGCTTCTACATTAAGGGATCAAAGGGCTTGGAATATGATATTCCAGAGGTCAAAGGAGCTAGGATTAAAACCAAGAATCACCTACCCAGCAAAACTGAGGATAATGCACCAAGGCAAAATTTGGATTTTCAATAAAATAGAGGATTTTGAGACTTTCTTAATGAAAAGACCAGAGCTGAATGGAAAATTTGACTTTCAAGTACAAGAATCAAGAGAAGCATGAAAATGTAAACAAGAAAGAGAATTCATAAGGGACTTACTAAAGTTGAACTGTTTTGTTTACATTCCTACATGGAAAGATGATGTGTGTAATTCATGAGAAGTTTCTCAGTATTAGGGTAGTTGAAGGGAATATACATATATCTATCTATCTATCTGTATACAGAGGGCACAGGGTGAGTTGGATATGAAGGTATGATATCTAAAAATAAAATTAAGGAGTGAGAGAAGAATATATTGAGAGAAGGAGAAAGGGAGAGACAGAATGGGGTAAATTATCTCACATAAAAGTGGCAAGAAAAAGCAGTTCTGTTGGAAAGGAAGAGGGGGCAGGTGAGGGGGAATGAATGAATCTAACTCTCATCAGATTCAACTTGAGGAGGGAATACCATACACACTCAATTGGGTATCGTACTCCACAGGAAAATAAGGGGAAGAGGATAAAAAGGAGGAATGACAGAAGGGAGGGCAGATAGGGGGAGGAGGTAATCAAAAGCAAATACTTTTGAAAAGAGACAGGATCAAGGGAGAAAATTTAATAAAGGGGGAAAGGATAGAATGGAAGGAAATATAGTTAGCTTTTCACAACATGAGCATTGTGGAAGTGTTTTACATAATGATACATGTGTGATCTATGTTGAATTCCTTGACTTCCTAGGGAGGGTGGGTGGGAAAGGAAGAAGGGAGAGAATTTGGAACTCAAAGTTTTAAAAGCAGATCCTTAAAAAAAGTTGTTTTTTGCATACAGTTGGGAAACAAGTTATATAGGGAATGGGACATAAAATTCTATCCTGCCCTACAAGAAAGTAAGGGGAAAGGGGATGGGCGGGGAGTGGGGTGAAAGAATGGAGGGCTGACTGGGGAATGAGGCAGTCAGAATATATGCAATCTTGGAATGTGGGGGAGGATAGAAATGGGGAGAAAATTTGTAACTCAAAATATTGTGGAATTCAATGTTGAAAACTAAAATATTAAATAAAAATGATAAAAAAAAATCGGATCAGAGAAAAACCCAAAAAACAAAAAAGAACTTAAGGAGCTGAATAGAATTTTAGGAAAGTTAGATATGGTAGACTTCTGGAGAAAACTGAATGGGGAAAGAAAGGAATATACCTTTTTATCAGCAGTACATGGCACATACACAAAAAAACTGACCTTGTACTAGTACATAAGAACCTAACAATCCAATGCAGAAAGGCAGAAACATTAAATGCATCCTTTTCAGATCATGATGCAATAAAAATTATATGTAATAAAGGGCCATATAAAAATAGACTCAAAATTGATTGGAAGCTAAATAATCTAATCTTAAAGAATAAGTGGGTCAAATAGCAAATCATAGAAACAAACAATAACTTAATCTAAGACAATGATAATAACGAGACAACATACCAAAACTTATGAGATACAGCAAGAGTGGTTCTTAGCGCTCTGAATGATTATGTGAATAAAATAGAGAAAGAGGAGAGCAAGGATTTGGGCATGGAACTGAAAAAACTAGAAAAAGAACAAATTAAAAATCCTCAATTAAATACCAAATTAGAAATACTGAAAACCAAAGGAGAGATTAGTAAAATCAAAGTCAAGAAAACTATTGAACTGACAAATAAAATTAAGAGCTGGTTTTATGAAAAAACAATTAAAAAGATAAACCTTTGGTTAATTTGATTTTAGGGAGGGGGGAAGGAAAGCGGGAGAGAAAATTTGGAACTCAAAAGCTTGTGAAACAATGTTGTAAACTAAAAATAAATAAATCTTTAAAAAAAAGAAAAAAAGAAGCATGACACTTTCCACTGACATTTTAATTAACATTTTCTCTTGTAATTAAAACCATAAAAACAAAATATCAACATAAACTACCCCTACCCTCCCACACTTGCACTTACACACATCTCTAAATATATGCAGCATCCTCTGTCCCCTCAATTCATGTATTATCACAGTTGGATACTTGAGAGATGAATGCTACAGAATTAGATGAACTATAAATAGGAAACTTTAAGTAATGGATCTGCACTACTAAAATTATGGAGGAGTATTCATAACAATGTTTTTATTTTCAATAGTCAATTTACAATAAAAGTACAATTAACTCAAGGCAAAGGCACTTACTTAAATGTCATAGTTAACCATAACAACAAAATTATTTCTTCTAAGCATGTGGCTCATTCTCTCTCAAGTATTCAAAGCATCAGTGGCAAAAGTGGGCCCACACATAGAGTACACTGCTAAGGAGGCACATATAGTGAGCACATGCTATTAGGGCAAATCATAACAATTACATCATCATGGTAGCAAAACAAAACAAAAAGGCCAGTATCAGTTAGAAAACAGCTGAAAAAAGCATCTATGGTCCTTGAATGCAGTATTAATGTGAAGATGTGAAAATATAAGGAATTCAGAGAAACATGCTAATATTGTTTTTTTTAAATATAGAATGAAATAAACAGAATGAAAAGGGCAATGTACCAATGACCAAAACAATGTTAGTAGAGAGATCAATTAAAAGAAATAGAATTTTCAGTAATTCATGGTCCCAGAGTACACATAATGAAATATATTTCCATCCTCATGATTTAGCAGAGTGGGAAAGAATGTGGCATACATTCTCATATATGATCACTGTCTCGGATCTTTAAAATTAACATTTATTATTATTATTTTGGTGAAAAGTGTTAAATCTGGAGAAAGAGGGAGTTCTGCTCCACCTTTAGAAAGGACTTCAATTCAATAAACATTTATTAAGCAACGAGTATATACCAGTCATCATGCTAAATATTGGAGATACAAATGAGAAAAAAGAAAGATGACTCCTGCCCCTAAGTAGTTTATGATCTAATGGTGGCACACATGACACAAAGGGAAAGCTGAAAAGTAGTGGAGGAGGGAGATAATTTGATATTCCATGGAGTCAAAACCATGCACAACCTCTTGGAAAAAAATAGTTACCTGTAAAGTCCTGAGCCTTCTAGAAAGGAAAGCTTTAGGAGAGTTATTGCTTCATCCTCCAGTCTTGCAGTTGAAGGGAGACATAACTGTGGAAGTTGAACAGGTGTTGAGTATTAAAAACTGAGTCAGTCTGCATGATGATATTTCAGGTCATTAGCTAATCATGAAGTAGGCCATGATATACCACAGAGTTGAACCTAAGAAGAGCCAACGATGGAAAATGGAGACTTTGTATAAAATAAAAAAAATCCATAAAAATATACTTTTAAAATGAAAAATCTAAATGACAGCCTCTTCTACATTTCACCTTGCAATATTACTTGATTTATTAAGCCCTTATTAATTTGTGAAATATTTGTAGCAGGTTTTCTATTCTTTCTAATTATCCTCATTTATACAATAATTAACATGGGGGGGGCAGAGCCAAGATGGTGGCTGGAAAGCAGTGACTAGCGTGAGCTCCCCGCCAAGTCCCTCCAAAAACCTATAAAAAATGGCTCTGAACCAATTCTAGAACTGCAGAACCCACATAACAGCAGAGGGAAGCAGGGCTCCAGCCCAGGACAGCCTGAATGGTCTCTGGGCAAGGTCTATCCCGCATGAAGTTGGGAGTGGAGTGGAGCAGAGCAAAGCCCAGCGTGGGCTGTGTGGACCAACCAGACCAGGAGCCAGGTGGAGTGTGCCCTAATGCCCTGAATCATTGAGCTGTGGCAGTTACCAGACTTCTCAACCCACAAACACCAAAGACAACAGAGAAGGTTAGTGGGAAAAGCTGCTGGGGACAGGGAGTTTGCAGTTTGGCCACCACCCCGGGGGCAGCAGAGGTGGGGCAGCTATAGAACTACAGCTGCAGTTGCTTCTGGCCCCAGGCCCACCTGGTGGGAGGAATTAAGTGGCAGATCAGAGCAGGAGTGAAGAGCCTGCTGAAGATCTAAGTCCAGTCCAGGTTGGAGGTTCTTGGGGAAGGAGGAATGCTGGCGTGGCAGAGTTGGCGCACCCCCCCAAGCATGGAACATAGAACTCTGTACTCTACAAGTAGTCATACCCTGCTGAAAAACTCAAGGATCAAGTAAGATGGCTGGGAACATGGCCAGGCAGGGAAAATGCACACAGATTCCAGAGTCTGGAATCTTTCTTTGGTGACAAAGAAGACCAAAACATACAGCCAGAAGAAATCAACAAAGTTAAAGAGCTTACAACAAAAGCCTCCAAGAAAAACATGAACTGGTCTCAGGCCATGGAAGAGCTCAAAAAGGATTTGGAAAAGCAAGTTAGAGAAGTAGAGGGAAAATTGGGAAGAGAAATGAGAAGGATGAGAGAAAACCATGAAAAACAAGTCAATGACTTGCTAAAGGAGACCCAAAAAATACTGAAAAATATACTGAAGAAAATAACACCTTAAAAAATAGGCTAACTCAAATGGCAAAAGAGCTCCAAAAAGCCAATGAG
>CM053625.1:10454-26435 GCA_028646595.1 Phalanger gymnotis | reverse complement strand
ACTACAGCTGGAAAAAAATCCGAAGCAGAGCTGACCCCTGTGTGGACCTAGGAGTTCGAGCGAGGTCTTGGGGCCGGTGAATATGATTTATGCCATCTTATTTTTCTGTGGCCTCCTGGCTACTCTTGTGAGGTGGGCCTACTGGGCCTGGAGGCTTGTGTTCACAATACTGGAATGGGGAGGTTGGTTCGCTAATTTGTTGCTCTGGGCCCTGAATAAATTTTTTGATGCCTTCTGCTTGGAGAATTCTGAACCCAACAATTTCGAGCCATTCAGATATTTATATGATCCTTTTTGAGATCATAAATTCGACCTTCCTACTACAACTGGGGATAGGGATCTTTCCCTCACCCAGCCTGGGTGAGGTCAGAGCCCTCAGGCCTCCGAACAGGATATAATTGAGGAGAATGTGGCATTTGACTTTTGGGGGCACACTCATGGAAAGAGTGTTGAGACTCTGGGCAAGCTGCAAACGACCCCCCAGCTTTTCGACCCAGATATTGGTGTTTCTCTGATAACTGAAATGTGATTTGAATCAGACAAGGTCTGTCTGTTGATGTTTGTAATTTCTGTTTGTATTTGCCTTGTTAACCCCTTAAAGTTACTTTCCTTAGTAAAGCAAATCAAAGAACCTGTGTTGGCAGCTTTCTGTGTGCTGGTTGTTGGTGGGTGTAACACCCCTAAGGCAGCTGCTAGTAAATTGTTGCTACACTCTCACGTGGATTAGCTCTTGGATAATTTGCAGCATGTATCACCTTCTGGCTCTGCTTTGCTATTATTTACAATTCTGAATTCTGGTACTTAAGCCCTGTAGCTACATGAAAAATGTTTGAAAATGAACAAATAATGTCAGGGGGAAAAAAACTTACCAACAATTAGAGTTGATCAGAAGTGGAATGTTCCTCCTTGAGAGGCTATGAACTTTGCACTCTAGAAGATTTTCAAGTGCAGGCTTGAAAACAACTTGTTGTGTTGTTGTTATGGTGATTAGTTTATTGTATGTAATGGTTGGAACAAATGACCACTGAAATCTCTTCCAATCCTCCAATTGTGTAATTTCATGAATATTTGAAACTTGAATTATTATTTTTTTAATTAGGTGTTTTAATTTTAGTTTACAACACTCAGTTCCGCATGATTTTGAGTTCCAGATTTTCTCCCCCGCCTCCTCCCTGCCCCGCCCCAAGACGGCATGGAATCTGACATATCTTCTACATATAACTTAACATTAAACTTATTTACACAATAGTCAAGTTGTAAAGAAGCATTATGACCAACGGAATGAATCATGAGAAAGAAGAAACAAAACCAAAAAACCAAAAACAAAAACAAAAGAGAAAAAAAAGCAAAAAAAAAAGGGCAAATAATTTGACTCATTCTGCATTCAGACTCCACAGTTCTTTCTCTGGATGTAGATAGCTTTCTCCATCGTGAGTCCTTTAGAGTTGTCTTTGCACCTTGTATTGCTGAGAAGAGCCAAGTCGATCAAGGTTAGTCATCACAGAATCAGTATATCTGTGGTTGTGTATAATGTTCTCCTGGTTCTGCTCTGCTCATTCAGCATTATATCATGTAGGTTTGTCCAGGTTTTTATGAAGTCTGTGTTTTCCCCATTTCTTATAGCACAAAGTATTCCATTACATTCATATACCACAACTTGTTCAGCCATTCCCCAATAGATGGGCATTCCCTTGATTTCCAATTTCTTGCCACCACCAAAAGAGCTTTTATAAATATTTTTGTACATACTTGTCCATTTCCCACTTGTGTGGTCTCTTTGGGATACAGACCTAGAAGTGGTATTGCAAAGAAGGATTCCAAAGTCTGAGTCTGAATCTGAATCCTTTTTCACTGCCTGGCCATGTTCCCAGCCAACTTACTTGACCCTTGAGTTTTTCGTTGGGGTATGACTGCTTGTAGAGTAAAGAGTACTTTGTTCCAAGCTTGAGGGAATGCACTTTTGTTTTCAGAGCTATTATAGCCAGCTCTGCCACACCAGCACTCCTCCTTCCCCAAGAACGCCCAACCCAGACTTGACTCAAATCTTCAGCAGGCTCTGCACTCTTGCTCAGATCTGCCACTTAATTTCTCCCACCAGGTAGGCCTAGGGCTGGAAGCAACTGCAGCTGTAGTTCTGTAGCTGCCCCATCTCTCCTGCTCTTGGGGTGGTGGCTGAAGTGTGAACTCCTTTCACTCCCCACAGCTTTTCTCACTAATCTTCTCTGTTGTCTTCGGTGTTTGTGGGTTGAGAAGTCTGGTAACTACAGTAGCTCACTGATTCAGGGCCCTCGCTCCACCTGGCTCCTGGTCTGGTTGGTCTTGCTGTCACCCACACTGGGCTCTGCTCCCCTCTGCTCCCAGCTCCATGTGCGATAGACCTCACCCAGCGACCATCCAGGCTGTCCTGGCCTGGAGCCCTGCTTCCCTCTGCTATTTTATGGGTTCTGCAATTTGAGAATTTGTTCAGAGCCATTTTTTAATAGGTTTTTGGAGGGACTTGGCGAGGAACTCACATAAGTCCCTGTTTTCCAGCCACCATCTCCTGTCTCAATTTTCTTGTGTTGGGATCTAGCTTTATGTGCTTTGGCCTCTGGTTTTGTGAGGTGTGGGGGAGGGGTGGTCTGGCTGCTGGGAGTCTCCTCTTCCCCAGGAATGCTCTACAGCAAAGGTGGTCCCAGCTGTTATCTGTGCTGGTGTCTGTCACTTCCCCTGGCTGTGCAAAGCTACTTCGGGGGTCCTGGCATTGATGTTTGTTAGCTCCACCTCCCTGGGGCTCAGTTACTATCCTTGTTCTGCTAAAGTGAGGGCTGCTGGGACACCTCTCTTCCTGCACTACTCTCTGCCACCACAAGAAGGGCCCTCTCCCCAACTTTTCTCACTACTGAAGCCTCCTTCTGGCTCTTCTGTTTCTCTTGAGGTAGTATTCTCTGGGTTTACTCAAGAGAGGGATGAGAGCCATTTTACCTGCCCGTCATGCTTCCTGGAAGTTCAAGAAGGCAAGTTTCAAACTATTAGACTGTGGGTTGGAGGCCTCTGGGCTGGCTGGTCCTGCAGCCGCAGGCTCTGTGCTGGTGTCTCCAGTTGCTCCGACAGACTCCAGTCCTGGGCTGAGAAGCAGCAGATTTCAGCTCAGAGAACCATATGTTCTGGTGAGCAGGCATCCTTTAACAGCCTAGCCTCCCTGTGCTTCGGTGCAGCCCCAGTCAAATAGGTTCCTCCAGCAGCCAGCCCTCCACATGCTTCAGTGCAGCCCCAGGTGAGCAGGCTTCCTCCAGCTGCCAGTCCTCCCCCAGCCCCATTTTCAGTGTAGCCCCAGAGAAAATATAGAAACCCCCAACTGATCTCAGTACATGCCAGCAATCACCACTAGGACCCCAGCTCAGCCCCAGGTAAGCTGTCAGACCCCTATAACACCCAGCTGCCAGCATGAGGCCTTAGCACACAAAGCCTTTGACCAGGTCCCAGGCCACTAGCACAAGAAGCTTGGGACAGTGCCCCCTCTGCTCCAGCAGGAGAGCTCCACTTTAAAAGCCAGGAATAGGCAAACATCATGAGCAAAAAACAGAAATGGACACTGACCATGGATTCTTTCTATGGGGACAACATTATCAATATACCGACATCTGAAACCTCAAAGGGGAATATGAACTTGCCTCAAGTGCAGAAAGCCTTCTTGTAAGAGCTCAAGAAGGATTTTAAAAGTCATAAGAGAGGTAGAAGCAAAATTGAGAAAAGCAATGAGAGGTATGCAAGAGAGAGTCAATGGCTTGGAAAAGGAAGGACAAAAATTGACCATTGAAAACAATTCCTTAAAAAAAGGTTGGCCAAATGGAAAAAAAGTCCACTGAAGAAGACAACTCAGAAAGTAGAACTGGCCAAATGGAAAAGGAGATACAAAAACTAACTGAAGAAAATAATTTGTTAAAAATTAGAATTGGGCAAGTAGAAGCTAACAACTCAATGAGACATCAAGAATCAGTCAAACAAAATCAAAGGAATGAAAAAATAGAAGAAAATGTAAAATACCACACTGGAAAAATGACTGACCAGGAAAATAGATCCAGGAGAGATAATTTAAGAATTATTGTTCCATCTAAAAGCCATGATTAAAAAAAAAAGACCCTGGACAGCATCTTTCAAGAAATTATCAAGGGAAACTGCCCTGAGGTCCTAGAACCAGAGGATAAAATAATCATTGAAAGAACCCAACAATCACTTACTGAAAGAGATCCCAAATTAAAAATGCCAAGGAATATCATAGCCAAATTCCAGAATTATCAGGTCAAGGAGAAAATAGTATAAGCAGAAAGAAACAATTTAAATATTGTGGAAGGACAGTCAAGATTACACAGGACCTTGCAGCTTCTCCATTAAAGGATCAGAGGGCTTGGAATATGATATTCTGGAAGGCAAAGGAGCTTGTATTACAATTCAGGATCAACTATCCAGCAAAATTAAACATCGTCTTTCAGGGGAGGTGATGGACATTCAATAAAATAGAGGACTTTCAAATTTTCCTGATGAAAACTCCAGAGCTGAACAGATAATTTAATCTTCAAATACTATACTCAAGAGAAGCATAAAAGGCAAACAGGAAAAAAATCACTCAATAATATTAAACTGTTTACATCCCTACATGGGAAGATGATATTTGTAACTCTTGAGAACTGTATCTTTAGTATGACTTTTAGAAGGAGTATACATAGATAGAGGGTTTGGATATAAGCTGACTTTGATGTGATGATAAAAAAATAATTAAGGGTTAAAAAAAGATTGTACAGGCAGAAGAGGAAAGGAGGAGGCCGAAAAGGGTAAGTTACATCACATGAAATGGTGCAAAGACTTGTTACAATAGAAGGAAAGAAAGGAGGGAGGCAAGCATTGTTTGAATCTTGCTCTCATTGGATTTGGCTCAAAGAGGGAATATCATACATATTCAACTGGGCATAGAAATCTATCTCACCCTATAGGATGTGGGAGTGGAAAGGGGGAAGAAAAGGGAGAAGTAATAGAAGCGAGGACAGATTGAGGGAGGTGGTGGTCAGAAGCAAAGCACAAGTGAGGAGGAAAAGGGAGAAAGGAGAGAGAGAAACATAAATGGGGTGGGAGGATGTAATGTTAATGGAATAGGATCTTCCCCATTCATTAATAGGCCTATGTGACCACATATGTTCAATTATGGATGTCTTGCTGCTTTGAGCTCTGGTCCAGCTCATAGCTGTGATACATCCTGAGTCACACTGAGCCCATTGAGGAAGGAACTTGCCTAGGGAAGCTTGCTTAGGGGGAGGTTTGCTTGTAGGAAGCCTTTCACATCTTTTGGCACTAAGCTAATTGGGCACTGAGTCATTGAGGGTTGTTATGCCTTCTGGCTCTGAGCCTATTAGCTGAAAGTGTGTGTATGTGTGTGTGTGTGTGTATATATACACATACATATATATTCTGAGGTGACATTTTGCTTTGGGGGTTCACTTTATGAGTAGGATATATTATTTTGATTCTCTTGATGGGACTCTGAGCAGTCATTTGTTAAGAGCCCTTCAACTACTCAGATGTTAGTGCTCCCCCAATCTGGTGGTGTATGTAGGTGGTCGTATTACTTTGTTCAGGCAGTTGATGCCCTGTCTGTTGATCTCTGCTTGTATTTTCTCTTTGCTTATATTTTCTCCACATTCAGGGTACTGACTTTTCCCCTGAACTAGTGAATGATATATATGTTTAATTAAAGTAAGATTGTTGCCCCCTTTAAAAGTCGCCTTTCCTTTAGAAAAGCAGATCAAAGAACCTGTGCTAGCAGGCCATCCTGGGTGTGCCAGGGTGCTTGCTAATACAAGGAGAGGGGAAGAGGTGGACAGAAAGATTCCTTTCTATCCCCATTCAGTTTTCTCCAGAGGTCTACCATATCTAACTTTTTGAAGATTCTATTCACCTTCTAATTTCTTTCTTGTTTATTTTGTGGTTTGATTTATCTGGTACTAAGAGGGAGAAGCTGAGGTCCCCCACCAGTATAGTTTTGCTGTCTATTTCTTCCTACAACTCACTTAACTTCTCCTTTAAGAATCTGGTTGCTATAACACTTGGTACATATATGTTTAGTATCAATATTACTTCACTATCTATGTTACCTTTTAGCAGGATGTAGTTTCCTTCTTTATTCCTTTTAATAAGATCTATTTTTGCTTTTACTTTATCTGAGATCAGGATTGCTACCCCTACTTTTTTTTGGCCTTAGCTGAAGCATAATATATTCTTCTCTAGCCTTTTCCCTTTCCTGTGTATGTATCTCTCTGCTTCAAATGTGTTTCTTGTAAACAACCTATGGTAGGATTATTTATCTTCTTTGATTTTCAGGATTTCAAAGTTGGTATTTATTTGGGGATTTTTAATTTGTTCTTTTTCAATTTTTTTAGGTTGCATGCCTAATTCATTCAAATGTCTTTTTTCCTCTATTTTATTGATGTAAGCAATTAGAGATATCAATATTCTCCTAACTATCACTTTGGCTGCATCCCATAAATTTTGGTATGTTGTCTCATTGTTTTCATTTTTTAAATGAAATTATTGATTATTTCAATGATTTCTTCTTTGATCTACTTATTTTTCAGGATTAGATTATTTAATTTAAAAATAATTTTTAATCTCTCTTTCCATTGTCCATTACTGAATGTAATTTTTATTACATTATGATCTGAAAAGGATGCATTTACTATTTCTGCTTTTCTGTATTTGACTGTGAGGTTTTTATGTCTTAATACATGGCCAATTTTTGTCTAGAAGTCATGTACTGCTGAGAAAAGGGTATATTCCTTTCTATTACCATTCACTTTTCCGCAGAGATTTATCATATCTAACTTTTCCAAAATTTTATTCATCTCCTTAACTTCTTTCTTGTTTATTTTTAAGTTAGATTTATCTAGTTCTGAGAAGGGAAAATTGAAGTCCTTCACTAGTATAGTTTTATAATCTATTTCCTCTTGTATCTCATTCAACTTCTTCAGAAATTTAGATGTTATACTATTTGGTGCATTTATGTTTAATATTGATATGACTTCATTGTCTAGGGTACCTTTCAGCAAGATACAGTTTCCTTCTTGATCACTTTTAATTAGATCTATTTTTGCTTTTGCTACCCCTGCTTTCTTTGCTTCAGCTGAAGCATAGTAGATTCTGCTATGGGTCTTTGCCTTTATCCTGTGTGTATCTCTGTGCTTCAAATGTGTTTCTTGTAAACAACATATTGTAGGATTCTTGTTTTTAATCCATTCTGCTATCTGCTTCCATTTTATGAGTGAGTTCATCCCATTCACATTTATAGTTATAATAACTAATTGCGTATTTCCCTGCATGCTATCTTTTACTTGTTTATTCCCCTCTCTCTTACCCCCCCTTTCCCTCTTCTGATCACCACCTTCCCCATTATAACCTCCCTTTTATCAACACCCCCTCCCTGTTCTATTATCCCTGTCCCTTTTTACTTCCTTATAGAGTTCTATATCCAACTGAGGGTATATGTTATTCCCTCTTTGAGCCAATTCTGATGAGAAAAGGTTTAAGCTTTGCCCACCACCCCTCCCCCATCCTCTCCATTATAATAACTTTTTCATACCTCTTTTACATGGGATAATTTGTGTGATATCATATGGGAGTGGGAGGAATTGGAGAATCTTGCTATCCAGGGAGGATTATTCTTTTGTTTGGATTCAAGGCATAACCTGTTCCATGTTCCTGGCAGATAACATTTGAAACCCATTGTTCTATGTTCCAACCCTGACATTCTTATGTATTATGATCTTTCTTACTGAGAGTCAATTTCCTTCCCTATAAAAGGATTGGTATAAATGATGTCTGAAACCTCGTCTATGTCCACTTCATATGATTATAGGTGAACAAATGTTTCTGTTTTCAATTTCATTTCATGGCAGTGCTCTGCACTTTGTGCGTGGAAAACTTCTCCATGGTGTCTATCAAAGAAATTTCCCTCTTTTTAATGTATGGTGAGAGATAACTTGTTTGATGAGAGCCTTCTAGGGCACATTTAGTTCTACTGAGTCAAATGCTTTTAAAACAATTATTTCGAGCAGATATCATGGGATCTCTCACATGTTCTACTTTTCAGTCAGTTACCTGTGCTTTGGAATTATTTTGCAAAGTCCTGTCCTTTCTCCATTTTTAATAGACTCTCTCCTCTACTTGTGCAGAGACTATTCTCATAATGATTTTGCAAAGAGGGGACAACAGACTAATGGGTGGCTGACAGTGATTATTGTTTTCTTTATTGCCTTTATTTATTTGGCATGGGGTGGGAAAATACTCAGAACTTTTCAATTCTTTGGGAATCTTCCTCAATTTGAAGGAGCTTAATAATTGAGGCTTTCAGGAAAATAGCACCATAAGAAGTCACGAGAGAGTCCACCCAATGACACAACATGGTCATCAAAACAGCAATAAAAATGACAAAAGAAGCAAAAAAATGTCAGAAATTCTCAAGAAAGAAAATGTGAAGCACAAGAAGAGGTCCATCATAATGAGAGATCATTATTCTGGATTCAAAGGAGCTGGAATGCAAGCCTTGCTGGCCCAAGTCTGAAGTAGCAGGTACTAGGAAGGCCAAAGCTGGCAGGATTCAAGCGGGAGGAGGAGGAGGAGGAGGAAGAGGAGGAGAAGGAGGAGAAAGAGGAAGAGCTGAGGCACCCAGAGCAATGAGAAAAAATGAACCAGAAAAGCATTGTCAGCAAACAAAAAAGCTAGACATTTCCTAAGACACAATAAAAATCACTGAAAGAATTTATGAGAGAAATAGAATTAGGTAAAAAATGAAGAAAATCATTAAAAGGCTATGGGGAGTGGGTGGTCAGGTTGGACAAAATTTAGGTGACTATTCAGGTGACTTTCACCTCTGTTCTGTGATGGATTCTTTGAACAAGGTAGTCACTGAATCCTAGTAACAGCTGAGAAATCTCTGGAATTGAGGAAACTAAGTCATTTAGAAACTAAGGTAGAAAAAATGAATTGAAAATATAAACACAGTGTGATTAATCCAAGTAGAGAGATTTTGCTGGAGAGCATCCTGGTTGGAGGAATGAGGAAAGCAGAACAATATCATTGTGAAATGGCTGAAGATCCAAAGAAACATGAAGGAGACAAAAGCGACAGATTATGAGGACAGACCAAGGAGCAAAGCATCTAAGAATTAGTGTGTATCCTTTAAGCTTACTTAAAAGTGAGCTGTTTGGGGCAGGTAGGTGGCACAGTGGATATAGCACTAGCCCTGGAGTCGGGAGGACTGGAGTTCAAATCCAGCCTCAGACATTTGACACTTATTAGCTGTGTGACCCTAAGCAAGTCACACAATTAATCCTGGTTGCCTCTCTTCCCCCCCCCCCCAAAGTAAGCTGTTTACAAGTCTGCATTGTTTCTATGGGATAATGTCCTCTCGATTCTTTCCACTAGGAAAGACTGGAGAGCTTCCCAGGTAAAGCAAAATGCCACCAGGTAGCATTTGGCGGAGACATGCAGAGGAGTGAGTGAAATGCTCAGTGGTGGGCCAAGATGGGGAGCTAGGGGTAGAGGTGCCCAACCAATGCTTCCATCCTTCCTATTATTGGTTGTTTCTGTCCTTGGCTGCTGGGCCTAGGGAGGTTATGTGTTTCTCTCTCTCAAGATGGAGGTGTTCAGCGCTCTTGAGCTCTGTTTATCTCTTTCTTTCTTAAAGCTCCGCTATATAGTCGGCCACATGAAGCCTCCCAGAGTCTCTCTGTACACTCTGAGATTCTTGTGCCTCACCAGGCCATGGTACACCAGTTCTTTTAATCCCTTTCTTAGTTAGTGATAGGGCTTCTCTGTCTGGGGACCATGGAAGGTCGTGTGTGCTCCCTCCTTTTGTTGGGGACCCTGGCCCTGCCGGAGACCTGGGCAGGTAAGCAGAGAATAGAATTAAACGGCCGCCTGGAGACTGGACACAGCATCCAGTGGTAGAAGAGTGGGTGAGATGGAGTTTCCTACAGAAAGCTGGTACCCCAGCCCAGGGTGGTGGTGGTGGTGGGGCTTGGAGATGGTCCTTTAGTTTGGGGCGGGGGGCGGGGAGTAAGTGGATTGTAGGTGGGTGTGAGGACGAGAGGCATTGAGGCAGAGGTGCCGGGAGGGAGAATGGGGGCGACAGTCCTAGGGGCATTCGGAAGGAGCCGAAGCTGTCAGGAGGCCCCCAGTATCCGAGGGTGAAGACAGAGAACCAGCAGCAGCTTTGTTAAAGAGCTTCACGGAGGATCGTGGGGGTGTGGATGCGGCGCGTGGAGTGGGGCTGGGGGCAGGTGAGGACACAAGGTGGGGGGCCGAGAGTGAGCAATGTGGGGGTCCAGGATCCGGACCAGAGCTGTCTGCGTGGTCAGTGAAGGGGTTTGGTTTAATTCAAAGCGCTATAGTCTTGAGAATTATAACCTCCCAGTGCGGAGAGCGGAGGAGCAGGTAGGCCGGAGATGAGGAAGTATCTCGGGATGTAGAGTTCGGATCCGTGGTCACCCCTCGACCGCGACGGCTACAAGGGTCACTCCCTAGGTGGATGGGGTAGAGGGTTACACCCCATTTGGCACGAGGTCAAGGTCACACCTGGGCTATGCCGCTGGGGTCGGGTCTACGCGGTCCCTCCCCTGACCACGGCCGGGGTCCCCGTGGCAGGCTCCCATTCCATGAGGTATTTCCACACCGTTCTGACCCGGCCTGAGCTCGGGGAGCCGCAGCACCTCGCCGTGGGCTACGTGGACGATCTGCAGTTCGTGCGCTTCGACAGCGACAGCGCGAGTCTAAGGATGGAGCCGCGGGCGGCGTGGACCGAGCGGGTGGGGCAAGAGGACCGGGACTACTGGGAACGGGCCACGAGGCACTAGAGGGGGAGGGTACACTTTTACCGAATGAACCTGGAGATCCTGCGCCGCTACTTCAACCAGAGCGCGGGCGGTGCGTGACTGGGGCCGGGGCAGGAGGGAGGGTCCGAGCTGGCCCGCGGTCACCCGAGGCTCCCCCGAGGACACGGGGCGGGAGGGGGGGAGCCACCTCAGGGTCATCCCCGGCATGGGGTCACGGGATCACCCACAGCCGGGCCGCGCTGACCCGGGGCCGGGGGCGCATGTCTGGCTGCGAGGTGACCCCCGAGCTCACTTTCAAGCGCGGGTTTCTACAATACGCCTGCGACGGGGTGGACTACCTGGCCCTGGACACGGACACCTCCGCGTGGACGGCGGCGGTGCCCCAGGCTGTGAACACCAAGCGCAAATGGGAGGTGGACCAGAGCATCGCGGAGGGAACAAATCCTGTCTGGAGAAGGAGTGAGTAATGTGGCTGAAGTACATGAAGATGGGGAAGGAGACGCTGAAGAGGACAAGTACTGCTGGCCCCGCCCCAGTGTGCTCGTCACTCAAGGCCCCTTCCCCCACCCTACCCAGCCTCCTCTGCAGCCTCAGCCCCGGGCTCCCCACCCCCCAAGGACCGGATTGGGGGTATTCCCCTTGCCCCTACCCGTGCTTGTGCTCCTGGAGGGGAGCAATTGCCACCGATTTTTGCCTCCAGACCCGCTCTCTGCCCGAGTGACCCACCACACTGACCCCCATGGGGTGGTGACCCTGCGGTGCCGAGCCCAGGACTTTTACCCCTCGGACATCTCCCTGACGTGGCTGAGAGATGGGGAAGAACAGCTCCAGGACACAGAGTTCATTGAGACCAGGCCTGCAGGAGACAGGACCTTCCAGAAGTGGGCAGCTGTGCAGATGGCCCTGGGCCAGGAAGGCAAATACACCTGCCAAGTTCAGCACGAGGGGCTGTCTGATCCCTTCACCCTTCACTGCCAACCACAGGACCAGAGGGAGGTGGATTTACTGGGCGGGGGGGGGGGGGACGGGGGACGGGGGACTCAGGCCCAGACGGATCAGGGCTTTTCATTTGCCTTTTCTATCTTAGAGCCACAGTCATCATCCACCTGGTACATTGTGGGAGGCATTGTTGCTGGCCTCCTTCTCCTCACTGCAGTGATTGCTGGAATTGGGATCTGGAGGAAGAAGAATTCAGGTGGGCAGGACTGGGAGGGGGGCCTTAGGGAGCAGGCACCAGGGAGATCTGGGCTTCCTCTGACCTGGCAGCTTGTCTTTCTGCCCCCAAGTCCTCTTTTTCCCATCTAAGGGACTCTCAAATGGGCCCCAAGACTCCAGATGAACAAATCTGTAAATAGAAACCATTTCTCTGGAGGATTCCTGGCAGGGGTGTAACAGGGTGGCTGAGTAGGGAATCTGCTTCAGACTCTGATCAGAGATAAATATGAGATAAAATAAACCCTCTGCCAGAGGGTTTGGGTCTTTCCCCAGCTGGGGGCTGCAGATCAGCCTTGGGAACCCCTGGATACAGGGCCTGGAGGTGGGGAAGTGCCCATTTGGGGGCCTCTTTTCTCTTTTCCCCTTGGATCTAGAGGCTGGACTGGAGTGGAGGCTGTTGGTGCAGTCCCAGTAATTTGTTGTCTCCAAGACAGACCAGTGAACTTGTGAGACCTTAGTGTGGTCTCCTCTCCTGGATTCCTCATTGGAAATTTGTTTTTCTTTTCCAGGTGGAAAAGGAGGTGACTATGTTCAGGCTGCACATAAGTGAATGGTTGACATGAAGGGTAGAAAGAAGGGGCTAGCCCATGGTATTTCTGGGTCCTGAGCAATGAGAAGGCAGAGGAGGGGCTTAGCCCCATAGCCTTCCCTTGGTGTGCCCTTCCCTTCTCATACCCTGGTTCTGGAATGTATGTCCCTGACTTGGTTGTTTCCTTCCTTTGTCTCTAGGCAATGACAGTGCACAGGGGTCAGATGTCTTTCTCACAGCTGAAGGTGAGACTCTGGGGACCTGGAAGGGGAAAGGGGCTTGGGTAAAGGGGTCAAACCAATAGGAGGGTATGTGGGAGGGTATGTTGGGCTGAGGATTGGCTGGGTGGTGAGGCAGGCTCTTCAGAATGATGAGAGGCTGGAGGCCAGGGGGGACTTGGAGGATCCCCCCTGAATCTGCTTTTCCTTCTTCAGCTTGAGAGAGTCACCTAGCATGGACCTGAGAAAGAACAAGTCTGGACTTCTTCTTTTGTTCCTGTTGACCTCTGGTTTCTCTCCCAGCACTGGCCCTTGGGATCATCGCTGGACTCTACTGGCTAACCCTATCCCTAAATGTGCTGTAACCCTAAATGGGTCCCGTCCCAGCATCATCAGGTCCCTTCCTCTGTTCTCTAAGGCCTCCCTCCCCGCTTCTTTCTTTCTGCCTTTCTCACTCTTCGGGAAGACAAGCCCCAGTAAGGGCCAGAGGGCTTTGGAAACAGGCCTTCCTTCACATCTGATGTTGCCCTGACCTCTGGGATCTTTGTGCAAAAACAGCCTAATGTATTAATGTGCTTGAGTCTTCGGCTTTTCTCCACAATCTCAGCTTCGCTTTGCATTTGGGTGGAGGATTGTGGGGGACAGGATGAGAGTGTGGAAATGTGCTGGCCACATGAAGGGGAAAATAAATGAAAGTTTGGAGACATCTGAGAAGCCTTTTATTTGCTCTGCTGAGTCTGTGAGTGCAGGTGAGGGCTTGGGCCCAGAGGGGAAGGAGCCCAGGGGTGGGCCAGTGTATTGTACATGGTGAGGGGGCAGAAGTTTGTCTTTGATTTGTGCTGCTCTGGGCACTTGTGGCCATAGTCTATTGGGACTTATTCCATGGCTTCAGACGGAGTCCAGACTGCCTCCTGGGACTGGAGTCATACCTAGACAGGCTGCTGGGTGGCTAGCCCATAGGCTGGCGCTCCGCACCAACCTTCAGAGAATTTCCATTTCTCTGTCATATTGTCATTTTCCTCCCGACTTGTGTGTGTGTCTCTGCTCAGTCCAGGGCCTGGGGTTCCATTTCTATTGGTGAGGGCCACTGCACCAAGTGACTTCCTTGTCTCCCCTTTAGCCTTCCCCAGGGTGGGGGCTCTTCTTCCTTCTGAAGAAGGGAAAGGTTTTCTTTTTGAATTAAGGAAGGAGGGAACATCTAAATAGAAAGAAGCACCTTCTTCTTCCTTTCAGCCAGAAGTCAACAAAGTCAAAGAGCCTACATCAAAAGCCTCCAAGAAAAACATGAACTGGTCTCAGGCCATGGAAGAGCTCAAAAAAGATTTGGAAAAGCAAATTAGAGAAGTAGAGGAAAAATTAGGAAGAGAAATGAGAATGATGCGAGAAAACCATGAAAAACAAGTCAATGACTTGCTAAAGAAGACTCAAAAAATACTGAAAAATATACTGAAGAAAACAACACCTTAAAAAATAGACTAACTCAAATGGCAAAAGAGCTCCAAAAAGCCAATGAGGAGAAGAATGCTTTGAAAGGCAGAATTAGCCAAATGCAAAAGGAGGTGCAAAAGACCTCTGAAGAAGATACTGCCTTAAAAATTAGATTGGAGCAAGTGGAAGCTAGTGATATCAAGATATTATAAAACCGGACCAAAGGAATGAAAAAAACGGAAGACAATGTGAAATATCTCATTGGGAAAACCACTGACCTGGAAAATAGATCCAGGAGAGATAATTTAAAACTTATTGGACTACCTGAAAGCCATGCTCAAAAAAAGAGCCTAGATATCATCTTTCAAGAAATTATCAAGGAGAACTGCCCTGATATTCTAGAGCCACAGGGCAAAATGGAAATTGAAAGAATCCACTGATCGCCTCCTCAAATAGATCCCAAAAAGAAATCTCTCAAGAATATTGTTGCCAAATTCCAGAGCTCCTAGGTCAAGGAGAAAATACTGCAAGCAGCCAGTAGGAAACAATTTGAGTATTGTGGAAACACAATCTGAATAACCCAAGATCTAGCAGCTTTTACATTAAGGGAACAAAGGGCTTAGAATATGATAATCTGGAGGTCAACGGAACTAGGATTAAAACCAAGAATCACCTAGCCAGCAAAACTGAGTATCATGCTCTAAAGAAAAATATGGATTTTCAATAAAATAGAGGACTTTCAAGCTTTCTCAGTGAAAAGACCAGAGCTGAATAGAAAATTTGACTTTCAAACACAAGAATCAAGAGAAGCATGAATAGGTAAACAAGAAAGAGAAATCATACGGGACTTACTAAAGTGGAAGTGTTTTGTTTACGTTCCTACATGGAAAGATGATGTATATAATTCATGAGACCTCAGTATTAGGGCAGCTGAAGGGAATATACATATATATAGATATAGATAGATAAGATAGATAGATAGATAGATAGATAGATAGATAGATAGATAGATAGATAGATAGAAAGATACATAGAGAGAAAGGGCACAGGGTAAGTTGAATATAAAGGGCTATCTAAAAAAATAAAATCAAATTATGGAATGAAAGAGGAACATATTGAGAGAGGAAGAAAGAGAGAGATAGAATGCAGTAAATTACCTCACATAAAAGTGGCAAGAAAAAGCAGTTCCATAGGAAGAAAAGAGGGGGCAGGTGAGGGGGAATGAGTGAATCTTGCTCTCATCAAATTTGACCTGAGGAGGGAATAACATACACACTCAATTGGGTATCTTACCCCACAGGAAAGAAGGATGAAGGAGATAAAAAGGGGGGAAAATAGAAGGGAGGGCAGATAGGGAGAGGAGGTAATCAAAAGCAAACACTTTCAAAAAGGGAAACGGTCAGGGGAGAAAACTGAATAAGGGGGCACAGGATAGGAAAGAGCAAAATATAGTTAGTCTTTCATGACATGAGTATTGTGTAAGGACTTTGCATAATGATACACATGTGGCCCTTGTTGAATTGCTTGCCTTCTTAGGGAGGGTGGGTGGGAAGGGAAGAGGAGAGAGAATTTGGAACTCAAAGTTTTAAAAGGAGATGTTAAAAAAAGAAGTTTGTGCACATAACTAGGAAATAAGATATACAGGCAATCGGGCACCGAAATCTATCTTGCCCTACAAGAAAGTAAGGGAAAAGGGGATGGGGGGAGTGGGGTGACAGAAGGGAGGGCTGAC
>CM053625.1:0-10354 GCA_028646595.1 Phalanger gymnotis | reverse complement strand
TTTTTTTTTTAAAAAAGAAAGAAATTGTGCATATCCTTTGACGCAGCAATACCACTGCTAGGGCTATATCCCAGAGATCATACAAGTGGGAAAGGGACCTGTATGTACAAAAATATTCATAGCAGCTCTTTTTGTGGTGGCAAAGAATTGGAATTGGGGAATGGCTAAACAAATTGTGGTATATGTATGTAATGGAATACTGTTGTGCTATAAGAAATGAAGAGCAGGTGGACTTCATTCTAACCTGGAATTACTTACATGAACTGATGCTGAGTGAGGGGACCAGAACCAGGAGACCATTATACACAATTACAGACACGTGGTCTCTGTAAGCTCTAACTTTGATAGACTTGACTCCTCTCATCAATGCAAAGTGCAAAGACAGCTCCAAAAGACTCAAAATGGAAAAAGTTATACACATCTAGAAAAAGAATTATGGAGTCTGAATGCAAATAGAGGCAAACATTTTGCTCTCTTTTTTCTTTTCTTCTTTTTTCCTTCTTTTTTGGTTTTGTTTCTCCTTTCTCATAATTCATTCCATTGGTTATAATTCTTCTTTACAACTGAACTATTATGTAAATAAGTTCAATATGAAGGTATCTGTAGAACCTACATTGGAGTACATGCTGGCTTGGAGGGGAAGTGGGGAGGAGACGGAAGGAGGGTGCAAAAATTTGGAACCCCAAAACTTGTGGAACTGAGAGTTGTAAATTAAAAATAAAAAGTAAATTCATTAGTGAAAAAGGGGGGAAAAAGACAAACGACTTTGAAAGAAACAAAATATGAAACAATGTCTCAGTCTATACTCTGAGCATACCCTCTTGCTATCTGGAGGTGTAGAACATGTTTCATCCTACTCTCCAGGCTCCTCCTACCTCTTCTTACACATAAGTTCCTGACAAGTACTCTTCAATCCAGTGACCCTGGCCTCCTAGCTTGCCTACCGCTAAGACCTTGCATCTTTTGGCACTGGACATTTTCTCTGGCTGCCACCATGTCTGGCATGCTCTCCCTCCCTCCACTTTAAACACTGACTTTCCTGGCTTCCTTTAGGTCCCAACTAAAATCCTATCTACTATAGGCAGCTTTTCATAACCCCTCTTAATTCTAGTACCTTCCCTTTGTTAATTATTTCCTATTTATCCTATTTCTGTGCACACACACACACACATATTGCTTTTCATATATTTGTTTGCATATGGTCTCCCTCATTGAATTGCAAGCTTCTTGAGGGCAGGGGTTGTATCCCCAGCCCTTAGCACAGTGCCTGGTAAGGTACTTAATAAGTGTTTTTGACTGATTAATTGACTGATAAAATGGAGCATGCTTGCCTCAAATCCCTTAGATGGTGATCTAGAAATCTAGCTGCTCTACGCCTACTCTTATTTTTGGTTTGAGACTCTTGGAGAGTAAATGACACACCCTAGAAGAAAGAGGCAGGAGCAGCCCTCCAATGTAGGTCCCCTGGCTCTCAAGCCAGGGCTTTGCCCACTACATCCGAAGCCCCTTCCCAGCACCTCCCTCCTCTTATGTCCCTGACTCAGGTTTAATGCCATAACCCAGCCATGGCAGGTCACGCAAGAACCAAGAATGATCCAAGATGATCCAGGAGCTATTTGTACCTCTTCTTGCCAGGCAGCCTTTGAAGAGCATCTCTCCTTCTCTGCCTCCTTTCTATGAATGAATGAATGAATGAAGCTTTGAAGCTATTACAGTGTCCCAATTAATCAAGCAAAAAGCATTTAAGTACCTACTATATGCCCAACTCTGGTCTAGGGGAAGCAAAGATAAAAGTGAAACAACTTCTGCCCTCAAGGACCTGATTGGGGGCACACAGCCCACTCCTATGGAGGGCAGAGTTAGAGCCAAATGTTCTTCTGCCACTGCAGAAATGCCCTGATCTTGAACCTGGAATTGAATGAGGAATGCACTCTTTTGGCCATCAGTTAACAAGGACACACGTTTTTGACCCATTCAAATGTAATTCTTACAACACGGTAGCCTCACTCCTGTTACCCAACATTTACTGTGTCTGGTAAGGTAATACCAAAAACGGACATATTAATTTGGGGGCAATCTCACAAACAACAAATGTGGGAGTCTTACCTATGATTATCAGTCATCAGAGAAAAAAAACCCAAGTTATTTCTCCAGTGCAAAACCCACTATATAGATATTTAATTAAGACTTTTGAGAAGAAATGGGGGGAGGGGGGAGTGAAGAACAGGAGCAATTAAAGAGAGAAGCGGTATTCCGGGTTATTGCTATTGTCCAGTTGTTTCAGCCTTATCTGACTCTTCATGACCTCATTTGGGCTTTTCTTAGCAAAGATGCTGGAATGGTTTGGTATTTCTTTCTCCAGCTCATTTTACAGATCAGGAAACTGAGACAAACAGGGTGAAGTGACTTGCCCAGAGTCACTCAGCTTGTAAGTGTCTGAAGCTGGATTTGAACTCAGGGAGATGAGGTTTCCTGACTCCAGGCCCCAGCTCCATCACTACCAGGATGAGTTAAAGGAGGAAGAGAAGGAGGATGATGCAAGAAGAGAAAGGAGAAAAGTTTCTGGCCTCAACCAAAGCTGGCTTCATTATTGAAAACCCTCAGTGTGAGAGATAGAGAAGGAAACTTATTCCTTAAAGGAAAAGAAACTTTATTTTCCTCACTAGAATTTGAGGATGGAGGCCAGAGTCAACCAAAGGGATTCTGGTGGGTCATGCTTTCAGAAGGTATTTGGCTGTCAGTTGCACAGGCCTAGAGAGACAGGAAAGAAAAACAAACCAAAGAAAATCTCACCTCCGGGGGGAGGGGACGAGAAGAGGGGCGGGCCACATTTGTGGGCACTAGGACCCTTTGGGCCTTGGTTAATGCTGGAGCTGGCTAACTAGCGTGGGGTAGCGAGACGCTACTGAGCAGCGGCTTAGCCTTTCCTGGTCTTGAGAATTTCAGTCGCCAAACACAAACTCCATCCTGCACACCCAGGAGGCTGCAGAAGTTTGCCCTATCAATGTTGAGAACTCCCAGGCAGAAGAGATCCGCAGGTCCCCAGGGCGCAGAGACAAAAAGACAACCTCCAGACCCAGACAGCCTCATTCTTTACGTTACATACCCAAAGTCACCCTGCTCACTGAAATCCCGGGGTGTCAGACTAAAATGGGCACCAGGAATCACCGAGTTCAGTCTCCTTACTTTTTGGATGAACAAATGGAAAACTGGTGTGGGGAGATGGCTTTCTGAGCGCTGCGCAACCAGGGCGGAGGTGTTCGTCAGTCCGTCCGCTCGTTGGTTGGGTCCTTCAGTCCGGACGATAGGCAGCAAGAGCAGCCCTAAGAGCGGCTCCTACAGTTACTCGGGACTGAGTCAGTGACGGCGGAGAAATTCAAGGAAGCTTCAGGGCCAGCGAAGAGAGGGTGGGTTTCCAGGTCAGTTTCCTTCCTTGCCTGTTCTGCCTGTTTCTGTAAAGAATCTGGGTCCCGGAGGCGGCGTGGCCTGAATCCCAAGCGAGAGGCCAGAATTTGTCCCTGACTAGGGCCGGGGGTAGGATGAGGGCACCGAGCGAGCTGTAGCCTCTTGCTCTGCTAGCGAGAACTCCAGATGTTTCTAGAAAAAGAAACCGAAAGTTAAGCTGGTCCTTTGATACTTAAGAGAGCCAAGCCCTGGAAGCAGGAGTCGATTCCTGGAGCCTCCAAGTGGGGAAGGGATCCAGGTCCAACCTGAGCCCCAGTCCCTGCGTGTCTTCGGTTCTGGACTATGTCCTCTGGCCCCCACTGCCCTCCCGCCCACGGATTTTATAAACTTCACTAGCCACTGGGCAAATCAGGCTCTGAGCTCCACTGATCGCAGCGGGGGCGGGGCGCTCATATCCGAAATGGGGAGGGGGACCGGGAAGGGCTCCCTGGTATGGGCACCAGGCCCCGGGTCCGAGATCAGAGCTGGGGCCTCAGGGAGCCAGGCTGGGGGCCTGGACGATGCGGGAGAGTGAGCGCGCTGGACACTTTCCCGGAGCCAGGAGATGTACGCAGTGGCCGAAATGGGTATTTATGACAGGAGGGAAGAGGGGTGGAGGTCTAGCTGAGCCTGGAGGCACCGAGTGAAGCCATTCCTGAAAGCGCCCGCCCCACTGAACTCAGGATGGGGGGAAGAAGGATGAGTGTGGGGTGGGCGGTGCCGACTGGGCAGTAGTTTCTAAGGGAAGAGGCCCCCAAGCCATTTCATTTTTTCTCCACTTGGGAATGTTGGGACCATTGGAAGGGGAGGTCGGGGTAAGAGTGAAGAGAAACTATGTCTGGGGAAGAATCCTGCATGGGCAGGGGAGACTGGGTCTGCAGGAGTTGTGTCCTGGGTAAGGTAGATCTTACAATTGGGGGGGGCAAGAGGGGGAGGGGGAAGATCTGTCAGAGAACCATCAGTCATCACAGTGATTGCTTCCCAGGACACTTGCGAGGGAACAGACAGCTCTAGCTCCCTAGTCTAGGAGTGTGTGAGTAAGGTGGATTTTAGAGTGCATAAAGTGAATTTCTGTTATTCTTTCTTAGAGTTCAGTTTCCCAGGATCCATAGCCATAACAATCTCTTGTTCCCAGGTATTAGATATGAGTTCTCACGATTATGGTTCAAAACATCTCCACCATGTTCCCACAGAGTTATGTAATGGTAAATAATATAAACATTTGTCCTTAAATTGTAAACATCCACTGTGGCTGTGCAGTGAGATACAAGGATGAGGTGATGGAAACTTGTGAGGCTGTTGCTGTCAATATGCTTTCTTTGTCTGTTGCCCTATAAAGCAGGTGGGCACTGGTCAGTGAATGGGGAACTCTTAGGGCTGAATGCACAAGCTAGAATGCTGTGTGTGCCTTGATCAGCCCCCCATCAAGGCTTGGGGGGGGAATCTTTGTTTTCCTCAACCAGCCCCCATTGAGGCTTGAGGGGATTTAGGGGCATGCACAAGCTCGACTGACTCCATGGAGATGTAGTGGCCCCCTCCCCCCCCCTTGCCTCCCCCAAGATGGGTGATTAGGGAATGCTGTAGGAGTTGGTGCTCCCATTATCAGCAGCCCTTGTGAGAAGACTAGACTAGAATTATTAACCCCTTCAAAGCTGTCTTCCTGTCTAACCAGCTCAAGAGTGAGCCTGTGCTAGCAGCCCTCCTCTGTGCTGTGTTAATCTGTCTTACAGGGTGCTTGGAGGCTGGGGGACTTTCTCCCTGGATCCAGGGCCTGGGAAAGATGAGCAAGAAGAAGCAGGGTGGCTGCCAGCAGTCTGTAGTCACTGCCACCATTCAAGGGGTAGTGGAGGGGCAGCTCTGGGGCTCACCCAGGGCCAAGAGGATGGAGCTCTTCCTAATGCCTAAGAACTCTCCTCCTGGTCAGTGTAAACCAAGAGCCTCCACCCAATGGAGAGCCAAGGGCTGGGCTAGGGGCAGCCCTGGGGCTCACCCAGGGCCCAGAGGATGGAGCTCCTCCTAATGTCCAGTTCTCCTCATGGTCAGTGTAACCCAAGAGCCCCCACCTATGGAGAACCTGAGTGGTGGCAGAAGTAAGCAAGTAAGCACAGCCTGGGTTCTGCCCCCCAGGAGCTTCCAATCTACTTAGTGTCAATCACTCTAACATACAAGCAGCTGTAATACAGCATACAGAAATGTCCACAAAGTGCTATTTGAGGCTTGTGGATGGAATAATCATTTCCAAATGAGGTGGCATGGCAAGCCCTCTTGGAAGAGGTGTCATTTGTTGATCAGAGTCTAATAGGATGAACAGGATTTTTACTGATTTGGTGTTTCAACAATCCAGCTAGCAGCTGTTGTGGGGGTGAAAGACCAACACAAGACCAACAACAAGAATGCTACCAGCACACTGCAAAAGCACAGGTTCTTTTGATCTGCTTTACTAAGGAAAGCAATGTTAAGGGGTTGACAAGCTTCCTTTAATTGAGCATACAAATATCATTCACTTGGTTCAGGTGAAAAAATCAGCACCCTGAACTTTAGAGCAAAATACAAAGTACAAACATCAACAGACAGACCTTGTCTGATTCAAATCCCAATACATAGTTACCAGAGTTTAACAAAGTCCCAGCATCCGGGTTTACAAGCTGGAGGGCTCTTAGCTACAGCTGCCCTGGGTCTCTGTGAGCCACCAAAAGTGAGAGCCCTGGGCAAATGGCTCTGTCTTCTCTTCTTAAAGCATTTCAGACATCATCAAACATCATCTGAATGACCAGAACTTAGGCTCCTATGATTGGCTCTGGAATTAGCACCTCCCCTTAGCCCCACCTTGGGCCCCACCTTAATTACCAATCCACACCCACATAGGTTTTACACCTAATAGGGGTTTGGGCCTGGGGCTTAGCACCTAGTAAGACTCAATGAAATACACTGAATTAACAAAAGCCGAATTCTTCAAGGGCATTTGGTTGAGCCAAGTGCTAAGAGCCCATTTTGCTTACCAACACAGAAGGGCATTCTGGGCCTAGGGAATGGTATGGACAAAGATATAAAGCCAGGAAAGTACAGAATATGGACTCAGAGGATGGAGATAGATTTTTTTCATGGGGATGGGAAATATTCCTCATTTATTAACAGTTTGGATGGAGGGAAGCTATCCAGGCTTGGGGACTTGTCTAAAGGGGAAGTAAGACACTTTCTTGCCCCTGGGGGCAACTGTTTTCCTCAGTGAAATGGATCTCTGCCCCTTGCCCTCATTTGTATGCCCTTTTAGAAGACAAGTCTTCCCGTTCCTCTACCCATGATGCCCTGGGGATCATACAGGGCACTACCTGCTACAAGGACTTTAGAGAGAAAAACCTTTCTTTAGAGTTAAGAAGATGAGGTCCAGAGAAATGATGGGATTTGCCCAAATCCTAACATTAGTAGCAGATGGAGATTCATCTTTGGGTCCTCTCCTTCTTGGTCGGGGTGGGGTGGGGTGGGGAATGGGGGAGACAGTGAATAGGACAGTTTTGCTGAAGTTGAGAGCCCTCGAGGGGCACTGGTGGGAAATAAGGCTGGGAGGGCAGACTGCTGCCAGATCATGAATAATGAGTCCTCAGTTGGACAAAGTGCACAATGAGTCATTGGAACCACACCCCGTGAACTGGGCCTGGAGCTCAGCAGTGAAGCCTTCAGCACAGGCAGCTGGAATCCTAATAGGGGCAACTCATAGAATGGAGAAAGTCTAGGGGAGTAGACACAGCATCTCTTGGTGTACTACAAGGGTTTTTTCCCTGGTCACAATGTTCTTACCTAAAGATCTTCATTCTTTCTAAACTGCCCTTCTCACTTTCCTCCTCTTTGCCTCTAAGCCCAGGGTCTGCCAGCTGGCTCCTAACTCTCCCCCTCCCCCATCCGGAAGTGTGAACCAGGTGCCATCTAGTCTGTTCTGGGGAAGCCAGGAAACATTTCCTGTTTATCATATTCACAGTCAGCTCCCTGACCAGTTATACTGTAATCAGTGATTCAATTAATTAGCAAGTACTTGCTACCTGCCAGGCTCTGTAGGTAAGGATCCCTGGGCTGCACATTGACTTAGAAAACCACATATTAACATTATTTATCTTTTATTGCATCTTTATTTTGTAAAATATTTCCCAATTGCATTTTAATGTGCTGTATTTGACACCAGGATTAGATGATTGAGATCTGAGGCTCAGTTCATCCAAAGCAGAAAGAGAAAGTCTAGAATTCCTGGCTTTTTTCATCCTCATAATTTTTTTCCTTTTCCTTTCGGTTACTGTTTGGTGAGACAAAGTATTTTTTCTTCAATTCTGGTATTGCCTGGGCCTGGATAATTGTCCAAGGAAATTCTGAAAATTAGGAAATGGTAGAAGGTCCTTTAGAAGATCCTTGGGGGAGGTATGTGATGGGACCAGGGGTTTTGGTTTCCTCAGAACAAGGATTAGTTTTCCCGAAAAAGCAACAAAGCTGTCCCTAGGATTTGATTGCCCCTTGTCTCCCTTGAGGTAGCTTCCTGGTGACTTCAGGGCACCTAAAGTCCCTGCACAGGGAGTTCTGGGTCCTTACACATGGTGGCTTCTTTGGAATCACCTGCCCTGTCCCATTGACCAAGGTTCCACCTGGACATGAGAGGAGCCCCATCCAGAATAGTGTCTCTGCGTCCTCGGTGCACATCCTTGCTGTGTTAGGGAAAAGTCAGCCTTTCTTTAATGTTCACTGATTTGTGAGGACCTCATTTCATCCCAACGTTGAACCAGAACTATCAGACAGCTGTTGTTAAGCACACCCCTAACAAGAGGAAGGGACCAGATCCTGAATAACTTTGGGAAGACTAAGGACCCCAGGAGAGTGCAGGGAGTCACTGGAGAGGATGAAGAGACCAGAGACAGGCCTCTTGTCCCATGTCTTTTCCCTATGACCTCTTTGGCCTCTCGTCTACCCACCTTTGTCCTCACTCACAGTGGTCCTAGTGACCTGGGATCTGGACCAGCTGAACAGCCCAATACCAACAAAGCTGTGGCCTCGCATCTGGCTTAGTCACTGATGCCCAGCCTGCAGTGGACAGGACCCAGTTGTAGCTTTGATTGTTTTGTAGTTTTTATGTATTTTATTTTGTACTTGTGAGATAAAACAAGCAATTACATAATAAAGTAGAATAAAAATGATTGCACATGAAACTATAAATCTATTGTGTACAACTTGCTTTTCCTAGTAAATATATAATAAAGTTATCATGGAACTTTCTTTTTTTCTCCTTTTTTTCTTCCCCTCCCCCAGTTCTAGAGATCCATTAGATACAAATGTGTGTGTTTGTGTGTGTGTGTGTGTGTGTGTGTGTGTGTGTGTGTGAGGGAGAGAGAGAGAGAGAGAGAGAGAGAGATCATTCTATGCATACTTCTACTTGTCAGTTCTTTCTCTGGATGCATATAGCTTCTTCCTTCATAGGTCCTTTGCAGTTCATTGGAGTACTTATAAGTGTCAACATGACTCTGTTACTCAAAGTTGTTCCTAAAACAGTATTGCTGTTAGTGTAGACAATGTTCTCTTGGTTCTCCGCATTTAACTCTTCATCATTTCCTGCAAGTCTTCCCATGTTTCCATCATTTCTTATAGCACAGCACTATTTCATAATAATCATGTAACACAACTTGTTCAGCCATTTCCCAGTTGATGGGCATCCCCGTGATTTCCAGTTTTTTGCCACCACAAAGAGAGCTGCTATAAATATTTTAGAACATTTAGGTTCTTTTCTTTTTTCCCTAACCATCCCTGGAAATCGACCTAGTAGTGGTATTGCTGGGTCAAAGGGCACAGGCAGTTTCATAACTCTCATCAATGAGTTGATTGGCTGGTAGTTATTGTCTCTCATACGTATATACACGTACAAAAGTACAGGTGTATGTGAACACACACTCATATATACAAAAAGTGCCTAAAGGTACCTAACATGCACTTGTATTTCCCTGATTCTGATACATGGAAACAATTCTAGTTCTCAATATTATAATCTAAAGGACTCATACCTCTATATGTTAAATGCTGATACAGTTTATCTCAAAAGATCTGGCTAATATAATGATACTGGTATGGTCAACTGGACCAAAAGTGAATACACCTACGTTGACCTAATGACATATTCCCTAGCCACTTCTGCTGGGTGTTCCTAAAGTCTGGACACATAGACAAAAATGCACATTTTCAATAAATGAAATAAATGAAATTTTCAACCACATTTTATTTAATTGGAATATTAACAAATAACATCTTTGATATGATTTCCATCGTTTGAGATGCAAAGGTTGATGTGCTTTGCAAGATTCACATGAACTCAGTGCAATAACTCCACATTGCCATGAATTCAACTCACCCTGTAGCCCCCCCGCCTCCATACATATATAAATTTCATATATATGTATATGTATATTCCCTTCAGCTACCCTAATACTGAAGTCTCATGAATTATATACATCATCTTTCCACGTAGGAACGTAAACAAAACACTTCCACTTTAGTAAGTCCCTTATGATTTCTCTTTCTTATTTACCTATTCATGCTTCTCTTGATTCTTGTGTTTGAAAGTCAAATTTTCTATTCAGCTCTGGTCTTTGCACTGAGAAAGCTTGAAAGTCCTCTATTTTATTGAAAATCCATATTTTGCCTTGGAGCATGATACTCAGTTTTGCTGGGTAGGTGATTCTTGGTTTTAATCCTAGCTCCACTGACCTCCGGAATATTGTATTCCAAGCCCTTCGATCTCTTAATGTAGCAGCTGCTAGATCTTGGGTTATTCTGATTGTGTTTCCACAATACTCAAATTGTTTCTTTCTGGCTGCTTGCAGTATTTTCTCCTTGACCTAGGAGCTCTGGAATTTGGCAACAATATTCTTGAGAGATTTCTTTTTGG
>CM053624.1:378329420-378346167 GCA_028646595.1 Phalanger gymnotis | reverse complement strand
CCCACTTAGTCACAACTCTCTCAACTCTACCTGGATCCCCTTACCTTTCCTAGCCTCACCCCAACATGTGACATGGAGGTCTCCCCTGGGGCTTCTCCCCATATCCCTGCCTAGGAAGACCCTAGCCCTGAGAAAGGAAGCCTGCTCAAAGCCCCCTCCAGTCCTAGAATGAGGGTTCTTCACATAAATGAGTCTGCTTCCTCTGTGTTCTCCTGAGGTTTGTCTTCTCTCGAGATATGTGTGCATCTGTCTGTCTGTCTGTTTTCCCTTAGCTCCCAGGTGATGGGACCTGAGGACAAGCTGCCGGATCTCCCTCTGAGCTGGGCAAGAAGGACCTTGGGGAAGATAACAAAGAACAGAGGCCCTACCCCGATCTCTTTTCATCCTGCCATTGATTCCACTCCAGGGGAACATTTAGGGTTTATTGAGCCATGCACACATACTGACCAGGGCTCTTCCAAACTTGCTGATTAAATGCTGAGCAAGGCAGAGAGGTGGGGAGGGGAGCTTGTGAGCAACTCTATGTGATGAGGAGTGGGTTTGAAGGAGACCCAGCTGAGTGAGGTGCTGAGAACCCTATTGGAAGGTGGTGGGGAACCCTTCTGGAAATGGAGGAAGACCCTTAGAAGTGAACCTTTCAGGAAGAAGCAGTATGTTCCTTCCATGGTGCAGCATGGATTCTCTAGATTGGGCTTAATTAATTCAGGTGGGGGCAGTGAATCCCTTCAGGAACCAAGGAACCCCAAGAGATTTTCAGGATCCCTCTAAAAGGATAGAGGCAGAGCCCTTTGGAGATGGATTCTTCCAGGTTTGGTGGCAGATTCCCCCATGGCCAGAAAATAGATTCCAGCAGGAATAGCGAGGAGTACATTCCAGGAATGGAAGGGAATACCTCTGGGGGTTGGAAATGGATTCCTCTAGGGTGGGGAAGATGCCTCGTAGAGAAGGAGGTCACTTCAGGATTCGGATGCTCATATTTTGTTCAATGTTCAGCTTCTCTACAGACTGATGGGGAGAAGCAGAGAGGACCCTCAGCCCCTAGGATGTTGTCCTTCTAGATCTCATTACCCTTATTGCTGCCCAAACCTTTTCTCCCTGCCCCCAACCCCATCACTACCCCAGGGTCCTGTCTCTGCCCCAATCTTTCCCCCATCCTACTACCACCTGTGAGCATCCAAACCTTCAGTCTCCCTTGATGCTGGTCACCACTAACCTTGGCAAACTCCTCAAAGGACAGAGCTCCATCTCCATCCTCATCAGCTTCTTGGACTGTCCGGGAGGCTATGACCTTCAGCTGCTCATCTGTCACCTCAACCCCAACCATCAACCTCAAGATCTGACAGTACCCACAGAGAGGAAAGTATAGAAATAAATCAGGCCAAGTTATTTCCAAATTTTCCAAAAAATGCATACTTGCCCCATCCCTGTAAATAACAATACAGCCCAAACTACTCATGCCCAACAATCCATTGCCATCATCAGCTACCCCTACCACAGTCCCTGCACCCCAGCCATCCCTGCCCTCCCCATCCTCTACAAATGGTTAAACCAGATGCCACAGGACCAGGGAGGAACATGGGGGGTGAGGGTGGGAAGGAAGCATCCATTTGCTCCTCTGGGTCCCCATCAGACATACAAACAACACACGCAGAGACAACACACATATGCATACACACACACATACACACAACCCTCACAACCCTTTCTCCAACCTGTAACATCTCTTTCTTTGAGATTTTTCCATCACAGTCCAGATCATAGAGCTGAAAAGCAACTGGGTAGGAAAAAGAAAAAGGGGTCAGGACAGAGATGGGGTCCTCTTCAGTCCTGACCTGTCCTCTGCTAGAGGCCCTGCTTCCCCTCGGTCCAGACCATGCTACGGTCACACACACCATGCTACAGCTGGATCCAACGATCTGGCATTTGCTCTAGATTCTGACATCCCGAACTGAGACTCTCCCTCCCTTTTGGTAGTGTGGCTCCCTCTTAGCCATGCCTAGCTTGCCAATGGCCTCCAGCCCAGATTGCCACTCACCAGGGTCCCTTCCCCAGGACTTACCTTCCTACAAGGTTGTTAGACAAGCAGATGTTTGGGAATGTGAGGGATCATTGGGGCTTAGCTGCAGAGATCAGAGTGGTACCAGCCACCACCCCTGCCCTGAGGCAGCTTAGTCCCCTCCCACCCCAGTCACTTCCCCTCTGTCCGTTCTCCTTTCTCACATCACTGTCCCAGAGTCCAGGACACCACCATTCTTCCCAGCTCGAGAGTCACCCTGACCCCTCCCTCCCCATCCCCACAAATATCCAACCAGTCACCAGCTGAGGTGGATTCCACCTGCACAGCACCCCTTCCATCCATCTCCTTTTCTCCAAGCACTCCCAGGCACCACCCTACCGAAGCCCTCCCTTATGTCCTCTCTCCTGGACTCCTGCCTTCGCCTCCTAATTGATCCCCATCTCTCCCTTTTCCAGTTCAACCTACTCAAAGCTTCCAAGCCACTTGGCTTAAGCCATAGATCTGAGCAGGCATGTAGAGGGCTTCAGAGTCTGTCTGCAGTCAGCCTTTCCAGGTGTACCAGTCCTATGCATGGATCTCCGCACACTTTCTGGTCCAACCAAACTGGTGCTGATGAAACCTCTTCTTAAAGCACCTTCCCATCTCACCTCTGTCCCACCTTGCCCGGAGTCTTTCAAAGCTCACCACAAGAGCCCTATCCTTCCTGCCCAAGGTCTATGCGGACCTTCCCACCCCTGCATTACCTGCTCTGTCTTCTGTTAACTTTCCCCCAAGAGAAGGTCAGCTCCTTGAGGACAAGGATGTGTTAATGTTGGCCTTCATATCCCACTGCCTGGCATATGCTTTGAGTGAATGAATGCCACACAAAAATTGGATTGTCTGATCTTGGGCAGGCAGTTGATCTACGCCCATTTCTAAGGCACCTACTATGTGGCAGGTACTGTGGCTTCTCCTGTAGCCCTGGAGCTGGCTACCAAGCCCTGTACTTGGCCTCAGCAAGATTCCATTGACACCACGTTGACATAAACAGGTGCATACAAAATAAGAATAAGGTGATTTGTCTGCCTGGGCCTTAGCTCTCTCATCTGGAGAATGGGGGCACTGGATTATCCAATTTCTGAGGTCCCTGCCAGCTCAGGCTCTAGGATCAGGCAATCCCAAGTCTGTCCTTCTCATGTTCCAAGCCCCATGCCATCTCACAGGCCGATGGCAGCCCCTTGTCTCCACTGACAGAGAGGGCATGGGCACTAGTCACTCTCCTACTTCTCTTCTGCTTCCCCATACACACCTATTCAGCCACTCAGCCACTACCCTTCCTCTTCCTTTAAAAAGTTCCCTCCAACCTGACTAGGTCCTTGTGGCTGACACCTGTGGCCTCCCAGGTCACTGTCCCTCCTCCCAGGAAGTTCAGGAACTGGCCTAGTCTTCTCGAGGTCCCAGACCCTGGCCTTGTCCAATACCCTGGGCACTAGCCTCCTCATCCTCCTCCATTCCCAAGACCTTTGTCTCTAGTTGGATTCAGACTTGCATAGGAATAAATGTGACCTGGACTTCAAGCCCCTCCTCATCCTTGCTCAACTGCAATTGCCTCTGTTCAAAATGTCCTAGTCATGGCATAGGGAGGAAGCAACCTTAGAGTCCAAGGCCATCATTCAAACAGGGAAATTGAGGCTCAGAGAGGTGAAGGGACTTGCTAGTACATAAAATGAATCAGGGTCATGCAGAGGTGCGGGAGCAAGGGAGGTTAAAGGTCAACATGGGGATGGAGTCTCAGGGGACATGATTTTCAGCAACTCCCCCAATTCCACTCACACCGCAGTTTGTTGTTCCGGCTGTTTAGAGGCTCGGGCTTGTGGGAACCCCGGACAGTTGAGTCCTCTTCTTCAGATGGTCGAAAATGAGCCAGGACCCAGACAAAGCCTCGGAAATCCACACGCTGACCCCTGAATAATAGAAGCATGTTATCCCTCTCAAGCCTCTATCCCCAAAAGAGGAAGCGGCTTCAAGTCCTGGGACTCAAATCTTAGATCTGAGCAAAAAAGGGTGAATTCTAATATAACCCTTCATCTTGATCCCTGCAGGGTCTGACCCTTGGATGGGTTCTCTTACCCTCTGTCAGTTCTGTTTCCTGGGGCTTCCCCCTCTTCCCCAAGGCTCTATCCACTCTCACTGTTACCCAAAGCTCTGTCCTCACCCATCCGGGAAGAAGCTGTTGATGATCCGATCTGCCAGTGGGTTCAGTTGAAGTTCTTTTATATTGTGTAGATCCATCCGACTGTTGGGGAAGGGGTGAGAAGTTTCATGGTCAAAAGTATAGCCTCTGACTGGACTGGTCACCGGGAGAGTTTGGGAGGTGAGAGGCAGAATAGAGAAGGAACCTTTTCATATGATGGAGAAGCCCTGCAGCAAGCTTTCACATTGAGCTGAGGGGTCACAGGGCACATTGGGGGGCCAAGGCAAGTCAGTCAGTGAGGGGCTGGGGAAGAGGCTTGAAGGCTGGGAGTCCCAGTCCAACATGTTCAAGGGCCATAGCAGTGGGGTGGACTGCTCACCTCAGAAAGCCCTTATTATTTCTGTCCAAGTACCGGAAGCGGTGATGGAGGCGATTGAGGTTGGCCCTAGAGACTGGAAAGTGGAAAGAGGGTAGAGAGTCAGAGTTGGGTGCTGGGAGGGTCGGGGGAGCATCGGAGTGACCTGAAGAGACTCAAGGCTCAGAATTCCGGACTCAGGAGACTAGAGCCTCAGGTATCAGAGTCGGAGGGTTAGAATCCAAAGTCAAAGTTTGGGACTGAGGAGTCAAGAGACTGGGGGTGCCAGGGTCTGAGGAGGCAGAAATTGTCCCAGGCTCAGAGCTCAGGGTCGACTCAGGATGCAGGAGCAGAAAACCAGGGACAGAGAGGCTGGGGCAGGGACTTCTGAGGGTGGGGCCGAGCAAAGATCAGACCGCTTCCCCGGCTCAGCCCGGCACCCCACTCTCTCCAAAGCTTTCGGGGAAGGTGATAGGGAAACTATCCCCTCCCCGTTCGTGCCAGTCCCCTTCCGCCTTGGAGACTCTGGCCGCAGGGAGCCGGGAAGCCTGAGTTTGGGGCCCTGTCCTGGCTCCTACTTGGGGAGCTGATCCCAGCCCCTCCACCCCAGCCGCCGCCCCGACGCCCAACTTCAGTCCCTTCAGGGAGCCAGGAGCCTCGGACACTTGGATCCGCAACAGTCCCACTCACAGCCGGTCTCCTTTAGGATCAAGTCCAATTCGGGCTCTCGTTCGAGGTGGGAGCCGTGAGATCCCATGGCTGTAACGGTCCCTAGGTCAGGGCAGGTCCTGAGTCCAGGGTCCGGGGACCTGGGGCCCCGCCCGGGATGGGCTCAGGGCGGAGTCCTGCCAGGAAGCTCTGCCTCCTACAGTGGGCCCAGGGACCCAGGCGTCCCCGTAGCCCCGCCCTTCAACAGTTTCCCTCCTACCCCGGAGAACAAGTCCTCTCTCGCTGGGTTCGGAGAGTCTGAGGAGTCTTCCAACCGCCTCCAGGCCATCCCGAGCTCGAGAACTCTGGCGTCAGGTCTCCCACACTCCTCAGTCTGAGCTTTCCTGGGCTACGGAAACAGAGGTTTTGCCTCAGTTCAGCACCGAGGGAGAGAAAGTGAGGGGGCAGAAAGAAAACAAAAGTGGTATTCAGGACTGATTTTCAGAAGGCGCCTGGAGCCAGACTTGAAGCGTTTAGAACAGAGAGAGGCTTGGAGAGAGCAGGGTCACTCCGGCACTTTACAGACGGGAAAGAGACTAACTCCAGAGGGGAAGGGGCTTGAAAGGGAGAAAAGGCGCTCTTTGGCCCAAAGGCCAGTCCCAAGCCTATCCCTCCATAGACTTGTCCAAGCCTCCACCCTAAAAAAGCCCCAATATCCCCTCCAAGACTGCCTCTGACCTTCCTCTCACCCCAAAAGCAGAAATTAAGGCTGGAAGCGGAGTGGTCAGAGGGAGTCTGAGATGGACAAGCATGGCCTGCAAATGATAGAGAAGCAAAAACACACAAAGAGAAACACTAAAAAGGAGCACGGACAGGGAAACACAGAGAGACACTGGGGTGACAGATAGATGTGGGAAACACAGACACAAACCAAGACAGAAAAAAAGCTGATCTCATGCCCTCTGAGTAGTTCTTTCTCTCTCCCTCCCTCCCCCCACCTCCTTCTCTCTCCTTCTCTTTCTCTCTACCTCTCTCTATGGTTTGCCCTTAGAGCTCAGGGGACAAACCAAGAGGTTTTGACCTCACCCTTGCAATGGATCAATAGACTTGCAGAAAGAAGCATTCTGTCCAACTCATCTGAGACATGGAGATAAAACAAAGAGGCAAAGATCTGAGATCTAAAGGTCAGAAGAAGAAAGGGAAAAAGAGGAGAGAGTGCATTTAGGGTTAGAAGTAGGCAGGGAAAGAGAGGAGAAGGGATTGAGACTGGGGAGAGGAAGGAGAAAGACAGACACAGACAGAGATAGAAACAGACAGATAGGCAGAGTCCTACAGAAAGGGAGTGGAGCACCCAGAAAAGCAAAGACACAAAAAGCATTTTTAAAGAAGACATAAAAAAATCCAGCAAAAATAGAGAATAAAGGTAGAGCCACATGAAATAAAGAAACCAAGTGATGCCCAGAGATTTGGCAAGAAGCACAAACCCCCGGAGAGAAGTGCAGGAAAAGAAGCCCCAGGAGATGCTGAGATGTCAGTAATGGTCATAGATTCTCAAAGTGAGAAAGGAGCTGAAGTGCCTCTAGATGTAGGGAGTCCTAAAAGATCCTCCTCCTCCTCCTCCTGTTCCTCCTTCTGCTCTACTGAGCTAGCCCACCCCACTTTGGGCTCACTTAAATGGATAGTTAGAACCTCCCCCACCCAGACACTAAGCCAAAGTTTGCCATTTTCAGTATCTGGTCCCACCCCCCCAAAAAATTCCCCTCTCTGTCCTGCCCTCTGGAGGCAAGCAGAAGAGCAATTCCTCATCCATCAGCTTGTTTTCTAGGGCCTGGAAGACAGATAGTCATCCTCAAAAGTTTCCTCTTCTCTAGGCTTAGCATCACAAGTCCTTGGGCTGCATTCAAGAATGTCTTTGAGGCCCCTCCACTTTCCTAGTTGTCCTATCTGTCTTCCTTCAATGGGGCACCATTTACTGAACACGCCACTCCATATGTGGTTGGCCCAATCCAGAGAACAGCAGGAAAGATGTCCCCCAAAACCCTCTTAAGGTAACTTCAAGGAGCATTACAGTTAGGCTTGGTTTCCTACACTGTCTCACAGAGAAAGCATGCTGGGGTAAAGTAAGATCTTAGGAATGAATGAACAAATGAATAAATGAGTGAATACATTGTGATGAGCACTGTGTTAAGTGCTGGTGTAGAGGCTGGCCAAAGTGGATTATTCAATTTTTAGAACTCTTCATGAGCCAGTTGGGAAACACAGCCAATTCATGGGTCAATCAGCTCTCCTGCTTAGCTGACGTTACTCTTAACTTTAAAAGAATTGGTGTCAACCACAGGAGAGTGTTTTCAATGCATTATTGTCTCCTTGAGATGATAGTGACTTTAATAATGAATATTTGAAAGAGAATTTAATCGTATTTTGTTCTGTTGTGCCAATAGGATACTGGGAAGGAAGTCCAGAGTAGCTATAAAATTGTTAGAAAATCACCCTTTTGCAGCAGGAAAAATGGAAGACGACCAGGGTGGACAACTGTGAATCATGGTTTGGCTCAGGTTCAAGGGGTGTATCCAACTGGCTCTGTGACCAAGGGCAGTCACTTCATCTCTCAGTGATCCAAATAATCCTCTGATACTGGGTAGCAATGTAGGTGCCTTTCTCCTTGGTAGAAGAAGATCCCTCACCAAGAATTTCCCTACATAGATGAAATCACAAATCTAGATGAAAATAACAAAAGTAGCAGCAGCAACAACATTGTTGACCCCAAACCCTTCTCAGCTGAAAGGCTGTCTAGCCATCCTTGGCCATTTACTCTAGCCATCCTTGGCCACTTCACTCTAGCCATCCTTGGCCACCTCACTCTAGCCATCCTTGGCCATCTCACTCTAGTTGTTCTTGGCCATCTCACTTTAGCCATCCTTTGCTATCTCACACATTGTAACTTCTCTCTCTCAGCCTCATTCGTTTGATCTCTGTCAAGGTAATGTGATAGCTGTGGGTGTCCCCTAGGACTCTGTCCTGTACCCTCTTCTCTCTCAATTTTACTTGGTGATCTTATCAGGTCCTGTTTCCACAATCTGGCTAGCAGCTTCTGTGGGGGTTAAGATCCACCTACAGCCAGCACCCAGAAAGCTGCCAGCACGCCGCAAAAACACAGGTTCTTTTGATCTGCTTAACTAAGGAAAGCAGGGGGAAGGGGTTTGACAAGCTCACTTTAATTCATACAAATACAAATATCATTCACTTAGTTCAGGGGAAGAGACCAGCACACTGAACTTCAGAGCAAATTACAAACAAATTACAAACATCAACAGACAGACCTTGTCTGATTCAAATCCCAATACATGGTTACCAGAGTTCAACAAAGTCTCAGCATCCAGATTTACAAGCTGGAGGGCTCCTTAGCTACAGCTGCCCAGAGTTTCCTCATCAACACCATCTCCACAGCCCTGCACAAATGGCTCTGTCCTCCCTTCTTATAGTGCTTCAGACATCATCAAACGTCATCTGAATGACCAGAATTTATGCTGCTGTGATTGGTTCTAGTTAACTCCTCCCTTTAGGACCCTGGGAGGTTCACATCCACATAGGTTAGGTTAACACCTAATAGGGCATGGCTCTGGAGTTAACACCTCCCCTTAACCAGCCTCACCTTGGGCCCCACCCCAGTCACCAATCCACACCGAATAGGAGTTTGGGCCTGGGGCTTAGCAAAGCAAACAAAAGCCAAACTCTTCAAGGGCACTAAGTGCTAAGGAGCCCATTTTGCTTCCAACACAGGTCCCATGGATTTATTTCTTATCTTTATACTGATGATTCTCAAGTCTATTTATTCAGCCTTCCAGTATCTCATCTCCAACAAGACATCTCAGACATGTCCACCACTGAACTTAATACCTTTCCCCAAAATGTTCCCCTCTTCCCAATTACCAGGGAATCCCTAATTCCCAATTATTATCAAGGGCACCACCAAGGTCCCACTTACCTAGACTCCTCCTTACTTTCATACAGTCAATTATCAAGTCTTATTGTTTCTATCTTTGTAACATCTGTCAAATATGCCTCAGTTTCTCCTCTGCCCCTTCTCACTTCGAGCCTGGGCTATTGAAATAGATGTTGGTTGGTCTCTCCCCACTTGAGTCTCTCCTGCAGCTGTCTAACTGATCTGCCTAAAAAACAAGTCTGACTACATCATCTTCCAACTCAATAAACTCTAGTAGTTCCCTATTACTTCCAGAATTGAATATAAAATCCTCTGTCATTGCCCTCCAACTTTTCCAGCCTTCCTACATCCTATACTCTGATATATATCCTGTCATCCAATCACACTGATAATTCTCTTCCTGGCACAATATGCCATCTTCCAAATTAAAACGTTTTCACTGATAGTCTCCCGTGCCTAGAATCCTCCCCTTCCTCATTTCTGCTTCCTCTGGTCCTCTTGAATCTTCATGCCTTACTTTTGTTGAGTATAGCCAATTTATCCTGGCTATAGCTTGTTTGCATGAGTTTTTTCATCTTGTCTCCAGAAGAGCAGGGTCTGTCTTTTACCTTTCTTTGTATCCCCATCACTTAGCACAATGCCAGGCACATAGTTGGGGGTTTAATAAGTGCTTGTTAACTTGTGCAGTTGATTTGTTTGAGCCCAAGTATCAGACTTGAAACTTGGTTGTTGTTGTTTTTTACAAGAAACTGGTGAGAAATAAACAACCACAGAATCATCCCAGCATTCAAAGGACTTAGAGTCTATTTGCTGCGAGTTGGGGGCAGAGGGAATGTGTCTCTTCAGAGATGACAGTGAATCTACAAATCTGATCATTTGGCAATAGAAGTCTGGCACATTCCAATCTAGAAGCCCTGGTAGCCAGATGGTGGGAATGTCCTGCTATACTTGACACCAGGAAGACAAGTATTCAAACCCTGCGTCAGCTCTTGTTAGCTTTTCTGATACTGGGCAAGGCACTTTCCCATCTATAAAGTGGCAATAATCACACCTCATTCACAGGGCCATCTGAGGAACAAATGAAAAAAAAGTCTATTTTTGCAAGTTTGGGGAACCATGTGGGTCAACTCTTAAGGCCCACAAGTAACCACCCACCTACTCCTTGAAGGCTTCCAGGAAGCTCCACTTTTAAAATGGACTGCATTTTCCCAGAATTAGGTTTAGACTCCAAGGTCACTGATGTAACTCATTCTGTGCTCCTTTGTATATCTGGGGCCACAGCACAGTTATTATTCATCATGTCACTTACAAGGAGGTCTTTAGGAATGACATGTCCCAGCATATGGGCTGTTTGCCACTTTTTCCTCTTATATTTGGACAGAAGTATTGACAATGTTCATTAATTATGAGGATGACTCAAAGCACACATTTAGGGTTAGAGATGATGAACAAACTGGTTGCCTGGGTCAGAATTGAAGATCTTGCCAAGCTAGAGCACTAGTAAGATGGAATTTGATGGGTTAAATTTAAAGATGTTGTGTAGAGTACGGAAACACTTGAGCTTGTGGTCCACTAACAGCACCACCAACAACAACTTTAATCTTTTTTCAATTGAGTTACTGTCTAAGCGTGGTTTTGAATGCTCTTTCAGTGCATCTGTTCAACCACCAAATGCTATTTTAATCCATGTCTCTCCACCCTTTCACAAGGATACAGTGAGAGGTTTCTATCACATGCTTTGCTAAAATCTAGGTGAAATTTACAAATAGCTACATGGAAAATGGCACAGGCAGAGAAATGAGAGGAAGCAGGGAGACCAATTCAGAGGCCATTAAAGTCGTTAAGGTGAGAGATAATTAGGGACTGAACTAGGGTGAAGAAAAGTAGGTGGTGCCACAGTGAATAGAGTGCCAGGTCTAGAGTCAGGAAGATATCTTCCTGAGTTCAAATCCAGCCTCAGACAGGAGTAACAAGTATCATCTTCCCATCTTCTTTAACTTTTTTAAATCCCTTATGCTTTTTCTTTTCTGTATACCTTTTTATGCTTTTCTTGAATCTTGTACTTTAAAGTCCATTTTTCTGTTCGGCTTTGATCTTTTTGTCAGAAATACTTGAAAATCCTCTATTTTATTACATGTCCATTTTTCTCACCAATGGATTATACTCAGTTTTGCTAGGTTGGTGATGCTTGGTTGAAATCCTAGGTCCTTTGCCCTCCGGAATATCATATTCCAAGCCCTTTGATCCATTAATGTAGAAGTTGCTAAATCCAGTGTAATTATAACTGTGGGTCCATGATATTTGAATTATTTCTTTCTAGCTATTTGCAGTATTTTCTCCTTGACCTGGGAGCTCAGAAATTGGGTTATAATGTTCCTGGGTTTTCATTTTGGGAATTCTTTCATGAGGTGATCAATGGTTTCTTTCATCTTCTATTTTACCGTCTTGTTCTAGGATATCAGGGCAGAGTTCCTTGCTACTTTCTTGAAAGATGTCTAGAATCTTTTTTGATCATGTCTTTCAGGTAGTCCAATAATTCTTAAATTATCTCTTCTGAATCTATTTTCCAGGTCAGTTGTTTTTCCAAAGAGATATTTCACATTTCCTTCTATTTCTTCATTCATTTGATTTTGTTTGACTGTTTTTTGATGTCTCATGGAGTCATTAGCTTCAGCTTGTCCAATTCTAATTCTTAAGGAATTATTTTCTTCAGTGAGCTTTTGTGCCTCCTTTTCCATTTGGCCAATTAGCTTTTTTAAGGAGTTTTTCTCTTCCGTTAAATTTTGTGCCTCTTTTACCATTTGGCCTATTCTGTTCTTTAAGGTGTTATTTTCTTCAATATTTTTTGTGCCTCATTTACCAAGCCGTTGACTCTTTTTTAAGGATTTTCTTGCATCACTCTCATTTGTCTTCCCAATTCTTCATCTACCTCTACTGTAGCTGCTTTGACTTTATTGTCTTCTGAATTTGTGTTTTGACCTTCCCTTTCACTGGAATAATTTTCTATAGTTAGGTTCTTTTGTTATTGGAGCAGAGCCCAACTTTTATGATGGAGAGACTAAGTTCTGAGAATGGAGAGGATGGTGATAAGACTAATGGAGACTGACTTTCAAAAGGCCTCAGAGACCGGAACAAGGAGGGTTGGTTGGTGAGGATGTAGAGGTATTTTGAGGTGAGGAGTAAGAGAGATTAAGGAACTCTTGACAGATGGCCTTGATTTCATCAGTGTATTGGGAGATATAATTTTCTGAGTAAGAGAGAACTTAAGAAGATTACATAAAGTGTTAAGTGTTTGAGAAGAATGAAGGCACTGGAGAAAGTCATAGTAAATCATAAAAGCAAAGCATTGCCACCATCACTGAAGACGTAGTTGGGATTAGATACCACAAATGCGTAACAGATGCTACCAAGGCCAACATGATCAGCAGTACAGAAGTAGGAGGGAAGGGGATTTATTAAGCCCCTATTATATGCTAAATGCTTAACAAATGTCTCATATAATCTTCACAACAACCATGGGAGGTAGGTACTATTATATTACTGTACCCATTTTACAGTTGAGGAAACTGAGGAAGCAGAGATGAAGCGACACAGCTAGAAAGTGTCCAAGAGTACATTTGAAAAAAGACCAGAGCTCTATCTACTGAGATACCAAGCTGCCTAGGAGCAGAAAAGACTGATGTTGGGGTAGATCCAGCGTTGACTTGCCAGACATGAATAGTAGAGATACCTTAGAGACTAGGGATTTGAAAGTAAAGAACAGTGGTAGTTGAACTGGTCAACTATGGTGTCAAGATTGGGAAGAGAAGGAAAGGATGGAGAGCAGTGGACAGGTAGAAAGACATTCAAGGACTGGAGGCCCTAATGAGAACAGATAACATGCTTAGGTAGAGTGAGACAAGTTTTCCTAGTGTCCTAGATCTTGCAGATCTAATCGAAAGGGCTTTAAAATGAAAAGCCAGGAGTTACAGGCTTAGGACAAAAACTTCCTATGCATATCCACTTAACCCTGTTTGCCTCAGTTTCCTTATCTGTAAAATAAGCTGGAGAAGAAATGCTTAACCATTCCAGAAACTCTGCTGAGAAAACCCCAAAATGAGATCACAGAGAGTCAGACACAAACTGAAAAGAATGGGACATCCAGACATAGATATCCCACGGTCAGCTGGACTCTTAAAGTTCTTTTACATGAAGTAATTTTCTCCATACTTCCTCTCCCTTCTCCCTTCTCCTAGGGCATCTCTCTTTCTCACCTATCCAATTTTTGAGATCATCAGATTTAAGATTAGGGTTAGGATTAGTAATTGACTTGCACCCATGCCCTCTGCCTTTGTAGATTCCTTCCTTGTAATAATAAAGTTCTTAGGAGTTACATGTAGCATCTTCCCCTATAGGAATGTAAACAGTTTAATTATATTAAGTGTCTTAGGGGTGCAAGGTTTTCAGGGAAGACTCACACCCTTTCAGGGCTGCTCATCCACCTTTGCTGTCTTCCTAGCACTTAACTCTCACCTGTGGCCCCAAGAAGCTGTGGTATGCACAGTGGCCACACTGCAGTAAACTCTTTCAGCAGACAGGCTAAACCAGGTTGAGGGTAACCAAGGGGTCTCAAATCCTTAAGGTGTTAAGGGTGTGCCTACTCTAAGCATGTGAGGACTCCTCCCAATAGAATGGGCAGATGAGAACAATTTGTTCCATCTGTGGAGCACTTACAGCTTGGTTAGAGACACCAAGGCAATACCCTGTATCCTGAGACAACACCAGTCATTTTGACTTTGTCTTGCCTCTGAATTCCGATGACTCCAAAAGAAAGAGTGAAGCCAACAGCTTTGTGCAACTCTGCCTCATTTAAATCCAATTTATGCATGAGTCAAAAGATACCATTTTGCCAAAGTCCTGTGGTGATGAGCAAGTGATGAAACAGCAGGTGTGGATACACTGGGAGCCATAGTCACAACCCTGCACACAGGTGACCCAGGCCATCAGGTTGTGTTCTCACTGGCCTAAAGCAGCAGTGGAATTCAGCAGTCCCTTGGGGTGTCTGAGCAGCCTTTTTAAAGGACTATACTGCTCACTTCCTGGTGTGAGGAAGAGGCTAGAAAATGTACTCTAAACATTGTCTGCTTCATCTAATCCTAGCCTGCTTAGGGGGTGGGAGTGTGGAGCCCATTCCATGGTCAAAACAGAAAAAAATGTACAAAAAGTTTTGCAAAGATGAATCCACTCACCATCGGTACGTGGAATGTGTGGATGTTTATGGACAATGCAAAATCGAGTAGACTGGAAAGACAAAGAGTTTTCATTGCAAGAGAGCTCATCAGATATCACATCCAAATAACAGCCCTGAGTAGAGCAAAGCTAGAAAATGAAGGCCATCAGAAGCCAAAGCAGGATACATACACGTTTTTCTGGAGCAACTGCAGTGAAGGGAAGCACCATGAAGCTGGCTTAGGTTTTGCAATCAAAAATAATCTACTCGACAAGTTTGTATGCCCATGAAAAGTAGTGAGTTCCTTGCAGGAAAGTACCAGGCCACCATCATCAGGTCATATGTTTGCACCATGATGAACCCTAATGGAGTCAAAGAAAAATTTTGTGAAGACCTAGAGACCATCATCACCAATGTACTGAAAGAGGATAAATTTATAATTCTAGATGACTTTAAGGCCAGAGTAGGCACAGACTACCAGATGTGGCAGAGTTCATCATGGGAGGAATGGAGTTGGAAAGCAATAGCAATGGTTACTTACTACTGGAGACTTGTGCATCTCATGACCTCATCACCAACGCTGTCTTCCATTTACCTAAATTTGACTATAATGTTCCTGGAAATTGTCATTTGGAGATCTTTTTCAGGAGGTAAACAGTGATTTTTTTTCAATTTCTGTTTTACCTTCCAGCTCTAAGATGCTAGGGAAGCTTTCCTTTATAATTTCTTGAAATTTCTTGATGTCTAGACTGTTTTTTATCATGGGTTTTAGTTAGCCAAGATACTTCTCCTTGACTTATTTTCCATTTCAGTTTTTTTTAATGAGATATCTCACATTTTTCTTCTATTTTTTCAGGCTTTGACTTTGTTTAATTGTTTCTTAAAATCTCAGCAAAGGCCTTTGATACTGTTAGTGATGAGGGCTTATGGAAAATTATGTCTAAATTTGGTTGCCCAGAAAAGTTCATCAATATTGTACATCAATTTCATGATGGCATGCTTGCCCAGGTTCTGGATAATGGACAATGCTCTCATGCCTTCCCAGTCACCCAGTCACACAAGGATGATAATGAGGTTGATGCATGCATTGCCAGAGCCAGCTCAGTGTTTGGGAGGCTCAAAAGGAAAGTATGGGAGAGAAGAGGTATTAGACCAAACTGAAGGTCTACAGAGCTGTTGTGCTGACTTCATTGTTGTATGCCTGTGAAATAGGGACAGTCTACCAGTGCCATGCCAGAAAACTGAATCACTTCCTTTTGAATTCTCTTAGGAAGATTCTGAAGATTACCTGGCAGGATAAGATACCAGACACTGAGGTCCTTTCTTGAACTAAACTGCCAAGCATTCAAACTCTACTTTAGAGAGAGCAACTCTAATGGGCTGGCCATGTTAGAATGCAAAACATATGCTTGCCAAAAAGACTATTTTAGGGCAGACATTCAGATATTGGTCAGAAGAAGCACTATATGGACACTCTCAAGGTCTCTCTTAAGAACTTTGGAATTGTGTGACATGGGAGACACTGGCACAGGACTGTTCAGCATGGCATGCCCACATCAGAAAAGGTGCTGTGCTCTATGAGCAAAGCACAATTGAAACAGCTCAAAGGAAAGGTACGAATTTAGAGAATCCGCCCCAAATGTTCATGCAGACTATTTGTGCCTGACCTGTAGTAGAGCATTTCAAGCTCATATTGGTCTGATCAGCCACAGCTGGACATGCTGAAACTTGACTCTAGATCGTGATGTTATTTTGGTCCTCTTTGAGAATGAAGGACAGCAACCGACCAACCAATATAGGTGAAAAAAAAATATTTAGAGAATAAATACATCTATAGTAGGCAATCTGTGGGGGCAAAAGCCACTGGGTGACTCAGGATGACTTCATGGAAGAAATGGTGCTGAGCTGAGTTTTGAGGCCTAGGTGAGGACCCAGCCTGAGATTCTAGGCATAGTGGAATGCTAGAACAAAAGATGTGAGATGGGGAGTCCTCTATTAGGACCACAGAATGTGTGTTGTGGGGGGGGGGAAATAATAGGCAATGATCCTGGCAGGATAGATTGAGGCAACTTTGGGAATGGCTTTAATATAACACAAGTTTATGTTTGGGTCTGGTACTTATTGGAAGACATTGGAGGTCCTTGACTAGGGGAGTGATCATATTTGTGTTTGATAGGATGTATTGGGGTGTGGTTAGGTTCAGGGAGAGGCTGTTGTCATAATAAATGTAGTAGTTGATGAGGGCCTGAACTAAGGCTGTTAAGACAGGGCTGTTCCATTGAGCAGTTGTAGGGACTAACACTCCTGCTTCAACACATTCTCTTATAGTGCTGGCAATTTCATCTTGGCCACCTGGCACACGATATTGCCTCAAAGTAATTACTTCAGAAGGTTCAGGCAAA
>CM053624.1:378318908-378328920 GCA_028646595.1 Phalanger gymnotis | reverse complement strand
CTAAGTCACCAATCCACACCCACACAGGTTTCACACCTGACAGGGCCCTGGGCCTGGGGCTTAGCACTTAACAGCTGAAAGTACTTCCACTCAAAAGAAACAAAAGCCATGCTAATGAGACAATTTTGCTTTACAACACACTTGTGAAGCAATGAGATCATCACTGTAAGTATTCAAGAAGCTAGATGTCTCTGTGTCAGGAATGTTGTAAAGCAGATCACTGATTCAGGGTAGGAGGCCAGTATTCCTGATATTTCCTTTAGTGGTATTATATACTATGCAGTTAAAGAGAGACCCATGAATCACAGTTATAAGTTACCATGTCATGCAATTTAATTGAAGTACCCCTTCTAAGCCCCTACTGTGGTCAAGGCACCAAGAATCAAAAGCTGGAAACCTTGCCATGAGAAAACTGACATTCTACTGGGGCAATATAACACATATGCAGGGTCAATAAGAGGTAATTAAGAAGGGTGAGAGCTCAGTAACTGTGGGACTAACGGATGGCTTCCTGGATCAAGTGGTACCTGAATTCTGTGAATGCTTTAAGGGGAGAAATGGAATGTGCAGATCAAGGACCAGTTAGCAGGCTGCTTTGTCTGAAATATTTGTGAAGAGGGGTCTACAAGGGAAGGACAGAGGCAGGAGAGAACCACTGGGGAATGGTATGGTCAGACCTGGACTTGGGGAAGATGATTGGGCAGCCACAAGGAGGTTGGATGAGAGAGGGGAGAGGTTCAAAGCATGGAGGAGGCTCCCCACAGTCATGCCTTTGGTTGGATCTCAGAGAGTCCCAGGAAGCATATTTATTATTTCCCCAAACCTCTGAGGTGCCAATCTGGCTGCATCCGAGGCATTCCTTTGAGATACCAAATATGCTTCGTGATGGTGAAAGCCACTTCCTGCTGTCTTATTATGTATCCATCTCCTGTCCTTCTCTTCCTTTGCAGTGTACTCCATCCCTCCAAACTTCCCTCCCTGGCTTCTTCTAGAGTTTTCCAATCTCCTTTACTTTGATGGCTAACCTTTTCCCTAAAATGCTTTTCTGAAGAGTGACCCTGATTGTGATGTGGGGGGAGGAGACAGGAGCAGAGGCACCCAGCAAAATCCCCCCAGAGAAGTGGGGGAGTTTCCTTGGATGATGAATGAATGAATTTAGAATGAATGGAAAATATGACATGTTGAGATGAAAATAATGCAAGCAAATTACTGGCAATTGAATTAGCAATTGTCCACAAAAGTGACTAACCTGAATACATGTCTTTCCCTTTCTCTAAAACTCTTACATTAGGAAGAGAATATTTGATGTTTGGTGGGATGTATGCAGACAAATTAATAGGAGGACATTAAAAGACAAAAAGGGGGAGGCATTGAATTTGGGAAATCTGGCAGATGAATAAAACTTGCATCCTAAGAGGGGTTTCAACATATCCTTAGAAAAGGAGGTGGAAGACATTTTGAGGAGCAAGCCCACTAGTACTGACCTACAGAGGGACCTGGAAATTTGCCTCAGGTCAGTGCTTCAGCTGAGCTTTGACATTCTAACTATGAGAGGAGTGGATGGGGGTGGAGAGAGCAATGTAGACATGAGGTGCAGCTATGCAAAGACTGGAGGAGGCTAGAGCAGGCATGCAAAGGATGTGGAGCAGCAGGTATGAAGCAAGGTGACATATGATGATGTAGGAAAAGTTGGCTTGTCCTAGATGAGGAAGGGCTGAATGCAGCCCACACCATGAATTTGTATGCAAATAACAAAAGAAACAGGGGAGGCTTGGGGAGATCTTGGATCTGATCAGCAACCAGGGATGCTGTGTGCTCAGAAGCCTCCAGAGAGGAAGGAAGATGACCCAGTGCTCTGATTTAAACGACTTCTACCTGACAGGAGACAAATTACATGAATGATATGCACCAGTGCATCCTGGCTCAAGGACATCCTGTCCTGACTATAATCCCACTTATCTCAAGGGAATCCAGGCACAAACAGCCAGTCTACAAACACAGGGGGCTAAGCCGCTTCCACGACGTTACAATTCAAGCAAAAAAAAACCTTCTCTCCAGAGTCAAACTTTTTATCTGCCAAATCTAATGATTGTCAGCAGTCTAATGCTTATCTTAGAGTCTCAGATTTATTGGGAAGGAATGCAAGCAGCCAGCCTCAACTCAGCCCTGCACATTTTCTGTCTGCAGAAAGTGCACCCTTGGGTTCATGTCCAGGTAGCTCTTTGGGGACTGGCACTGTTGGTTACCTTTCATCTGAAGGTTCCTGGGTTCTGGAAGCAATAACCTAGAGGTATTCCACTCTGCCGAGCACAGGAAGCCATGACCCATTTAACTTGCTCCGCAGAGATGTGCAAGTCTGGATTCTTGAGAAGAAGGTCAGCAGGTATGTCTGGAGATGAGGTTGGATCCTCTATAGGCCTGGAAAGCCCCATCTGAATGACAGATGAGTCAGACTTGAGGGCTAGTTTTACTATCCAGGGAAAGCACAGATTTTCATTGGTTTGCAGAGTACTAGTTCTCTTCTTCCATGAATGAATGAATGAATGAATGAATGAATGAATGAACATCTATTAGGTGCTCACTACCTGCCAGGCCCTATGCTAAGTGCTGACAAAACCTTTGCATCTAGTCACCTTCTCTCCAAACTACCCCCTACCCAGCTGCCAGACTGATCTTCATAAAACACAGGTCACTGCCCTGCTCAAGAAGCCTTGTTGGCTCTCTGTTGCCTCTAAATAAACTAGAAGTGTCCCTGTCTGGCTTTTGCAGCAGTTCAGACTTTGTTTCCCATCTGCCTTCCCAGAATCCCCTCCATGCCCCACCTGCCTTCTCCTCCTCTTGGAATTCTTGACTTTCTTCAAGGCTCAAGGCGCCATTCATTTCCTCCCTAAAGCCTCACCCTCTCCTTCTGTGTCCTTTCCCTCTTCAAATGACTTTTCCTTCACTGACCTGACTCTTCACTGCTTTCTCCCTGACAACTGTAAGCTCTTTGAGGGCATATTCTATTTTTTGCCCCCCCCCCCCTTTTTAACCACACCTCCTGGCAGAATGCATGGCATCCAGGAAATGCTTTATTGGGGCAGGTCAGATGAATGAAGGCTTGCTAGCCGGCTTTTTCACAAGTGGTCTCAGGACCATGGAGAGCTCTGAAGGCTTTGCAAAGAGTGTGGGAACCTTCATCTTGCCTTTTGCTTTCTCATACACAATCACCTCTCTCCACACAATCATATTGGTAATTAATAACACTGATCATCAACATCAGCGCTTTCTAAAGGCCTCAAGGTCTGCAAGGTCCTCATTATGCAGATCTGGGAAAAAGAGACTTTAGCAACGGAGGAAAACGAGGCTGCTTTCAGTGTCACCGTGACAATAAAGGGGCAGTTGGCCACAGCGCAGAGAGAAAACAAGGTTTAAAATGAATAGGGGAGAAAATTAAAATGTTTTTTTAAAAAAAGACAAAAAATATGAGCTTCTCTAAGAGAGTGTGAGTGAAAGGGGACCAGAATTAGGGTCTTTTTTGGACATCAGAGCCCCAGAGTCAGCCCCTTCTCCTCAGGAAAACAGCCCTGTTCTGAGGGAGACCCTTCCTAGTGGCCCAAGGATGAAGGTGATGCCCAGACCCAGTAGATATGGTGCCTTCATTGGTTTTTGTCTCCCATCCTGCAGAAGCTTATTCTTTCCAGGAGGGCAAGACTGAGCATAGCTGTGTTTTCTGTTCAGAGCCCAATGACTTTCTCAGAACAGGCAGCCCTCTGCTGGTGAAGATTGCAGCCCATCATCTCTGTTTCCTCATCTGAGACAACTAAGTACATGCCCTCCTGCTCCCTCTGAAAAGAGGATCCACACTGGGAATGCCCCCAAATGCTGTGCCTCATGCTGGGTGTGTGGATGGAGGAGGAGAGGTGGCAAGGGGGGAGGTAGAGACTGAAGAGAATTGGTGAACTTTCAAAGCAGAGACCTTCAAATGGCAACATCTTCAAAGAAGTCATTCCCATCAGGAGCAGCAGCTTCCCAAGCCCCCTACAGCCACAGGCCTTCCGTGGCCTTATCTAATCTGTCTCATAGTCCTTCCAAGCCAGTTTTTAGAAAATACAGGAAGCTGCCCCCAAATTGTTAGTGTGTCAGGTCTCATCAAGAACAGATAAAAAGCACAGCTGTGTTGTTAAGCAAAATTGTCTCATTAGCATGGCTTTTGTTTCTTTTGAGTGGAAGTACTTTCAGCTGTTAAGTGCTAAGCCCCAGGGCCAGGGCCCTGTCAGGTGTGAAACCTGTGTGGGTGTGGATTGGTGACTTAGGAGGGGCCAGCTCGGGAACCAATGGTCTCTGGTCATGGAGGCGGGGCTTGAGAACGCCAGAAGCTTGGCTGCGAGGAGGGGTGAGCCTGGAGACAACTTCAGTGGTAGGGGCGGTGGAAGGTGTGGAAGCCAGAAGCTGCAGAAGCGGGGCTTACCCGAGTGCAAGCAGGAACGTGAGGCCAGTGAACATGACTTGGCTAAATACTCTCTTGCTTTTCTGTGGCCTCCTAGTTGCCCTTGTGAAATGGGCTTTCTGGGCCTGGAGTCTTTGTGTCAAGATGTTGGAATGGGGAGGCTGGTTCAAGTTTTTGCTGCGGTGGGGCCTAAATAAATTTCTTGTTGTTTTCTCCTTAGAGAATCTCTCATACCTTGCGATTTCGGACCATTCAAACATATACATGATTATATTTGAGATCATAAATTCGGCCTTCCTACTACAACAGCCCAAATGTAGCCGCTGCTTCTGGACTTCCAACCACACCCTGCACCCCCTTCTGATTCTACAATGGGACCACATGGGGAGAAGAGCATCCCTAAGTCTCTGCAGGAGCATCAGACAATCAGTAGAGGGAGCCACAAGCACACTGCTGAGCCATCGTCACCTTGGGATTGTCAGCTGGTGCAGAAGGATTTCAGCCAGTCCAGCCCTGCTTGGGCACTCACTGCTTTAATCCTGGGAAAGGAAAAAAGCAAAAAGCAAACTTTGTGGGAGATGCCTGAAAGGGTGCTCTCAGTCCCATTTGTCATGGTACATGTTCATCCTGGGATGCTCAGGATTGACTTTCTTTCTCACGCTTGCTTTTAAATGGTTTGTTTCTACCACAAATTCCTTCTCTCTGCTACAGAAGGCAGAGCTGCTCAAAACCCTAATTCTGCCATCCTTCTGTCTAAGATATGACAAATTCTAAGCCATCACTGTCTTTGATGGCTGTCCTTGCCAGATTGCAGAAGATGAGATCAATTGGGAGGCTATTCTAATATTCCAGGTGACTGGAGATGAGGATCTGAATTAGGGTAAAGGCTGAAGAGGTAGCAAAAGGGAGATGAATGCAAGAAATGCTGTGAAGGTGAGAACTTATGAGAGGACCACTGAATAATTATGGCAGGGGAGGGAGGCAGAGCAGAGTTAAGGAAGACCGCAAAATGGAAGACACATGTTACTGGAATGATGGTGACACCCTCAATGAAAACAGGCAATATTGGATGAGGGATCTGGTCATGTTGAGTTTGAGAGGTCTAAGGGATGGTCCATTTGGGCATTTACAGTCAGAAGTCAGGTGCAGGAGTAGGGGTCAGCAGAGAGATTCAGGAGTCATGGAGGCAGAATGCCACAGAAGACACTGAGGCCAATCCCCCTCCATTTTACAGATGAGGAAGCTAATATGTTAATACCACATGACATCCATAGTTACACAAAAAAGTGGAAGAGGCAAGATTCAATCTGAGTCTTTGGGCTCCAAAATAGCATTTTTCCTCCTGGACCAAGTTTTATCATCTGGGCAAAGATGATCAATGAACCCACAGGAGATGATGAAGCAACCAAAGAAGACAGAAGAGAGGAGAAAGCTGGGAAGGGGAGGGAGGCCCAGAGCCTTGCAGAATAGATATGTCTCCTAAAGAGAAGGAAGAGGAAAATGATGACAATGATGATGATGATGATGACAATGATGGAACAAAGGAGGCTGAGAAGAAGTGATGAGATGGGTAGTGGAAGAACTCAGAGAGAAAGAAATGGCATAGAACTAATGGTAACAACAATTACTTATTTAAGCACAGCACGATTGGCATATTAAGGGTTATCTCATGCTATTATTATCCACATTTTACAGATGAAGAGGTGGCAGCTAACAGGTTCACATGGCTAATATATACCAAAAGATAAGGCAGAATTCAAACCCGAGCCGCAATGTCATCCAACTCTCTCTCAAGGAAAATCAGGGGTCAAGGAGATAGGAGAGGCAGACAGTATCAGTATTGGTTGTATCCTGTTTCACATCAAGTTCATAATAACTTTTTGTTAAAATAAATAGACAGATAAAAACTAAGTAGATAGACGAATGAATGACTGAATGAGCACTTCTAAGTTCGTAGAAATTGAATCATAGAACTAATCTGGAATTGCACATTTAGACACCAGGTGGTGCTATTAGCTACTAACCTGATACAGTTCGACAAGCCAAAGATGACTTATGGGAATGTGATGGGATCATCTCCCAGACCCACCTCCTTGGCCCCCAAACCACCATAGGTAAATGAGGCTGGTTCCCACACTCAGCCCAGTTGGTCAGACTCATTTCCTATGGAGATGAGAAAGGGGGGAGAGGCTCATCTGGACAGCTTCCATGCTGCAGGATCCTCATTGTCAATAAGGACAAATGTCTATCTATTACCAATATCCTATATCACTGATACTAATGACGGACTCCATTATCAAATTAATCAGTTAACATACATTAGATTTTACAATGGGTCATTTACCCAATGGTAGTGAAACCCAGTGGTATAGAGGCTTCACCCCCACTGAGCTCCCTCCCTCCCTTGCTGCAGGGTACAATGTCTCAGCTACAGGGCCTAAAATCTGCCAGGCTGGGTCAATCAGGTCCTTCCTCAGGACTGCGATAGCCCCATACCCAGGTCAGCTTCAATGGCCCAGAAGCCTCTGCCTTTGACTACCATCACTGGACCTCTGTTTGCCCAGCCCTTTATAGCCTCCCAGAGTCCTGCACCAAAGTAAAAGAGAGAGTAGCAGAAGGAGATCCCATTCTAGACATAAGTATGCCCAGAAGGCTGTACAACCAGAAGGTGACCTGGAGTGGGGGGGAAGGAGAGGGCATCCCCTACTCTCTCCCCCCAGGGCTCAAAGCACCATCCTTATACTCCAGCAAGAAGAAAAGATTGAGTTTCTCCACTTGAACGTTTATGTGCCCTTTTGGGTCTGGCTCAACAGTACGCCAGAAGACCCAGCTCTACTGCAAAGCAAGTAAACAGACAATAGTCAGAGCATACTTCCCCATTTTGCATCATCACACTCTCCCCGAAGTAGGCTCCCCAAACCCCAGCATTTGTGCCTGCTCCTAGGACTGGAGCCTCAATGGGCAGTCCCTCCTGACCACCCATCCATGCTTTTGCTGGAGGGGAAGCCATGTTCCTCTTTGATGCTATGATGCCCTTGGAAGTGGATTGCCTTTCTTTACCCTTGGAAGAGTCAGGGAAAACTGGACCTCCCATGACCTCTTGAGCTCCATCCTTTATGTGGCCTGGGAATTGACTTGTCTCTCCTGTGCCCTTTGAATAAGGGCTGACACAAATCCCATTCAAGTGACTACAGAGTCCTTCCTGAACCTGACCATGGTCACTGAGATGTGGGGCTGGGGATAGTGGCCTCCTGAGAGAAAAAAAAGAGGACATTTTGCTGGATCTGAGAGGAAGAAATGGGCTGGAAGAAGAGATCCACATCAAATCTGTTTCTCCACATGAGAAGAAAAACTGGCTTCCCCACTAGACTTGATCACGCCAGCAGTTTCTTATGAGCTAACCTAGACTCTGCTCTGAGGACTGAGCCTCAGGTTGTGGTGCATGAGTACAAAGAGAGACCTTAGACCGGTCATCCTTCTTCTTGTGGGCTGGCAGGCACTAGGACAGGGCTCACTGAGTTGGCTTGGAGAGGAAGAATCTCCTTGTTCTGGTTCACATTAAAATTGTGAATATGGGCACACAGTTCAGGAACTATGACCACTTCTCTCTCTGCAGTTGGACAAGCTGATAGGTGAGGAGCTGGAGACTTCTGGACATTGTATGGATGCTACCAACCAAGTGCTACCCCTCTGGGCACATCAAAGGAACCACTTAATAGCCAGTGATGACCAATTTGGAAGAGAGACTTAGAGCAAACACCAAATGAAAGAAAACATGAAACCCTGCTCTTATGGATACTGCTATGTTTATGTCTGAATCCATTCCTATCACATTAACATGGGAGAGAAATAGTGCACCAAGAAATTCTGTGGCCCAGATGATCTATGACCCAACACTGGAGTGTTGACCAACTTTATGCCTCAGCTGTAGCTGCCAGCTACACTCCTCTAATGACTCCTATTTCATTTATATCATTTACAGGGGCTTAGCAATCAAGGAGGCAAATTGCTTTGCTCCCCAATGGGACCACCCTACATCCACCCTTGATGAGGAGCAAGAAGACTCTTGGCCAATGCACATAGGAGGGAAGTTGGCTAGCCGATGTCCACAGTAACGAGTATGGAGGTCTTTGGTCACCATGGGCCACTCTGGGTTGTTGACAAGACTCCCCACTTTGACACATTTTAACAAGAAAGAAAATGCCTGATAGCGAAAGGAAGGTCTTTCAGAAAAAAGTTATGTATTTCTATTTTTATTTACTTCCCATCCGCAGTGTCATGCAGATCGCTCCAATTTCAGGTAATTTTGTTTCTTATTCCCCCAATAGCTACCTTTTTATGCAACTGCATGACTGAGCATCCTCCAGACTGATGGATTCCATTTGCACATCCAGCTCTGATGGAATTATTCATTGTCAAGATGCTCCTAGGGCCCTTCTCTACTTCCCCTTCATTGTATGAATTCAGTGCATTAATTTATCTGCAGTTCTCTGGCCTCTGGAGGTTTATCATGATTATGTAAATACTGCAGGGCCAATTTGCTATTTCAGACTAGTCAAGGACACTGGCTCCCCTCCTTCCTTCAGCACTTCTAATAGGGTCTTAGGTACTGGGACCAGGCTGTGTTGGCACTGTCCCTGCAGCCTGAGATATCACAGATGCATCTTACCTCTACTGTAACAGGCTATGAGACATTCACTGATCAGCCTGGGCCAGGCATTGTCTCCTTAGTCTCCAATATGCCTCATTTCCAAGATGGACCAGTCAGAGGCTCCCTGACCACAGGCTGGATGGAATCACTCTGTACATGGTGCCAACAACACTGAACAATGTGAGATGCAGCAAAATGTCAGAACCTGGGTCACTAGTCAGGTGAGGTCAGGCAAAGCTGGCAGAGGCACCCAAGGACTGAGAAAACACCAGGCCTACAGATATTTTCAGACCATGGTGAACACATACCCAGCCCTGTATTCCATATTTAAGTATTATGAGGCTTTCCTGGAACTCCAGGAGCCTCCAGACCCAGTAGGAGGCTAAGTCCCACTAGAGAGCAGTCCATGGAACACAACTGTATGGTTTCTGGGGGAGGGACCCAAAAGTGCCCATGTGGTACTTCTGTCTCCAAGGTGGTAACTGAGGGTGTAGTGGGCAACTCAAGAAGGTGGCCTGGGCCTGCCCATCACTGACTAACCCCACCAGAGACTAGGAGCTGAACCCCAGAAAAAGGATATGCTAAAAAAAAAAAGACCCAAGGTCTGTAAGCTCAATCCCCTCTCCAAGGGTCCAAGGAGGAAGAACCCCAGACGTCTCTGGAATGTGGCCTCCCAGACAACCCATCTAACTTTGGGGCAGCTCTCATTGTTAAAAAGTATGTGCCGATACCAGGCCTCAAGCTGCTCAATCCATCCTTTCCTCTGTGGCCTGGGGTCCACCCTCTGGGATCAAGTGACATAAGGCCAAGCCCAGCAGCCTTTCCATTAGGGCTGATGGGAAGAAATGATTCTTTTACCTGACCAGGTAGTGAATGACCAGGTATGAGAACGAGGCACTCCCTGGAAACTCCCTGTGTTGTTAAGCAAAATT
>CM053624.1:378294315-378310702 GCA_028646595.1 Phalanger gymnotis | reverse complement strand
TAAAGTAAGCTTGTCAACCCCTTCACCTTGCTTTCCTTAGTTAAGCAGATCAAAGGAACCTGTGCTGTTGGCAGCTTTCTGGGTGCTGGCTGTGGGTGGATCTTACACCCCCACAGAAGCTGCTAGCCGGATTGTTGAAACACATGGGTTGTGCAGCTCTAGGATTTGTTCAGAGCCATTTTTATAGGTGTTTGGAGGGACCTAGTGAGGAGCTTAAGCAAGTCCCTGCTTTTAAGCTGCCATCTTGGCTCCACCCCCTGAAACATTTTTCACACAAATAAAGTCAGATCTAAACAATTGGAAAAATATTATTGCTCATGGGTAGGCTGAGCCAATATAACAAAGATGACAATTCTACCTAAATTAATCTATTTATTCAGTCCAATCAAACTATCAAAAATATTTTATAGAGCTCAAAAAAATAATAACAAAATTCATCTGGAAGAACAAAAGTTCAAGGATATCAAAGGAATCAATGAAAAAATGCAAAAGAAGGTTGTCTTGTCATAGCAGATCTCTATCAAAATAATCTGGTACTAACTAAGAAATAGAGTGGTGCATCAGTGGAATAGAATAAGTACAAATTCTTACCTAGCCTTAATCACTGAATGGGCATTGTCTCAAACTAAGACCTGGGAAAGACCTTAGCTTCAAAAGGCCAAGGTCCACCACTGCAGACAATTGTCCTGATCTATATCATGCTACTGGACTCAAATGGCTCCATAGGAGAAAGTGAAGCTGGTGACTTTGCACAACCCTCCATCAGTTAAATCCAATTCACTTACAAGTCATGGCATCACCTTCCTAATGTCATGGTCCTCTTTGAGAATGAAAAACAAACAATAACATTATAGTAAATGATTATAGTAATCTATATTATCTATGTCTATATCTATATCTATATCATCTACATATGTATAGTAACTCCAAAGCTCCAAGCTTTTGGAACAAAAACTCATTATATTACAAAAACTGCTGGGAAAACTGGAAAACAGTATGGCACAAACTAAGTATAGGCCAGGGGTGAGGAACATTTTAATAAAAGAAAATAATTTGTTCTGTAAAGTTTGTATTCAGTCAAAAGGCAGCACTTAATGATTTAGAAGGCCATAGGTTCCCCACTCTGGTGTAGGTTAACATTTCACACCATGTACCAAGATAAGTTCAAAATGGGTACATGATTTACACAAAAAGGGTGATACCATAAGCAAATTAAGACAGCATGGAATATTTTACCTCTAGGATCTATAGACAAGGGAAGAATTTAGGACAAAGAAGATATAGAGAGCATTACAAAATGTAAAATATGTTATTTTGATTATGCAAAATTTAAAAAATTGCACAAACAAAATCAATGCAACCAAAATTATAAGGAAAGCAGAAAAACTGGGGGGGGGGTGCGGATTTTGCAACAAATATCTCTGATAAATGCCTCATTTCTCAAATAGGTAGAGAACTGGGTCAAATTTATAAAAATGCTAGTCATTCACCAATTGATAAATGGTCAAAGGATATGGATAGGCAGTTTTCAGACAAAGAAATCAAAGCTGTCTATAGTCATATGAAAAAATGATTAAATCATTATTGATCAGAGAAATGCAAATTAAAAACTCTGAGCCATCACTTCACACCTATCAGATTGGCTAATATGACCAAAAAAAAAAATAAAATGTTGAACGTTAGAGGTGATGTGGGAAAACTGGGACACTAATGCATTGTTGGTGGAATTGTGAACTGATCCAACCATTCTGGAGAGCAATTTGGAATGATACTCAAAGGGTTATAAAACTGTGCATACCCTTTGATCCACCAATACCACTGCTAGGTGTATATCCCAAAACATCCAAAAAGTGGGGAGAAAGAACCTATTTGTGCAAAAGTATTTGTAGCAGCTGTTTTTGTGCTGCCTAAGAACTGGAAATCAAAAGGAGGCCCATCATTTGGGGAACAGCTAAAGAAGCTGTGGTACATGATTGTAATGGAATATTATTGTGCTATAAGAAATGACAAGCAGGATGATTCCAGAAAAACCTGGAAAGACTTACTTGAAGTGATGCAGAGTGAAGTGAACAGAACCAAGAGAACATTGTACACAGTAACAGTGATATTGTTCAATGAAGCTCCATGAATGGCTTATCTATTCTCAGCAATACAATGATCCAAGACAATCCTAAAGGATTATTGATGAAGCATATTATCTGCCTCCAGAGAAAGAACTGATATTGATTGAATACAGACTGAAGCAGGCTATTTTTCACTTTCTTTCTTTCATTTTTTCTTTTATTTGAATCTTTTTATACCAAATGACTAATATGGAAATGTTTTACATAATTGCACATGTATAACCTATATCCGATTGCTTACCATCTCATGGAGGAACAAGGGGAGGGAGGGAGGGATAGAATTTGGAACTCAAAACTTTAAATAAAAATGTTTAAAATTGAGAAAAAAGAAGATGGGATTTTAGTTGGGACTGAAGGAAACCAAGGAAGTCAGGAGGCAAAGATGAGGAGAGAGAACATTATAGGCCTGGATTGTGGGACAGCCAGTGAAAATGTCTGGAGCCAAGAGATGGAGGGTCTTATTTAAGGACAACCAGGAGGCCAGGGTCACTAGATCAAGGAGAACATGGTAGAGAGTAAGGTACATACAGACTGGAAAGATGGGAGGGGCCAGTGATGAAGGGCTTTGACCCTAAGCAGAACATTGTGTATTTGATCCTGAAGGCAGCAGGGAGCCACTGGGGTTTTTTGAGTAGGGGGTGACATAGTCAGACCTGTGCTTTAGGAAAATCACTTTGGTGGCTGAATGGAGGATGGATGGGGATGGGGAGAGAGGAGACAGACAGATCTCCAGCAGCTGTTGCCATATTTCGGGTTCGAGGTGATGAGGGTCTGCACCAGGATAGGGGCAGGGTCAGAGGAGAGAAAGGGAAGAATTGGAGAGATGTCACACAGTTAGAAATTATTGGCTTTGGCAACAGATTGGTTGGGGGAGAATGGTGAGAGATAGTGAGGCATCGAGGAGGACTCCTGGGTTTGAAGCCTGGTGGTCTTCTTGCCAGAAAGAAGGTGGGGTGGTGAGGTGGGGTGGATTTGGGGAAAAGATAATGAGCTTGGTTTTGGACATGTTGAGTGTAAGATGTCTGCTGAACATCCAGTTGGAGATGTCTGAAAGGCTGTTGGAGGTCAGTGGAGAGACTGGGGCAAGAAGGGTTAATCTGAGAATCCTCAGCATGGAGATGGTCATTCAATCCACAGGAGCTTCTGAGATCCCTCAGTGAAGTAAGACAGAGGGAGAAGAGAAGAGGGCCCAGGATGGAGTCTTAAGGGGCACCCCTGGCTAGAGGGTGTGGTCTGGAGGAAGATTTCACCAGAGAGATGAAGAAGTGCCTTCGCTGCTGCCTACAAACATGCCTGTGTCTCCCCATCCCAAAAAACCTCTCACTCGATCCTTTTATCACCACCCAAACTGTCCTCACCAGAGTGACCCATGACCTCTCAGTGCCCAAGCCCAAAGGCCTCTTCTCAGTGCTTATTCTCCTCGATCTCTCTGCAGCTTCTGACACTGCCCAGTACTGCCTTCTCCTGGACACTCTCTAGAGTGCCCCCCTCTCCTGGTTCTCCTCCTGCCCCTCTGACTGCTTCTGTTCAGGGGGTACTTGGAGAAGAGGTTGGAAAAGCAGATCCAGGCCAGACAGCAGAGAGCCTTCTGTGCCAGCCTGAGCCAATGGGGAGCCATAGTAAGATCTGATGGAAAGTGGTGAGGTCCACACTGCTCCAGCACCCATTGACGCTGTGGGCTCTCTGTCCTCTCTTTCCTATCTTGGGTGCTGGAGACAGAAGCCAGTGAGTGCGCTGCCCACCAGCCTGTTGCTGTCTCTGCTGCCTGGAAGAGCCTGGCTGGAAGATTACACTTTTGTAACCAAGGTCTGGCCTGCCTTGTTCCCCCAGCCCACCCCAGCCCACTTGCTCCAGCCTTTGTAAAGCCTGGTCCCTGGTGCTCTGGGCCATAGGGGTCTCCAGAGAGAGCAGACAACAAAGGCTTCTCTTCCAGGTTTCTCTCTCCTCCTAGAACAGCCAAGAAGTTCTGACAACACATGAAGGGGTAGGGCAGAGCTAAAAGCCCTGAGGAAATTAGGGCCATTAGCACTCTCAGAACATCAAGGGCCTAGGGTTAAGGTTCCAGAAGGCCTCATCTTCCCTTCATATCACAGCAGATGCAGAGGAAAGGGAAGGTGGGAAGGTGAACTAGGCACAAGCTATCTGCTGGATCCAAGCTGTCTCCAAAAACATAAAATCTCTCTCTCTCTCTCTCTCTCTCTCTCTCTCTCTCTCTCTCTCTCTCTCTCTTTCTCTCTCTCTTTTTCCCACACACACACACACACACACACACACACACACACACACACACTCACACTCACACATGCTCACTCAGTAAGACATCGAAATGATGGTCCTTATATCCTCTCCCACCCCAGAGCTCAGGAGAAGGTGATTGAGGAAGGACCCAATGGCCCACTCCCATGTGGCAGCTGGTGGCATTGTGGATGGAGTGCTGGGCCTGGAGTCAGGAAAACCTAAGTTCAAATCCAGCTTCAGACACTTCCTGGCTGTGTGACCCTGGCCAAGTCACTTAATTTCTTCTTGCTCTAGTTTCCTCATCTGTAAAATCAGGATAATAATAGCACCTACCCCTCAGGGCTGCTGTGAGGATCAAATGAAATTCTATTCCTATAAGCACAGTGCCTGGCACATAGTAGGGGCTTTATAGATATTTCATCCCCTCCCCACCATGTGGGGACCCAAACAGGCTCAGGCACCATCCAACTGAGACCTATATCAGAGGAAGGGACTAGCAGTGGGTCCAAATTGTTTCTCTACCACCTTGGGGTTTGGCCTCACTCCCCCTTCACCTGTACCAGCATCTTCCCCAGTGAATCTTGAAGTCAAAGAGATGGGCCTAGGGGAATGGAATCCAAGTAAAATCATAGAGTTTTAGAAGGAACTAGAAGGAACTTTGGAGACCGTGCACCTGCCCTTCCCCCCTCACATTAGAGAGAGGAGAGAGGAGGATCTGAGGTGCACAGCCCTTCCCCTCAGCCACACACTGGCCTAGGCATGGAAGCAGCACAGAATGCCAACCTCTGCTCTGTGGGCAGTGCCTGTAACTGTTTCAACAATCCAGCTAGCAGCTATTGTGGGGGCAAAAGACCAACACAAGTCCAACAACAAGAACGCTGTCAGTATACTGCAAAAGCACAGGTTCTTTTGCTCTGCTTAACTAAGGAAAGCAATGTTAAGGGGTTGACAAGCTTACTTTAATTCAGCATACAAATATCACTCACTTAGCTCAGGGGAAAAAGCCAGCACCCTGAACTTCAGAACAAATAAAAACAAATTACCAACATTGACAGACAGACCTTGTCTGATTCAAATCCCAATACATAGTTACCAAAGTTTAACAAAGTCCCAGCATCTGGGTTTACAAGTTGGAGGGCTCTTAGCTACAGCTGCCCAGAGTCTCTGCGAGCCACCAAAAGTGAGAGCCATGCGAGAATGGCTCTGTCTTCTTTTCTTATAGCATTTCAGATGTCATCAAACATCATCTGAATGACCAGAACTTAGGCTCCTATGATTGGCTCCTGTTTTAGCCCCTCCCCTTAGGACCCTGGTAGCTTCATGCCCACATGGGCTTAGCACCTAATAGGGGTTTGGGTCTGGGGCTTAGAACCTAGTAAGACTCAATGAAATACACTGAATTACTCAAAGAAAACAAAAGCCAAACTCTTCAAGGGCACTTGGTTGAACTAAGTACTAAGAGGCCATTTTGCTTACCAACACAGTAACCCAGCAAAAGCCCCCTTATGGAGTGTGGGGATGAACTTTGGTCTGAAACAGAGCTGGCCTGGAACGTGCCCAAGCTTTGGAAAAATGAAGAGAATTTTATAAACATAGAACTGCTTGGTCATGGTTAGAAGTGGGCCCCAAAGTTCAAATAAATTATTTAGAACACACAAGATTCCAAAGCTTTCACATATGCAAAGTCAGTGCAATGACTTCTGCTGGAACTCTATTGGGCTGGGAAAGTCCCCTGTCAGACTTCCAGTGGTAAGCATCCTCAGAAAAGGAAACAAAGTCGGAAGGTGTCCTGGAACCTGAGCTCAAGACCTCTTGTCTCAGGCCACCTGGGCAAACATGGGCACCTCACCAGGGACTTCTGCAGCAAGTAACCATTAACTTTGAGGGAAAAGGAGGAGGAGAGGGGGACAGGAAGGGAAAGGGGGAAGGAGGGGGAGAGGGAGAGGGGGAGGGAAAAGGAGAGAGGAAGGGAGGGCAAGGAGAGAGGGGTCAGGTAGGGGAGAAGGTGAGGAAAGGGAGGAGGAGGGGGTACAGGGGGAGGGAGAGAGTGAGAGGAAGAGAGGGAGAGAGGGAGAAAGTGGATGGGGAAGAGAGAAGGTGAAGGAGAGGGAGGGGGAGGAGAGAGGAGAGAGGGAGGTAGGGGAAGAGGGAGAGGTTGGGTTGATTAGAGGGAGAGGGAGAGTAGGGGAGAGGGATGGGGAAGGGGAGGGAGACAAGGGAAGCATGGAACATTCTCCACCTCCCTTTGCTGCACTCCTCAGGGAAGAGCAAGGGAAACCCTGATGGGGGGTTAGTTTTGAAAGGCTGAAAGAGTCTGACCCTAACCTCCCTAACACCTGGCCTGTTTCCCCAAACTGTCTTTCTCTGTTGATGCTCCTTCCTTCATCAGCAGAAGTGTTGAAAAAACTTCACCCTTACCCAGGAAGGTTTCAGTCCTTAGCCAGGACTTGATCTCCCTCACAGAGGTTTCCCAAGTCCCTCTGAGGGCTGCCTTTCCTTCTCACATCAGCAACTGGAAGTGTGACCCTTTATCTAAGTCTTTAGGGTCACCCTGACCCTCGGAAGGCATATTCTGGATGCCCTCACTGAGAAGACATTTCTCTGCCCAAAAGAGAGAAGACAATTGTTTCTGATTTGCTGCAATGAAAATGCCCTCTCTCAGAATGTCAGGAACCAAGTAAGGTGAGCCCTCGAAGGGACCAGAGAAAGACATCAAAGAATTTGGTGTCCAAGCTTCCCAGAAGGGACCACGGGTGCATTGGTGCCCCTCAAATGGACTTGGGACATTTTCATTGGGAGAAATGACTCCTGCTACAAATAGGGACTTGACAGTGTTTTATTGATTTTCAGACTTTAAAAACTGTAAATACTGAAGCTGAAACTGAAAAGTCTGCACAGACATTTGTCTTTGCAGAGAGCCCAGCACTAGAAACATTGCCTGAGCTCACCAGGGGTGTGACAGACATCCCAGAGAATGAAGCCATCACCACCTGGAAGTCAGGCATAGTTATTGTTATTAATTACTACTACTGATAATGTTTCAAGGTGCCTTAAATCCATTATCATATTTGGGCCTCACATCACCCCTGCAAGAGACCCTGGGCAAGTCAGTTAACTGCTCTGTGCCTCAGTTTCCTCATCTATAAAATGGGAAAATAATAGTACCTACCTCATGAGGTTGTTGAGGATCATGTAAGGTAATATAAAAACAGAAGTTTTGCAAGCCTGAAAGCACTATACAAATGAAAGCTATCATGATGATGATGAGGAAGAAGAAGAGGAGGAGGAGGCAACAATTAGAATTTAGGCAGAGGAAGATTGCGGAGTGTGTTGTAGTGTCTGTTACTGGATGGGCCTGGGGACGGGGAATTGGGGAATGAGCAGACTCCCCTCAGTCCTTGAAGAGGCAGGCACAGCCAGTAGCATCAGCCCAGTCTTTTGCTCTGAAGTTCCTGTGGAAGGTAGCTGATAGGTCTCACTTCAAGCTTCTGCTCTCACCTGTTTCCCGGGCCCTCCTGTATTTCTTCTTCAGTGTTTTTCTGCCACCACTGCAGCCATGCTGCTGTTCTACTCAGTTCCCTCCTCCTAGTCTATATGTGCCCCCTTTAAGAGCTCAAGGGCATGACTTCTGTCATATTTAAGATCGACAGTCTTGAATCACTCTCAGGGCTGAGCAGAGAATACTTGTCCCTTTGAACTGAAACCTCGGACTGCTGGGCAGTTCTCAAACCCCTGTCACCCCTGCTTGTTTAGGGGTTTCCAGGAAGGGTAAAGATTGACTTCTGTCTCAGATCACCTCCGAATAGAAACCATCGTGGCCATCCACCAAAGCCAAGAGCTCCCAAAGACAGAAGGGTCCCCAGATTTGTCTCCAATCCCTTCCAACATCGCCATTCAAGCATCTAATGGTTCCCTGCTCTTTTTGGCTATGACCAAGATGGATAAGCCTCAAATCCATTGCATATCCATCCTCCCTGACAAATTCTCAAACCACAATATACTCAGGCAGGTACTTAGAGTATAACATATGCTGAATTCGATGGACATCAGGATAAAAGCTAGATCCTGGCTTCACAGCAGGAACAAAACTCAAAATTGAAATAGCCCACCAGCCCCTCCAGTTTATAGAGAAAGCTTTGACCCTAGAAGAAGGAGCTCACTCAGAGTCACTCAGCTAGTAAGTATAGAGGTGAGATTTCAGTCAATCAATATTTATTTGCCACCCACTATGCACCAGGCTAAGTGCTGGGGAAACAAATATAAAAAAAAAAGGAAAGAGTTCCTGCCCTCAAGGAGCTTACTATCTAATGGGGGAAGACAAGACAAGAAAGATTGAAAGTTGGGGGTAGGGAAGTGATGCAGGGATGTAGTGAAGTCAGAGATGTCCCAGAAGAGGGCAGACAGGATAGAAATGAGGAGATGTCTGGACCAAGCTCTCTCCTTTATTCGTGGCCCTGCCCTCTGTTTCATCAATCTGGCTAGCAGCTTCTGTGGGGGTGTAAGATCCACCCACAGCCAGCACCCAGAAAGCCGCCAACAGCACAGGTTCTTTTGATCTGCTTAACTAAGGAAAGCAAGGTGAAGGGGTTGACAAGCTTACTTTTAATTCAGCATACAAATATCATTCACTTAGCTCAGGTGAAAAAGACCAGCACACTGAACTTCAGAACAAAATACAAACAAATTACAAATACCAACAGACAGACCTTGTCTGATTCAAATCCCAATACGAAGTTACCAGAGTTCAACAAAATCTCAGCATCTGGGTTTACAAGCTGGAGGGCTCCTTAACTACAGCTGCCCAGAGTCTCCTCATCAACACCATCTCAAGAGCCCTGCACAAATGGCTCTGTCCTCCCTTCTTATAGGGCTTCAGACATCATCAAACGTCATCTGAATGACCAGAATTTAGGCTGCTGTGATTGGTTCTTGAGTTATCCCCTCCCCTTAGTACCCTGGGAGGTTCACATCCACATGGGTTAGGTTAACACCTAATAGGGCATGGCCCTGGAGTTAACACCTCCCCTTAGCCAACCCCACCTTGGGCCCCATCCCAGTCACCAATCCACACCCACATAGGTTCCACACCTAATAGGGGTTTGGCCCTGGGGCTTGGCACCTAGTAAGGCTCAATGAAATACATTGAATTACTCAAAGCAAACAAAAGTCAAACTCTTCAAAGGCACTAAGTGCTAAGGAGCACATTTTGCTTACCAACACACCCTCCAACCAGAGGGATGCAGGATAGTGATGGGGTAGAGTCCCAAGACTGATGGGACCTTCTAGGATGATGAGGTGATCCCAATTATGAGCTTCTTGGGGCTCAGGAGAAATCAGTCAGAGAAGTCCCAGAGGAGGGCAGCCAGGAGAGAAATTATTTGAACCAAGGTTATTGAGCTCCAGAGCCATGTTGCTCCATGTTGCCATTTCAAGTTTGGGAACTCCATCTTGGAAGCTTCACAAAGAAGCTTTGGGAATATAAAACCAACTCTTGACTGCCTAGGTTTAGATGAAAGGAAAGGCTGAAGGCATAACTAGAAAGGGCTCCCTTCTGGGCACTTGGCTTCCTTTTTACCTGAATCCAGCTAGTTCTGAAGGGGGCTCTTGTAGAGGGACACATTGGACTATGTGACCACTGATGTCTGCCCCAACTTTTAAATTCTGTGATTTTGTGAATTGAGTTTGGGGAGTACCACGGGCTAGTTCATGGCTGCTACAGAGAGCAGCCTGGATAACTCCGAGGAGGGTAGTCCCCGCCCTTATGGGACTTGTTCCACTTGGGGATGTGATATATGAGACAGAGCACTGCACATACACAGTGGTACATGGTGTTGAGTGCTGTCTGAGGGGAAGCAACCCTGGTGCTAGACTGAGTGGCCTGAACAGGGATGCCAGGTATAGAGTCCATGAAGGGGATGGGTATGAAAAAATCAACTTCTTAAATACAACAAAGTATTGATTAAATAGAAGTTGTTCTGAGAAAGATCTGAGGATCTGAGAAAACTGCAAGCTCAATTATGAGTCAGCTCATTGATGAGGCAGCTCAAAAACTGAATGTGATCTTAGGCCGTGCATGCCCATATAGGAAATCTGTGTCCTCGTGGGGTCTGATGTGGCTTGTAAGAGGCACTGATCAATATCTCTTCAAGGGTGAGTGTGTAAACCAGATTGCACATGAATAGGAGAGGCTCATCCCACTGTTCTCTGCCTTCATCAGACTCGTGTGAAGAATGTGCCAAGTTTAGAGCAGCACAGCTGAATGGGGGCATTGGTCAGCTGCAGAGTGTCCAGAGGTGGGCAGCCAGGATGGGGAGCAGCCTTGGGTCCATGTCAAATAAGGCCTGACCGAAAGACCTGGAGAAGAGATAACTGGGGGAGGAAAGGTGGCATGAGAGCTGTCTTCAAGTATTTGGGGGGTCGTGTGGAGGAAGGACTAGGCTCGTTCTATGTGGCCCCCAAAAGAAGAACAAGAAGTCATGGGAGGGAGTTGCAGGGAGGCCCATTTGGGGCTGAGGTTGGAAAAACCTTCCTGATAATGGGAGCTGTCCAGGGGTGCTGGAGGCTGTTTCCAGGGACTCAGGAGAACCCATAGTAAATTTCAGTGTGAGTATAGACACCTTGGAAATTGGCAAATACTGAAAATCAAGCCTTCATTTATTGTTTTGTTGATTGTCCAAACTTACCTGGGCCAGAGCTTAATACAGTGTCTGGCCCACATTCTGACTGATGGAAAAAAATGTTAATAATGAAAATTAAGCATTAAAGTGTGTCTAGTGGCCCTTCATTTTAAGAGAGCTGGTTGTTGAACATTTACCAGCACACCACTGACTGAGCACCCACAGTGAAACAGGCTGTTCTGAGAAGCTGTGGTCTCCCCTTCCTTGGAGGTCTCTAAGTAGATGCCGGACAGCCACTTGGCTGCTCTGTGACAGTGGAGATTCTTTTGGGGTGTGGATTGAATTAGAAACTTTTAAGATTTCTTCCAATTCAGAGATTAGGGCTTCTGGTGAACCATTAGCATCAAGTCTCACTTTGCCCACCGTTTGATGCCTTCGATAGATGTTATTTGCACGTTGCCTATACCTTGTGGTGTGTTGAGCAGCAAGGTGTCTGTCATGATGCTAATTAGATTAAAATCATTGAGGACTTCTAGTCCAATCCACACGTGGTCCCTGCCTTTCCTCCCTTATCCTGTCCCTATAAAAATGAGCCCCTGTCCCTCTGTAAATTGCTAGTCCTTCTTCCAGGGCTAGCCCACTGCTTTTGCATCAATAAAGCTCCCCTTGATTAGAAGAAAATCATCTAAGTGAATTCTTTCACACGTGAATCAGCTCTACCAACTCTAAACCTAGTCACTTCCACATGTCACAAAAACAAGGCCATGGAGAAACAAACTCATTTCCCTCTACAAAAGAATGCACAGCCTGGGAAAGACCTCCAGACATTAATTGGGAGGAAGACAAGTGATTTCCAGCAAGACTCACCAGAATCCTTGGCCGGGCAGAAACCAGCAACTCCTGGAATCACTTGTACAGCCTTGACTGGGCTCAGAGCCACCCCAAGGTCTGTGACTTTGATCCCCCTTCTTTAAGTACCTTTTCCCTCTCCCTTTCTCCCCACTCTGCTTCTGTCCTCACTTCTCTTCCTCTCTTCTCTCCTATTCTCACTTCCTTTTCCCTCCCCTCCTTTCCCTCTCCTCTCCCTTCCCCTCCCCCTCCTTCTCTCCCTTCCCCTCCCCCTCCTTCTCTCCCTCCCCTCCCCTCTCCTCTCCAGGTTGAGGTGGTAGCACCTCACAGGAAAGAAGTGATGAGGTAGAGGATGAGAAACAAAGAATTGCAGGCTCTCAGAACTGGCAGCAACTTCAGAGGTCACTTTGTTCAGCCCCTTCTCACAGAGTGGGGAAATTGAGGCTAAAAAGGTTTGTGGGGATGGCTGCTAGTCAAACAGGGACGAAGCAGCAACATTAGAATTTGTTTTTATTATTATTTTGATTTTTCTATTCAGTCGAACAATCATCTGTTCAACGCTAAGAGCAAGGTGCTTTGATAAAACCTGCATGAAATCCCAAGTGTGGAATCGGAGTTTCCACATCTGACTTAGGCACCTTGGGGACGCTCAAGGCAGTTCTTCGGTTGGAAGTCTCCCCTTTTTCTTTGTGGTCATAGCACCGAGCCTTGATACACAAGCTATCTTTGACTCAGCAAATAGGTCCCAGGAAGTTGCCAGGAGCTTGGGGCAACTAAGTGACGTCCCCCAGGGCCACAGGTAGTGAATGAATTGCAAGGCAATAGACCCAATGGTCTATCCGCTACCCAGACATGGTCATGCCTGGTACAGTAAGAACTTAAATGAATGATGAATGGAATCCAGTTCCCAAGAACTTTCATTTATGGGGCCTGGGGGAGAGAAAGAAAGATCACGGGGAGAAGACAGAAACTTAGAGGGACCCTCAAAGGGTATTTAGTCCAGCATTGATCTAAACAGGAATGCCATCCACAAAATTCCTATGTGGCTCACCCAGCCTCCACCCGAAGACCTCTAGTGTTGGGTAAGGCATTGCCTGATGAGGCAATCCACCCCACTGGTGGATAACTTCAATCATCTGGGAGTTCTACCTATATGAGCTGAAAGGTATACCTTCCCTTTTGTTGTTGTTCAGTCATTTCAGTCATGTCCAACTCTTTGTGACCCCATTTGGGGTTTCCTTGGCAGAGATACTGGAATGGTTTGCCATTTCCTCCTCCAGTTCATTTTGCAGAAGAGGAAATGGAGGTAAACAGGGTAAAGTGACCTGTCCAGGATCACACAGCTGTCTGAGGCCAGATTTGAACTCACAAAGATGAGTCTTCCTGACTCTAGGCCTGGCACTCTGTGCACTACAGCACCACCTAGCTGTACCTATCCCATGCCCCATCACCTGCTCTATCCCTACTATCACACATACTAGTGGACCTTTCTCATACAAAGTCAGCCCTGATGGAAGGGTCATTGTTTGGACTAGATCTCCCACTTTTTAAAGAAGGAGACAGTGGCCCTGGAAACTCTCTCCTTCGGGTACCCAGAGAATGAGAGAGACAGAGAGAGTCAGAGTGACAGTCAGAGACAGAGACCCAAAAAGACCAGTAAGAGATAAAGGAAAGAGGTGCATGGTAGGAAGGAGTGCTGAATTTGGAATAAAAGACATCAGAGAGCCTAGATCAAACCCCACTGGGTAGGATTTGGGTACGGCTCATCTGACTCCAAGCTCAGGGGTTGTCTCCATTTACTCAGGTTGTTCCTAGACTTCTCAGGAAGAACTAGATTCAAGTCCCACTACTGACCAATAACAACCATGTGACCCTGAGTAAGTCACTTAATTCTGAGCCTCAGCGACCTTGTCTCTGAAATAGGGATCCAATCCAACATGCATTTATTAAGTACATACTGTGTGCTAGGCACTGAAGACAAAAAGGAAGCAAAGCAGTCTCTGCCACAGAGCAGCTTACAAACAAGAGATAACAGTAATAATAATTATGTAACATTGAATATTATTATATTGTCACATTAAAAATTACATAAAATCATAATACTTAGTAGCATCTACAGAGCACTCACAATGTGCCAGGCACCATGCTAAGCACTTTACAAATATTTTCTTATTTGATCCTCAAAATCACCCTGGGAGGTAGGCGCTGTTATTCCCATTTTACAGGTAAGGAATCTGAGGAAAATGGCAGTTAAGTGACTTGCCCAAAGTCACACAAGTAGTAAACATCTTTGGCTGGATTTGAACCCAGGTCTTCTTCACTCCAGGCCCAGCACTCTATCCACTGAGGCACATAGCTGTGCCACAATTATGTACAGGACAGAGAATCACACCTGGAGTCTGTAAGATTTGAGTTTAAATTCATCCTTAGACAGTGTTAAACCTGAAAGTTTGGTTAAAGGAGGCAAACAAGGTAGGTGATAGAAAAAATTCATATTTATTTATTCATTCCCTTTAAACTTAGCAGATGCATGCATACACGGAGTCAGACCTGAATCTGACTGCCTGAACAAAGGAATGAGAAAACTTAAATATGCTATTTTTAGCAGACTCAGAAGTCTGTGTTACCTCACTTTTATGATCCCCACATATGTTTAACCATGGTACAAGAAGAGGATTTTCCTTAATGGAATAGATTTGCAAATACGATAAGATAAGAGTGTTAACAAGGGTCAGTTGAAACTACAACCCAGCATTTCTGTGTTTCATTAGCATTCCATAACATGGTATATGCCCATAAAATATTAAGCAAGGTAGTCTCTCAGGATTAGGGTCTCATCCTTTAATGGTTAACGGGGGAAAGAATGTTCTTAGGTCAGCCGGATCTGGCCTTGTTGACAGAGAAAAGATATTCTCTGAGCAAACTTTAGAGAACAAAGAAGCCCAGGTCCAGGCTCTTCTTCCAGTTGATCATTAATTCAGGCCCTAGCTCTTGATTGAAATTACAAAAATGATATAAAATGGTATAAAATGTTCCACAACAGTTACCAGCTAGGCGGCCAACCCTCATCAAGTCCCTGTAACCTCTGTCTATCTCAGTTTCCTAATCTGTAGAATGCAGATAACAATTGTGCTGTCCTGAGGCTTCAATGAAATAACAGCGATAATACCACTCAGCTCTCTTAATGCCTACTAGGGTTATTATGAAGTGAATACAAAGACTATGCAAAGTGATTCAAAGTAACTTCTTTCATTGTTACAGTGACTGTTAAAGAGGAAAGAGAAATGATACAAAGTGATTTCTTTCATTGTTGCAGTGGCCATTAAAGAGAAAGGAGAAGTGATACAAAGTGCTTTCTTTCATTGTTACAGGAACCATTAAAGAGGAAGGAGAAGAATGGGACCCCTACCAGACAGCATCTCTGGAGCCCCGGCTTTGCAGGAAGGACAGAGGGGAGGGGAGATGTCAGTCTGTGTGGGAAAGTTGGCAAGCAGACCAGTCAGACCAGACAGGAGTCTGCAAAGGGAAGCAGTGTGGAAAACAACAAGAAAGCCAGTTGTACAGGGCTTTAATGCTGGGCTGGGGATTTTGAATTTGATCCCAGAGGCAATAGGAGCCATAGAAGATTTTTGAGGAGGAAAGGTGATGTGTGGTCAAAACTTCATTTTACCAATGTCAATTTGAAAGATACATGGAGAGCGGCTTGGAGAAGAGAGAGACTAGGCAAGGAGATCAACTCAGAAGTTATTGGTGATGCCAGAGATTATGAGGGTCTGGACCAGAGAAGAAGCTGTGTTCATGGACAGAAGTGGGGCAACTGATGTGGGGGATGGGTGTGGAGGGTGGTGAAGAGTCCAGAATGATGCCTTGGTTACAGGCCTGGACACTAGCAGGCTGGGGGGTCAGTTACATAGCAGCACTTCTCTCAGGGCCCCTGGGTGCCCGTCCCATCCCCCTGGACAACTTCTTGTCCCTGTCTCAGGCTTTCTCTCTTCTAGCTCCATCACCAAACTCCCTTATCCTTCTTTGGATTCTTCATTACCCTGTCCTGGATAGAGCCAATCTGACCTAAAGACCAACAAACAACTAAGCTATGAATGGCTGCTGTAAAAATAAAGCCTGACAGCCTCAGCCAAGTGACCGTGGTCCTAGCGGGAGGAACCTGGTGGTGGCGCTGGCAGAAGGTGGGCTACGTCCACTTGCTGCACCTTCTTCTACCCAGGACGTCACCCTGAACCTGCAGGGGACCTTCTTTTTTTTAATTTTTAATTTTTTTTTATTTTTAGTTTACCAATTTTCCCAGCTGTTTTTGTGAAATAGTGAATTCTTAGCCCAGAAGCTAGCCTCTTTGGGTTTATCAAAGATTGGATTGCTATAGTTGTTGACTTCTCCATCTTGTGTACCTATCCTATTCCACTGATCCACAACTCTGTTTCTTAGCCAGTACCAGCTAGTTTTGATGATTGCTGCTCTATAGTACAGTTTAATATCTGGTATGGCTAGGCCACCTTCTCTAGCATTTTTTTTCATTAATACCCTAGATATTCTAGACCTCTTGTT
>CM053624.1:378266954-378293815 GCA_028646595.1 Phalanger gymnotis | reverse complement strand
CCAACACTCCTTGCTCCTTTGGAATGCACTGAGTGTACCCATCCCTAGTACCTCCTTCCTCAGCAGATGATGGGTTCCTCGAGAGCAGGAAGTCTCACCTTCTGCTGCCCCCATAGTATGTAGCAGTCAGACTCTCTTGATGGGGACCCACAGTCTTGGAGGGAACCCTGGGGAGGAACATGGCTTTTTTCCATCCTGGTTACAGAAGGGGCAGGAGGTAGAGCCAAGGGCAGAGAGCTGAGGAAAAGAGTCAAAAGCTGGGGAACCCACAGCTGGCTGACCAAGAGGCTTCTTCTTAAGCGAGGCTACACCCTCTGCTCCGTCTTCACCCAGCTGGAGCCCCCCCCCCCTCCATGGAGGCAGCCCTCTCACTACAGCCTTACTTCTGGGGGGACCAAGTCCTATGACTCAGTGTCACTTTGTCATCATCAAGGAACACTCTTCTTGGCAGAGGTTGGGGAACCAATGAGGATGCAATAATTCTACCTTCTCCCAAGGTCAGGAGCCCTGGTCCCATCCACCCCAAAGGTTCTTTTCTCCATATCCAATCTGTCATCATGTCATGTTGTACCTTGATAACATCTCTTGTATGTGTCTCGTTCCTTGCTCTGACCCTGCCCTCACCCTGATGCAGACCCTGGTCACCTCACCTGGACTATTGCCATGGCTTGGCAGAGGGTGGGGTCCTGTCTGCCTCCAGTCTCTCCCCTCTCTAAGTCACCTTCATTCAATCTGGTGACACCAGCCTCTTGGTTGTTCATTGCACAAACTCTCCAAACTCCTTGTAATTGCATTGCCTGTGCCCCATGCCTAGATTGCTTGTCTCTACCTCCTGGCTTCCCTCCCATCTCAGCCACAATCCCAGACTTCATCTACAAGAAGCCTTTCCCAATCCCCTTAATTGTGGCACCTTCTCCCAGTGGGTGGCTTCCAGTGTGTCCTGGATGGAGTGTGTTTGTTCATGCTTGTTAAGTTTTTTCTTCCATTGGACTACGAATTCCTTGAGAACAGGGAGCGTCTTTTTGCCATCTCATTCCCAAGGCTTAGCCTGATGCCTGGCACATGGTAAATGCTTAATAAATGCTTGTGGACTGACAGATGAAACCCAACTATTTTATGACTCTAGGCAGATTTAACCTTCCCAGAACCCCAGACCAGGCCAGGAGCCGGTCATACCCTAAATTCTAATTCCCTCTTCAGACACAATTGTTTTAGTCACAAATTCACTTTCTAAATCCATTCTCTTGGGGCTCATTTAAGTGCTTTGTGGCACTTCTGCCCTGAGGAGTGAGTATGGCCTGGAAGCTCATTAACCTGCCTCCAATCCTGCCTCACTGTGGCCATTTTCCTACCACACCCCTCTGCTGGCCCTGGGAATACTTTCCACAAGGCCATTTCATCTGAAAAAGGCATAGCAGTTGACTGTACTATTTTTCCTCTCATTATTTCCAGATCAAAATGTTCTCTCCCTCCTATAAAAATATATATATTTTTTCATTCATTCATACTATGTGCCAAGGTCTGGGCAGGGTACTAGGGATAACAATACAAAAGTGAAGGCAGCCTTGCCCACAAAAAGCTTATATTCTGTTGGAGGTAAACAGTGTGACTGCAGTTAAGTAAATTCAAAGTAATGAGGTGGGGAGAAGTGGGCACTGTTAGCTGGGAAGATCAGCATAGGCCGGCCAGGAGATGGAATTTGAACTGAGCCCTGAAGGAAGATGCAGTCAAGTGAGAGTCTTCCAAGAATGAGCTGGAGGAGACAGGTGAACTCAGCAAGCAGTGATGCCTGTGTCCCTGATATTTTCAGTTGCTTGACTAAGACTTGGACATCTTCCTTGAAGTGAGACAATCACTGGTGCCCATGACCATCACCAGAAGCAGGCAGCAGTGCACATTTAAGGTTCAGTCTAGTTTGGTCTGGTTGGGGATTTCTGTCCCACCTTGGACACATGCTTTTGGAAAACAACAGCTCACTACTGTTCTAGGGCAGAGGTGAGGAACATGTGGCCTTAAGCCCACATATGGCCTTCTAGGTCCTCAAGTGCAGCCTTTTGACTGAATCCAAATTTTGCAGAAAAAAGTCCTCTTATTTTTATTCATACATTTTTGTTCATCTTTTATATTTTTTATTTTATTTTTAAAATGAATGTATTTAAAATGCAAAAAAAAATAAGTTTCAATGAAATAATCCTCCCCAATTGAACACCACAATTAGAACTATAGTAAGCCATGAGGGCTAAATTGATGGCCGCTACATTCATTATTTAGTTCTAAATTCTCCCACTTGATTGGCTCCACTACCACATGGACTAGTTGATGAGAGTTTATGGGGGTCTAGTACACCAGTCTGTTATCAGCTTTTGACAATGGTACACCGTGTTTCTGTTTGAAGTGAAATTTGTGAATAGTTGCACAGCTCGACAGTATTTTCTAATTCTGTGTGCTTAACAATCCATCATGTCAAAGAAGACCAAGAGAATGCTGAAAGAACCACATGAGGATCACAAATATTTCGAATTAGAGGGAGAGGCATGAAAGGTTGTATTGCAGAAATTAAAAAATGAAAAGCAAAAGCAAAGACAATTCTTTGGAAATAATGCCATTAAAGCAACGTATTAGCTTACCCAGGAGAAAGGGGAAGCCATTCAGTGATGTAGAAATTGTGAAAGAATGCACTGTCGAAGTTGTAGGATGCTTAGATGCCCGATAATGTTTCAAAGTACAAACAAGGGCCTCTTTCAAGGAAAACTATAACTGATTGGCAGCATGAATTAGCCTTCAATTTAACGGAACAACTTCATGCAATACTTCAAAAAGAAAATATATGTTATTCAATCGCTTTGGATGAACCAACTGGTCCTACTGACTCGGCGTAGGTCTTATACTTCATTCGGGTGATAACAGAAGGTTTTCTTTGCTATGAACTCGCTTTGAGCGCTCTTCTGAATAGAACATAGAGATCTTTAACAACTTTAAGACAAATGTCATGAAGTTGGATTGAATTTGGTAAATTTAGTGAGTGTATGTACAGATGGTGCACCTTCCATGACAGGAAAACATGAAGGGTTTATTGCATAGATGGAAAAAAAAGTATCAACAGATGCAGATGTTCTCATTTCTTTTCATTGTCTCTTGCATCAGTAAAATCTCTGTGCTATCTTAAGTGACACTTTGCAACAAGTTTAAGTATTGTTAACAACATTCATGCAAATGCAACATAGCATCGTCATTTTTGTAACCTGCTAAAGTTGAATGATGAAGTATTCAATGGGGATTTGCCATATCATTCTAAAGTGCATTGGCTGTCACAGTGACAGGTCAAAATTGTATCTCTGTGAGAACAGATGAATAAATTTTATGAAGAACAGAATCAGTGATGTGAATTATTGAAAGAAGATTTCTTGAAAGAAGATAAATGTGCTGCATTTATGTGTGATATCATGTCAGATCAAAATGACTCAAATATTTCCTTGCAAGGTAACACTGTCTATATGTGATATGTGGCAAAAAAAAAAAAAAATACAAGCATTAAAAAAAGCTCTCTTTTTTCAAAACACCTCTCTAAAAGGAAATTTTGGCTGAACATTTCCCCAGTTAGCAAAAGTCATTGATGAGTAGGATGATATATGTGAATCATTTAAAAATAAGAAGCCATTACTGACCTACTAATTGGAGAACACAATGAAAGGTTTGCTGACTTTGAGAATCATGAAGTCACACCAAGGCATCTGAAGAACTACAGATGGAATTGATTGAGCTCTCAGTAGATGACATTTTAAAAGTCAGTTTGATGCTAAGAAAGATCCAGTTGAAATATGAAGAAATGCAATAGACTACCCATGTCTTCAGCAACATGCCCTCCCCAAATTCTTTCTTGCTTTTCAACCACTTATTGCTGTGAATCTACATTCTCCTACCTGACCCAAATCAAGACACTCTTAAGGTCACAAATGACTGATAACTACCTAGAGGAGGATCAACTGAAACTGAAACTAACCCTAAATGCTGCAGCCAAATATTCAAAAGCTTTCCAATAAAAAGCAGACCTGACAAAGTCATTAAAAGGTTAGTTAACTTTAAAATTGGCAAATAGTTTTTACTTATTGAAATTATTAAGTACATAGTAGTTAGATTTTTACAAAATAATGTATATTTTTAGGTACATCTAATTGAAGTTTCTTGAATGCAGCCTAATTTGACTACAGCTAAATATTAATGTGGCCTTCCAACATGAAAATGTTCCCCACCCCTGTTCTAGGGGGACAAATAGCTTGGTCATGGCCCACTGGCCTCCATTCTTCTTGAAATTGTCACTGGCTGCTCTCTTCTCTGACTGGCCTGGGAGCCACCATGATCTCTTCCTTGTGGGGTCAGCAGCTCCTGACTCCTCTTTAGAGCCAGGTCCCTCTCCTTCAGGAAGAGCCCCAAGTGTGCTTCTGACCTCCAAATGTCACTCAGGCCTTGCTTACTCCTTGGGAGATGTTCTACCACCCACCCAGCCTCTCTGACTCTTCTGGGTCTTTCTTTTCTCCACTGCAACTGTCTGCTTCTCTTTGCTCATGAAGATGCTGCAGTGAACTTGGTTTGAATTGTGCATCTGGCATCATGTGGGCAACCCTGGGCAAGTAATTTCACTTCTTTGAAGGTCAGTTTCCTCATCTGTAAAACAGGAATCATGACAATGTAGTACCTCCCACCAGGTGCCAGCGAGGATGACAACAAAGCTTTCTGTCTCCCTCCCTCTTGATTCCAGTTTGAAAGTGGGACTTGCTGGGCCATTGAGGCTGTTGTCTCCAAGCCCCTTTCTTGTCTCCCCCAAGAAATGCTCAGTTCGAGTTCATCTGACACCACTCTTGTTTTTTAGGAAATGTTTTATTTCCCTCCAATTACATGTTAACCAATTTTTAACTTTTTTTGGTGAATTTTTGAATTCCAAATTCTATCCCTTCCTCCCCCCTTCCTGAGATAGGAAGCAATCTGATATAGGTTCTGCATGTTTCACTCTTATTTCATGTCATATTTGAGTCTAGATTGTAAGAGATCTGGTCCCAGAAGCCCATCGTGATCCCTCCTATCCCACATTGTTCAGCCCCAGGCTGTTGTGAGGAGACATGTGGGACTGTCCACGTGACACTTTGGGACTGGAGAGAGACCCATAATGACAAAAGCACTTTCCTTTCAGCCTCGTCCTTCGAGGAAGCAAACTCAGGCACATAGTAAGTGTCTTGTCCGAGTCACTCCACCAGCAAGGGACAGCGTCAGGACACCCACTCAGGTCTTGAGTACAAGACCAGCACCCTATCGCCAGAGAGCAGATTCTCCATCACGGAATACTGGAGGTGGGGGGGTGGGTGGGTTGGGGTGGGGGTTGAGCCGCCCTGCCAGGCTCTTCTGCGGCCCCAGGTCCGTCTGTTTTGGAACTCTGCCTCTCAATGATAGTAAGGGAAAAGCTCTGCTTCCCATGCATCCAGGAAGGGCGAGCTTCACTCGCTCACAATGTCTCTGTTCCTTCCTAGGCATTCACGTTTCCAAGAACATAGAAAAGCTGGGCATGTGGGCATCAGACACAGTTCAGGTATTTTTCGAGGATGTCCGAGTGCCCAGGAAGTTCCTCATTGGGGAAGAAGGCCAGGGCTTCCAGTACCAGATGCTGCAATTCCAAGAGGAGCGGATGTCTGCAACAGCCCTGGGTAAAGAAGAGGGCTGGCTGGAGGGGAGGGGGCGTTGCTGACTCTGCCCTTTGTCCCGACTGCCTGGGCAGCCGGGAGTGGTCCCTTGGTAATCTGCCCTCTGTGAGTCATTCTCACTGGCCACCTCCTTTATCAGAGGTTCCACAGCACAAGTCAGTAGCCAGAATGTTTCTCACCCAGACGTGAGCCTGCAGCATCCTTCTGGTGTACACATGAACTGAGGATTTTATCTCATCCCAAAGTCCCCAACAGGTTCCATAGCACGGGGCTGAAACTTTCAGGCTGTGGGATCCTCATCTCCAGATCAGAGTTTATATGGGGGTTTCCAAAATGGAGACCATGGGAGGGAAAGGATGGCAGGGGAGAGGAAGGGGGTTCGACGTTCTATAGTCCCTACTATCTGCCAGGCACTGTGCTAAGTGCTTTTTTACAAATATTATCTCATTTGATCACTGGAAGAAGGCAGGAGACCACTATACGGGTGGTCCTGTTCTTCCCAGATCCATGGGGAGATTCTCTCTGGTACATGACACAGATCCAGATGGACCCTTTACCCTTCTTAGGTCCTTCCTCTACATAGAGTATTTGTACCTGCATATTCTCGCCAACAATATTCAAAACAAGGTGGCTTTAATTTAATTTCAATTGTTTTCTGGGTTCTGAGCTCTTGTCCTGTATTTCCACAGCAGGAAAGAGACTTCCAATGGTTCTTCGAAGGTTTGGGAACTCAGTGAGGGCAGGTCAGTGAAGCTGGACCAGAATTCAGGTTTTTCAGGGTTTTGTCATAGTTTGTCTGTTTATAAAAGGCCCCGCGGTGGGGAGGCCCAATGGCCACTCTCTGGAAGTGGCCATGCTGCTCTCTGTCCCTTAGTGCTGAGCCCACTGACCAACATTATCCACCAGACCACAGAGTATGCCCGGAATCGCATCCTCTTCAACAAGCCCCTGCTGGACAGCCAGGTCGTGCATTTCCGTCTGGCAGAGCTGGCCACGGAGCTGGAGCTGCTTCGATCACTGCTGTACCGGACTGTAGGTGAGGAGGCCAGAGCCTATGAGGGAAAAAGGCGGCTCTGAGCAGGTCATACCAGCTCACACTCATCTCCCCATCTCCAGCCCAGTACATGCGAGGCCTCGATGCAACCAAGCTGGTGTCGATGGGTAAATTAAAGGCGGGTCGTCTTTCTCGTGAGGTGGCCGACAGCTGTCTCCAGTACTGGGGGGCCACGGGATACACTCACAATGCCTTGGTCAGCAGACTCTTCAGGTGAGCTTGTTTCAGAGAATCAACAGAGAATAATTACACTTTCTTTTGTTCTACCATCTGCTGGCATTCCTAATTTCAGTGATTGAATGGGTAGTTTGGGGCCTTCTGAAGGCTTTAGATGTCCTTGAAAGGTCAAACATTAGGGTTCCAGCAAGAAACACAGTTAAGGCAGAAAGGCATTTACCAGGGGAATGTGCCAACTGATTCTAGAACACAGGATGTTACAAACATGATTTTGTTGATTTTAAATGACAGACAATTAGGAGAGACAAGCATTGGAACTATTTCATGGTAAAGGGAACAGGGTAAACAGATTGATGTTAAACATACACATGTCTACTTAAGGGCACAGCAGCTAATAAGCACTTAAGCGAAATGTTACCTGCATTTAAAAAGGACCAAACTGAAGAGTGGGAGATTTCAACTTTTAGAATGTGACAAATTGAAGAAGAAAGAAGCAAACGAATGTGTGGAACTGAGCAGTGTGTTAGGATCAATTAAACAGACATAACAAATGAGGTTGTACTGGCAACATGTTTGGCACAGTACCTGGCACACAGTAGGGACTTAAGGAAGGTCTGTTCCCTCCTAGTCCCCTCTCCCCATAACTATGGACTTATCCAATAAGTGAATTTTATTAATATGTAGACAAGGCAGTGACTCACCCTGATCATATCATAGGCCATCAAGAACTCATAAAAGTATATTTTTATGGATATCACACAATTAGGATAGGAATCAGGGAACTGGAACAAAACGTGAAAGAAAAAAGGGAATACCCTGCATTTAGAGGGCACCTTGGGCTCACAGGATGCTTTCTTGGTGCAGCCCTGTGACGAAGGTAATATGGTCTTTCTACAAATTAGGAAGCGGAGATTCTGGGCTGTTTAGCAGCTAGCCCATTGTCCTCCTGACTTACGAAGGGTCTGAGGTGACACAGAAGCCCAAGTCTTGACTCCAAATCTATCACACTCGGCCTGTCAGAGGATAAGTCCCCAGGTTCTGCCCCCACAGAAGATGAGATCAGCATTTTGGGTGATTATTACGCCATGGATTTTACTCTGCTTGAGTCTCAAAGGTTTCCTATGATAGCCTCTCATAGCTGAGTGGACTCACCAGCTTCTCCACCAGGTCCTCCTCAATCCTCCCAAAACATGCATTTTTACTTACACATGTATGTATTTGTCTCCCGTCCCCTGCATCCTCCCCAACCCAGGATGTAATGAAATAGTAATAAAAATAATAGCCAGAATTTATATAGCACTTTAAGGTTTACAAATCACTCTACAAATATTAATTCACTTGATCCTTACAGCACCCTTGGAAGATAGGTATTAATATTCCCATTTTGCAGATGAAGCAGTTAGCGAAATGACTGTTGTTCTCTGTGTTTTCTCACGGCTAGCAGACACTAAACAGGAGCAGCTCCTTCCCTTCTCTGGGCCTCAGTGTCCCCAATACCCAAGGCTAGGGCTCTCAGGTCCCTTCAGGTTGGACAGAGAATGACCACACACACGTCTAAGCAGGTGATTCGCTCATTGCTGGAAGGAGCTTGTGAATATCAAACAGTTTCTTGGTGGAAACTCTTTAGGCCTTGGTCCACCTGGGGCTGAGGACGCTCAGTCTTCCGTCATCAGCGGGACCTCCTCTGCTTATGCCAACCATGTCATGGTGGGCCACACGTATACCAAAATGGCCTGTGTGAGTATTCCCTGTTTTAGGGAAACTCAGTGTACCAAACTTGGAACCCAAGGAATTGAGACTACAGGCAGCACCTTCACACACTTCTCCAAACCCACAGCCTTTTCAGGGCGGGTCCTCAGGCTACTGGAGAGGGTTAGGGTCCATCTTCTGGCAATGCCTTCCTCTGACATTGCTCAGATCAGAAAATGGACCATCCTCTGGTTCGGTCCATCCACCTGAATTCAGTCCAACTAACAACTGGGAGTTGGCCGCTCAGGTGACATTCATACTTAGCCACAGAGACCAACTCCTAAAGCAGGGGTGGAGGAATAGAGCAGGGGTCGAATGCATCCTTTCAGTACTGAAATAAGTGGAGGGCATGTTAGTTAGCAGAGACACCTCAGGGGACTGAGTGTAATGCCCCAGCTAAGAATACAGATTCTCAAATGGAGGGGATTAAAGAGGTACTGGGCATGGAAGGCAGGTCTCAGGCTCAGGGAACTGCTGAAAACTCCACCCTCCCAGGAGAACTATCCATTGTGGTCCAGCTGAGATGAGCTTGGGGAATCCCTCCACTCTGGGACAGGCAGTCATCTTTTCATAAGGGAGCTGTGAGGAATGTGCTTTTAGAATGCTGTTAATCTGTGAAAGACTTGGTTACTGTGATCAATACAACGATTCATGACAGTTCTGAAGGACTCATGATGAAAAATACTGTCCAGTTCCAGAGAGATGTGTAGAGTGAAGTCTATTTTTTTTCACTGTATTTCTCGTGTGTATGTGTGTGTGTGTGTGTGTGTGAGAGAGAGAGATGGCAAATATGGAAATGTTTTGCATGATTTCACATGTATAGTTGATACATTGCTTTCTCAATCGGCAAGGAAGGGGCTGGAGGGAATTTGGAAGTCAAAATTTTAAAAAAGAATATTAAAAAGAATATAAATAAATTTCTTTTAAAAATGTTATTAATTGGGGCAGCTAGGTGGCGCAGTGAGTAGGGCACCAGCCCTGGAGTCAGGAAGACCTGAGTTCAAATCCAGCCTCAGACACTTGACACACTTACTAGCTGTGTGACCTTGGGCAAGTCACTTAACCCCAATTGCCCTGCCTTCCCCCTCCAAAAAAAAATGTTATTAATTGGCCAGTGCCTTGGCTGGCATGGGAGAAACCCCATTCCAAGGTCTGACACCTTACCTGCTGTCCCTTCATTTCAGAGACCTGCGCCTAATATCCATAGGGGCGGGTGCAGATGAAGTCATGCTTTCTGTCATATGCAAGTACATGGACACACTTCCAAGGACCAAATCAGTGAAATGATCTGAATGGAAACTTCCCAGGAAGCTGGCCAGGCTGCCCAGGCACTACACCAACCCCTCTGAGCAGACTGTGAACGTTTCCAGGGAAAAGTGTCAAACATCACTTCTCCCCATGCTGCTCTAACAAATGTTTCCTATTTTGATTGAATAAATTATATGACTGAAGCCCCACATTTGTGGAATATTTATCAGAACTACTCATCTTGAGAGGATTCTTTGAGTGGGTGAACATGTCCTGCTGCCTTGAAGATATTGGAGAGAATTCTAGAAAGCTTGGAGTAGGGTTCCTTACAAGAGATCCCTTGTAAAGACAGCAGTGACCAGCCTTCTTGGCCTCAGGCCGTCATATTCGCCTCATCTCTCTTCTCGTGGGGTCTGCAGATGGGAAAGCCACCAGATACATTAGGCAGTCTAGACTTCACAAGCGTATGGGTAAAGTCCCTCCTTGGAGACTCCAAGACAACACGGCAAGACGGGAGCCAGGTGGTGGTTCCTGTGGCCTTGGGCTCTAATGGGTAGATTTGGGGCCAGGCCCTGTCTCCTGGTCTGATGCCTCCATGAAAGAAGCAATCTGGTCTGGGAGCCATCTTTTAGGAGGGGCACTGAGAAGGTGGAGAGCCTCCCAATGAGGCCAGCTAGGGTTAACAGTATGTACCTAGGTATACAGAAGGCACAAAATATATGGCACGGGGGAAGCCGAGCAGCTTGGTGGTCAGGGAAGGGTTCATGTCTTGAGTCAAACTAGGGTTTCCAGGCAGTGGAGGTAAAGAGGCATGGAATAACATCATGGGGCACAGCCAATGCAAAGGCACTGAAGTTGTATAATGTGTAGGAAGCCTGTAAAGCCAGGTGGGGGTTGGCTTCTGGCACCAGAGGAATTGGTGTGTGACCTGGAGCTAACAGGGAGATGCTGAGCCTGGGGGTGGAGAGAGCAGAGGGAAGCCTGAAGGCAGGGAGGCGGGCTGATCTCTGGAGCGCCCCCAGAGGCCCGCATGCCTCCAGTCCAGGCCAGAGCTCGCTCCAAGGCTCTCTGTGGATATTATATCACCACCTCCAAAAACATGCAAAATTAAACTATCCATTACAGCTGTGCTGCCTTCATGGCCATTTCTGGCCATGGTCCATCCTGAGAGGTCAAACACCACATTCTCTCAAAGACTCCTCCCTAACTGTGCGCTCCCTTCTGTCTTCCCCTCGCCTCCTCCCACCACCACCTTGGCAGTCATCAGATTGCAGCAGGGCCATGACCAAAGAAAACCGCAGAGTGAGAGACACAACGTCCATATGGGCCACGATGACTGGGAATGGGGAGGGAGGTCATTAAGGTTATTACTGGGGTAGAAAGCACCCCACAAGTGGCAGGGAATAAACATTTATTAAGCACCCACTAGGTGCCAGGCCTGTGCTTAGTAGGTTATCATCATTATCCCATTGGATCCTCTCAACAATCCTAGAAGGTAGGGGCAATGAAGTTCATTTTACAGATGAGGAAACTGAGACAGGTAAGGGTGAAGTGATGGCTGCCTGCCATCTGAGGACTGGCTGGCTGACCTAGGGCCAGGGGCTGGCTGCAGGGGGAAGCTTTTGGAGGGGCTGCAATCTGCATCACTGGAGGGCCCCTCCCCGACTATCCAACAGGACCCTTACAAGACAGAAGGAGCAAGCTATGACTCAGTGGGTCTGGTGAAATCATGCTGATGGATGTCTCGACTACAGAAGAATGCTGACAGACCTTTATTTCTAACCCAGTTACAGAAAAATTAAATTACAGGTGTTTTCATTCTAAAACAATCTGACAACAGGTATCAACAAAACAAATTTATTTTTAGATTCTCTAAAGAGGCCAATTCCTGGTCCGTCACACTCCCCCAGGCTCTTCTGCCACTTGCTCATCTCCATAAGGAAAGAGCAACTATCTGAGGAGACCAAAGTAAAGGCGGAGACGCCTTGACCAGAAGCAGAGCCTGAGAGCCAGGTGACAGCCGAGACCCACCAAGATCCAAAGAATCATCTCCTGCCCCATGCTGCAGCCACCAAAGGCAGGAGGGAAGGTCAGACTGAGCTGGAGTCATAGCCTGAGAAATTCATCATCACATTGTTCCTCAGCTGGCAGGTCTGTCTTGGGTTCTACCAAAAACATCCCCCAAGACCAAGGTATCTTATGGAAGGAAGGAAGGAAGGAATGTTTGAAAGAGGAAGGAAAATGCCACCAGGTCTCTCCAGGTGGAATCAACTTTATCTACAAAGGGAACCGCTGGGGTGGGTGGGAAGTGGGAGGGAATAAGAAGAAGGGGGAAGGGAGAGAGAGGAAGGAAGAGTAGGAGAGGAGGGAAGGGGGAAGGAAGGGAAGGGGAGGGGGCTGAGAGGAGGAGCAGGGGAATCCTGCCCAGACCCTACAGGCACCATGGGGATGGCACTCTTCCCAAAGCCCAGACATGGCTCCCACACGCCGGGATCCTTGGATCCAAGCCAGGCCGAGCCCCTGGGCAATGGGGGTACAAACCAAGCCTGGCCCCCATTAGAAAGTAGAGGCAGCTGCCCACTGCACAAAAGTGAGCCTGGGAGCCGCTGGCATCACCTCAGTTTAATGATCCAATAAATGACAAAGAAGACAAAACAGGAGAAAAGGGCCATGTAGGCCAGGAGCTTGGCCTGGCTCCCCCGAGACAGGACCTTCAGCCTCCCCATGGTCTTGCTCAGGAAACCGGTGGTCGAATCAAATTCTGAGTCCTGCGAGAGGGAGGCAACAGTGGTCAGGGGTCTGTGGGGTCCAGGCCACGGCCCTGAACCACCCCCCTCCCCTGTGCCTGATATAATCCAAAGAGTGACCTTCCCCAGCCCCCTGTAGAGAGCAGAGCAGTGTGGTCACCCGGCTTGGACCTCTGGCCAGGTCTGGGATTTGACCCTTTCCCTGTAGGCTCTGAGGCACTGATGAAATCTCTCTGGCCCCCATCCCCACTCCGGGGTGTCCCCTGCCTAGCTTCCTTCCAGACTCTGCCTTTCCTGGGGGGGGCCTGGCCCCACTGCCAGAGCCTTCTCTCTCAGAACACTCCCCACCATGCCAACACAGTTGTTTGTAAGCGGGGAGCTCCTTGAGGGTGGGCACCAGGCATGGGCAGAACTTGCTGGAGGACTAGGAGACTTTCCCAGCACCCCCCCCATCCCAGGAAAAAACAAATTGGAGCCCAAGGCCAAAACCTGACAGGGCCCCCCTTCCCCTAAGAACACCACGAGATGCTGGAGAGAAGGGAGAAGAATTGGTCCCTGTGTAGTCACGCTGCACATTCCCAGGGGCTGCAGACCCAGAGAAGTCCCATTCAGGCTCCCAAATTGCCCCAGGGCTGGTCATCTCTCCCTGCTAATAGAGTGGCCAGTGAGAAAGGTGGAAACTTGAGTAGGAGGAGTCTGGGTCAGAGACAAGATCAGCTCCCCATGAAAGAGGTCCTCTGGGGAAAGATGGGAAGGAGCCCCACTCCCAGCAAGCCCTGTATCGGGGTGCTTGGCCCAGACATCTTCTGTCCTTTCTACTGTCTGTTGGACACCTGAGTCAAGAGCCCTTGTCTGGGAGACCAGCCTGATCATGCCTGGCAGGAAAACGGGGTGGGGGTGGGGGGTCACATCCTGCCCTCCTCCACAGCAACCTCTGCCTCTCCATAAGCTCCAGTAGGGAGGGGTCTTCCTTTGGGGTCCCTCTGATCTAACAGGAGAAATGCTGGAAGGCAGAACCACTCTATGGTCTGGTTAATTCATCCGAGTTCCCCATTCCCCAACTGGTCAGAGGACATGGACAGGCAGTTCTCAAGGGAAGCAATCCAAGCTATCAAGACCCCTATGAAGAAGTGCTCCAAACCAGTAATAATTAAGAGGAATGTGAATTAAAGCACCTCTGAATGACCACCTCATCCCCATCAGATGCAAAGATGACGAAAAAGGAAAATGACCAAGACTGGAGGGACCATGGAGGAACAGGCACTCCCATGCATTGTTGGTGGAGCTGTGGTCTGGCCCAGCCATTCTGGAAAGCAGTGTGGAACTAGGCTCCCAAGAGGATTAAACTGTGTGTGAATTCTTTGATCCAGCGACATCAGTAGGCCTACACTCCAAAGCTACTGGGAGATGGCTGAACAAATTAGGGCACATACATAAGAAGGAAGTGAGGAAGGAAGGAAGAGAGGGAGGGAAAGACGGAGGGAAGAAGGAAAGGGAGGGAGGAGGGAAGAAATGAGGGAGAAAGGAAGAATGGAATGAAAGGAGGAGGGAAGGAGGGAAGAAGGAATGATGGAAGAGAGGAAGGAGGAAAAGGAGAGAAAGGATAACAGAGTGAAAGGAAGGCAGGGAAAGAAAGAAGGAGGAAGGGAGGGAGGGAAGAAAGGAGAGAGAAAGTAAGACACAAGGGAAGAGAAAGAAAGAGAGAAAGAAAGCAAAGCAAAGAGGCGGTTTTGGCGAAGCCTGGAGGATGCAGAACCAGGAGCCACGACCACAGCTTCCCATGGTAAACACAACGTGGTCTGAGAGGCTGAAGTCTCTAGCCAGCGCAGTGACCACCAGGGCCTGAGAGATGAGGGATTGTGGGCCCCTACCCTGCTCGGGCCAATGGGGACGGGGTTTGTTTTTCTTTTTCTTCTTTCAGAAGGGGAAGAGAGGAAGTGAAAACACAAACCTGTTCATTGGAAAACTAAAATTCACATGAAAATACATCGGTTCTGTCCCATCAGACTAAGTCTCTTGACCTCGCCAGCCTAACACTCACCATTTCTGCCAACATTTTGTTCTGATGCTTCACTTCATGTCCGATTTCGATGGAAAGCTGCAGGGGGGGGAGATGGGAAGTGGAGCTGAGGAGGCACTGAGGGGGGAGGGGGGGAAGGAAGTGCCAGGGACCTTCTTCCTGCTTTCTGACCGCTGCCCTCCCACCAAGGCTGGCCCCTACATTTCTGGCAGCTCTACTTCTACATCTGCCCTGGGACTTTGCTATACAAGTGACTGCACTGGGTGAAGGAGGGTTTGTTATTGACCCCGCAGATGGACTCTGGCCAGCAAAGGGGTGGGGGGGAAGGGAAAGAGGAAGGGGAGGATTTCCCCCTGCAGCCCCCCACCAGCAGCCTCAGAGAGCCAGTGGGCCAAGGCTCTCCCCAGGCTCAGGGGCTCTAAGTGCTCGCTGACAGACGGCCTGACGGCCAGGGCTTTTTGGCTCAGCCTGGACGTGTTGGGGCCGCAGGATGGCCTTTGGGCTCCCACTCACCGACTTGATGGCAGTCACCTTGGTGCGCAGGCTCTCGGTCAGCCGGGCGTTCTCCTCCTCCAAGGAGCTGTAGCCGCTGGCAGCATAGCCATGGTGCCCAGGGGGCGGCCCGCCTTCGCCTGGCACAGCACAGGGAAGGGAGTTAGGGGAAGCCCCCGCGATGGTGGCGCGGTCCTCTCCCACTCAGGCCCCTTCCCCAAGTGGCTTGATCTTGGTGGGGGGGGGCGCTGACCCCAGAGTCTCCACCTCCTCCAGGAAGCCTGCTCTGCCGCCTCCGCCATTTATCCTGTATGTTCTGTGCCCCTTCCCCTCCTCAAGCAGGCGCTAACTTCTGGTTTTCTTTGCATCTTTAGCACTTGGTTGTTGCCTGGCATGCAGTAGTCACTAAATGCTTGGATGTGTGTTGTCTTCTCTCCCCAAGGCCCTGTGCATCTAAGAAATGGGCTGATTCCCCTGCCCCGCCCCGCCAAAGCCCTTTACTGGGAACAAGAGAGGTGTAGACCCAAGGCGCCTACTGTGTGCCAGGCCTTGGGCCGAGGCAATGGTCACCTCAGGTCGGGCCTCCTCCTCCTCCATCTGCCCATTGGGTTGTGAGGTCCCCTCCCCCTCCGACTCCTCCCTCTATGGGGGTCAGCCGGTAAGAGGACAAAATCTAGCATTAGGTGGGGGAGGAACTGATCCCGATACCGGGCAGGGAGGGGGCACCAGGGGGCGACTGGGGGAGGGGAAGGTTTGGGAGAACACTAGGAGGAGGGGCCAGGATGACCTCTCCCCCGACTGTACAGTGGGGGACAACTAAGGCAACCGGGGGGTGTGACCTACCTAGGGTAAAGCGCCCCCTGCGTGTCTGGGCCCTTGGGACCCCCGAAGGCCACAGGGCTCCTAGTCTACACAGAGTATTAACTCCCCAGGAGGCAGAAGGCCCAAGGGCGCCCCTCCCTCCAAGACCGCTAATCTCAGGCTCCCTCAGGCCCTGACCTCCATCTTCAGCCTGGGAAGGCGCCCATGCAGCCCCTCCCCCTGCCCTGCCTCGGTTTCCCCCCTGTCAAGAAGCCTCGCCCCTCACCTCGGTTTCCCTCCGTCCTTCCCCCCGCCACGCCTGCCTCGATTTCTCCGCCCTCCTCCCCACTCACCTAGGCCTGCGCGCCGCATCCTGATACCCAAACCCTGTTTTCGTTCCCGCCACGTCAGCGCCAAAGTCTGCGCGGGGTGATGACGCCACAGCACGCGCGGCCGGGAATCACAAGCCCGAAGGCGGGGCGCCGCGGAGCCTTCTGGGAAATGTAGTCCCAGAAGGTACCGCGGGGGCTTCTGGGGAGCATAGTCCAGGAAAAGACGTGGGCTCCCGGGAGACCCCCTGGGAGGGTGAGAGGCAGGCGGGAGGGTAGAGGAACCTCCTGCAGGGATTCTGGGTTTGGGACGTGGTTGGGGAGATCCCACGCGGGATCGCTCAGGCCAGCCTCATGGCCACACCCGCCCCCACGGGGAACATTCAGGCCCTCTTCCGGAAGGGAAGGTTGGGGGGAGTGGGGGCAGTGTGTTCGTAATTGAGTCGAGACACCCAACCCTCTCCCATGGCGGGGCGGGGCTTGTAGGAGGGCGCCTGCTGAGGTCCTGTCCCCTTTACTCCCCCCCACCCGTGTGTGTGTATCTCCCGTGGATGGAGGTCAGTGTGTTGTCTCGCCCTGTTAGAATGTAAGCCTTTTGGGGCAGGGGCCTGCTCTTGCCTTTCCTTGGACCTTCAGCACTAGTCCCCTCCTGGCAACTAGTGGGCTCTTAAAAACTATGGTTAAATAAATAAATTACAAAGAATTTGAAACAACCCCCAGCGCCCACTCTCCCAGCAGGAGGGGCAGCTCCCTTCTCTGGTCCTCACCCCTCATCCCCAGCGCCCAGCCTGAGCTCAACCTGCACATCTGGTCCGGATTTCTCCCGTCATTCAATTACAGACCCTAGGCAGTTACTCTGTATTTCCTTCGACTCCCTCCTAAAAGCGGATCCTTTCCCTGTTTCTTAAAAGGAAGGTTACCTTTATTTGCTTTAAAAGGTTACAGCGTCTTTAGGAGCATTGTTAACTTCAGGCATGCGTGAAGGAACACCCCAGCAGGAGAGAAAAAACTAGTTTTAAACCGACGTGTGTTGTCAAAATACTGTCTCTGGGGGAGAGAGCCAGGGACAGGGACAGGGAGGGAAGAGAACAAGAGAGGAGTCAGAAGGAGATAGAAGAGAGATGGAGAGACAGGGGCAGTAGGGAAGGGCCTGGTAGACCTGAAGAGGTTGGGGATGGGGGGAGAGAGAACTGAGGGTACAATCATCTGCTGGAGAAGTGGGATGCGATCACTTGCACTGATACAGGACTGGCCTTGGCAGAAGGGCCATGGTCTTTCAGAGGCTGGGGGAGAGGAGGAGAGGTGTTCTTGTGCCCCCTTCCCCCAGGTGCCCATGGTCGCCATCCCACCTCCCTCCAGGTGCCCTCGGCCCCCATCTCACCCCCACCCAGGTGCCCATGGCCTCCATCCCACCTCCCCCCAGGTGCCCATGGCCTCCATCCCACTCTCACCCAGGTGCCCATGGCCTCCATCCCACCTCCCACTAGGTGCTCTCAGCCCCCATCCCACCTCCACCCAGGTGCCCTTGGCCCCCATCCCACCTCCCCCCAGGTGCCCATGGCCCCTATCCCACCCCTACCCAGGTGTCCATAGTCCCCATCCCACCTCCCCCCAGGTGCCCATGGCCTCCATCCCACCTTCCCTCATGTGCTTCTGGCCCCACTGTATATTTCTGGGTGTGCCTGCTGTCTCCTGCTGCTGTGTGGGGGCATTTTACTTTTGTCTTTGTATGTCTAGGGACTTGATAAATGCTTGTTGATTGACAGATTGAATTTGTGGTGTGTGTCTGAAGGTGAGGAACATGAAATAAGACTGGAGCAAGATTACACAGGGCCTTCAATACCAAGCTGGGGAGTTTGTAGTGAGAAAGACATAACATGGTCTGACACATACCTTAGGAAGATTGTTTTGAGCCCGCATGGAAAATGAGTTGTTGTTCAGTCCAGTCTGAGTCTCTGTGACCCCATTGGGGGTTTTCTTTGCAAAGACACTGGAGGAGCTGGCCATGTCCTTCTCCAGCTCATTTTACAGATGAGGAAACTGAGGTAAACAGAGTTAAATGACATATCCAGGGTCACTCAGATAGCGTCTAAAGCCATATTTGAACTCAGGAAGATGAATGAGTCTTCCTGACTCCAGGCCCAGAACTTTATCTATGCCATGACATAGCTGACCCTATAGAAGATGTGCTGGAGAAGAGAGTGGGACCAGGAGACCCAATATCAAGCTGTTCCAACAGCCCAGAAGGAAAAGAATGGGAGAGATGTGAGAAAGGGTCAGGTGACAGGCCTTGGCACCATCTTGGATTTGGGGGGCCAGTCGATGACTCCTAGGCTGGGAGTGTGGGGAGTGGGGATGCCTTCTGCAGTGATGGGGGATTTGGAAGAGAGAAGGTTTTGGGGACAATAGAGTGAGTTGTGCTTTGGGGATGCTGAGGCATCCAGTCTGAGATGTCCACCAGGCAGAGAGATGTGAGGCTGGAGGTCAGCATAGTGAAGTAGATCTGAGAATCACAGCAGAGAGATGGGCATTGAATCCATGGGAATGGATAATGCCTCTAAGAGGTGAGGGCAGAGAGGTCTAGACAAGTCATGCAGCTCTGCTGGACTTGTGCCAAGTCCTGGGGGTAGAAGAAAGGCCGAGGATAGTCCCTGCTCTCACAGGGGGACCTTCCGGCCCAATGGGGGTGGAGGCAGATGGAGTAAACTGTAGACCCACAGAGGGAAGGCAGGAGGGCTGAGGAGGCCATGGGGCTCTAGCTGAACCAGGACGCAGAAATGAAGACAGAGAGAATCCCAGCAGCCACCAAAACTCGTGGTCTCCGGAGACAGAGGAACAGCAAGGATGCCCATTGGAAAGTAGCAACGGGCAGGACGTGACCTAGGAGTTTATGTTTGGTCCTAGTGACAACAGGGAGCCAAGAAGGGGGTGCCATGCTCAGACCTTTGATTAAGGAAGGCCCATTCAGATGTGCCAAGTGGTAAGGGCCAACTCTAGGCAGCTATGGCAGAGGACAGAAGGGGGCCTGGGGATGATACATAACAGCGTTGGGGGGGAGAATGGGAGAGGGCCCAGGACCTCGAGGAGAAGGACCTCCGCCCCATCTGGGGAGACCTGGGATCTGCACACGGGAGGAGGGGAGACCTGTGAGGGGACTATGAGGCGAGGTTCGGGATCCATCTGACACAATTCTGTGATCTCATCTTCCTTCAACAGCTCATTTGGGGCAAAGGCGAAGGAGGGGTATCGGTCTGCCCCTGCAGCTTGGCAGGCCAAAGCTAGCTCCACAATAAGAGGTGGGAATCTTGAGAAACAGGGCAGCATGGAACTGAACGTCGCTCTGCAGGGATGATGCCCTGAGAAGGAACTGAGGGGGGATGGCCAGGCAGAGGGACAGGTGGGCAGACGAGTTTCATGTGTGATGATCTTTATTGTTCTACTATGTTATGGAAATGTTTGCTTTATTTTGTAGATTAAAAATAAATAAGATTTTAAAAAATGAAGCACCCCATGAAGAGGGTAGAGACAGATGACCTTCCAGTGTGGATGTGGACGAGTGGATGGCCAGGAGGGGACAGTGTCCCTGGGGCTGCTGGGTCCAGGAGAAAGGCTGATGCCCGTGTCCCAGACACTCTTTCCTGTCCTGGGGGAAGTGTGCCCTGTGGGACGCTGACTCACATCCTCCTTCGGTGAATCACACAGCCCCAGAACCAGCCTGGGGCTCAGCCCTTAGCACACAGCCCAGCCCCGGCTGGGGGAGTTTTCTGGGGCTGCCTCTATTCAGGCTAGTTGTCGCTATCAGTGCCTCGGCCAATGACTCATTGGCATCTAAGCTGACACACAGTAGGTGCTTAATAAAGGGTTGTTGGTTCCTCTGTGGGTTGACTGATGGTGGTGAAAAAGGAGGCAGAGGCTGCTAAGCACTAATCACAAACCTCTGGACCTCAGGAAACACTAAGTTGACCTCTGATCCCTGCCAAGTGGCCCACCAGTGAACACACTGTGGGAGGAAGTGAAGTTTCGGAAGACTCAGCCAAAGGGGGCTCCCAGGCTCTCCCTGGAGAAGGGCATCAAGTGACTTGAGGAAGGAACCCCCTCCCCCAGGTTCCCACAGGTCACAGGAAGCTCTGTCTCGTGGGACAGATGATCAGTCCCGCAGGACCACCATGACTGCAGTCATCACAGCTTGTGTACCTGTATCTGCTAACAAAGAAGGGAAGTTCCACAACAAATTCTAGAAATGAATGAATGAAAAAACCTTAGGAAGCACTCAGGACAGGCCAAACACTGAACCAAGCTCCAGGGTCTAAACTGTGAATGGAAGTGAGCTCACATGGAAGAGGTTAGAGAAGCTGGGCTGACAGAAGATCCCCAGAGTCCTCTGGGGCAGTGACCAAGCAGATGACAAGGTGCCATTACAGACAGATATTAACACTGAATGCTTTTGGGTCATACATTGGCAAGAAATGAAGTTATTTCATTTAATGTTGATCTAGTATCCAAACTATTTCTATATTAGAGACAGAGACAGATAGAGATAGAGATGGAGAGACACACAGAGACAGCAGAGAACAAGAAACACACACACACAAACACAGAGACAGAGAAAGAGAGACAGCACGACAGAGACAGAGAGACACAGAGACAGAGATAGAGAGATCCAAACTGGCATTGTCTCCTGTGTCCTCTGACGTGGCTTTCTACACCAAGATGACTTCAGGGCCCCCTTGTAGGCATCTCAACAAGGAAGATGCAATTTTGTGTTAATATTTCCAAAGGATCATGGTAAGGTCCTTCCCTTGACCTCCCAGCCTAGTGTCCAGGTTGGTTCCTTACTTGACCACTCCTCTCCAGGACTGAAAAAGGCTTCCTCCTGCCATCAATATTTTAGCCTAGAATGGGAAAGAGAACAACACCCTCTAGTGGATCACTGTGCCAATTTTCTGGGCCTTCAGTGACTGTGGCTGCTGAGAAGGCACTGGCTGCAGCACGTGCAGAGAGGAGGCTGCTTCCTTGGACTATGGCTGATGGTCTGGGAGGCAGAGTTGCTGCCAGGGCTCTCTTCCTCATCTGTCATTGGTTGGCTTTGTTGGTGGCAGGGATGGTGGACTCCAAGGCTCGCTGCTCTGGGGGATGGTGGCAAGACTGAGCTGGAATATTTGGGAGAGGGGGAGAGAACACTGATCCTCGAGACAGAGGGCCCAGTTTTAAATCCCACTTTTTACTTTCTAACTGTGTGAAAGACAATTTCTTCATCTTAATGAATGAGGGAGGGAAAATTGATTAAGCACCTACTATGTGCCAGGCACTGTGCCAAGCAATTAAAAAACCCAAATATTATCTCATTTGGTTCTCACAACAACCCTGGGAAGCAGGTGCTTTTACTACTCTCACTTTACAGTTGAGGAAACTGAGGCAGACAAAGATTAAGTGACTTGCCCAGCATCACTGAGGCTGGATTTGAGCTCAGCTCTTCCTGATGCCAAGTGCTTGGAGTGTATTACTCACCACCTAACAGTCATAGCAACATTTCTTGGAGGACAAATTCTTTTTTGGAGTGTGTTCACTCTTCTTCCCTCTTTGGGAGGAGCCTGATGTCTGATTTTTAGCTAGAAATGTCCAGTGGTCCTTCCCTTCCACATCACCATTTCCATTATCATCGTTATTCCTCCAGCATCATCCTCTCATGCCCAGTAACCTTACTTTCCTCGATGTCCTCATGAACCACTTATGGGCGACTCCCTTGGAGATCTGACGTATACAAATCCAGACAATGGAAACCCTAAACCATGAAATAAAGCCTCATTTTACTCAAGAGTTGTTCTTTTGAGGAAAATATTCACCAGGATTCCTCTAAAAATAGTCAGCTCCTTTCAAGCATTCAGTCTAGTTTCTATGCAATTTTCCAGGAAATTATGTCAAGTGAGTCACATCCATGTGTTGTGACTCTGTAGCATGAATAATTACAATTGCTTCCAGAGAGAGGGCAAGTGGTTCTTCTGAACAGCCTCTGCTCTATCTCTGAGGATGATTTTTTTTCTTTTTGCCATCCTTGGCTAAACTCTTCATTTTGGTGTGTTATATTTACATCTTGAGGGTTATGAGTGTGCTGACTGTGCTGGTTTGGTCTTCTGTGCTCTTCCTTCCTACCTCCAGCATCACAGGGAAGCCTCATCCCAGCCCTGGGCTGTGGCATTTTCCCAACATGCCTTGGATTTGACTGGATAATGTCCCAAAGCCAGCAGTGTCTCCTGAAGAGCATCACCTCCAACCACTGGCCTGGAATTCAGCCCCTCTCTATTAAAAAGGAAGCCGGTTATCGGGGAGGGGATGTCAGGCTTTATATTTTTATTTTTTTCCCACACTAATATGCGGAAGAGATAACCAGACTCTCCCTCCACTTTTATTTGCTTGTTATTTCTTCCCAAACAGAGACATTCAAACAATAGTTAGAATGGCCATCTCCCAAAATTTTTTAAACACCACCTCCAATGGGTGAACAAAGTAGGAATAACCTAGAGTTCAGTTGAGTAAGCCACTGTGGAGCCATAAGTAGTCAGGTTGTCCAATTTCTGACTGTGTCTTGTCTTCAACTTGTACCATCATTTTTAGTGGAAAAGCGTAATTTTTATTTTGTTCACATGAGATTTCTCTCCAGTCAGGATTTGTTAGTGCATTCACTGAATTTCATATTCTTCTTTTGCCAAACCGTGAAGAAAAGGAATGGTAGCTAGAAGATGAATGGGATTCCAGCTCCAGCTACAAATGGAATGACAATACACTCAGGACAAATACCTACATTTTGATTTACAAAGCTAAACAGTCTTAAATCTGTAACTTAATTACAAACGGACTACACCACAACCTTTTCAAATGGCAAAAATATGAAAAGGTTTAAGTGTTACAAAAGTATTTCAAAAAAAGTACATAGTCTAAGTGCATAGTAAATGCATAGATATTTGCCAGAGGAAGTGCAACTTGGTAAAACCTTTAACCAAGCCAAAGTTTTTTCTTTCCTTTTTTTTCTTTCCTTTTCTTTACACAAGGCATACTTAAAAATAGCTTTATGAGAGTGATTTTTAGCTAAAGTACCAAAGAAAGGGTTTATTAATAAAGCAGCTAACACCATAAACAAGCTAGAAAGGCTAAGAGAAAAAAAAGCAATCATTACAATAAGCTGACTACCCCCAAGAGCTCATTTATTAAGATGCTTGCAGTATTGAAGTTAATCGTGAAATTATTGCTAAGGCAGTTTTCAAATTAAAAAAAAAAACTAAACTGGAATTAAAGGGCACAAAACTAAACCTTAACATGTGTAAATTTACAGTCCTAACAAAGTTAATGTACAAAACACCACATTTACACGTAGGCATCTGGTAGCATTTTCAGACAATGTTTTTTAAATTTATTCTGACATGCTATAAATGAATAAATCATGCTGTTTAAAGGATTACCAGCAATCATAGTACTTTTTTTTTCTTTCCACTGTGTCAGAAATAAAGAGAAAAAGAAAACGCGCAAATAAGCCAGAAAAAACACTCACACAGACTTGCACATTGGAGGGCTGGGGATATTAATCATGAGAATACCACAGTGTGAGGCAATCTAAGAACAAGAAACAATCTGGTCATAGCCACTTCACAAGAATTTGAAAGGAAATATCCTTCGTTTGCAAAACCCTTTAACACTTTCATTCTTATTTTCAAAAGGAACAACTCAAATTAGTCCAGCTGTTTAGTCAATGGCAACACTAGAACTACCAACACCAGTCCTGCAGTTGAACTACTAGGCATTGATGCAAGAACTTAAAAAAAATCAAGAATGCCTTCTCCCCTGAAGGAAAAAAAAATATAAAATTTATTAAAAAAAAAAGAAGTACAACACTAAATCTAAAACGATTTGCAAAGGAATATGATTTATTTAACAATGGTCATCAAGTAGTCTATTAAAAAAATTGGGGAGATGTTGATTCTATCAATGAATTAGCAAGGCATTTCTTTAAAAAATTTTTTTTACAGAAACTTTTTTTAGTTTTTAATGAACTTGTAAACAAAAAAAAGCTCCCATTTCAAAATAAAAACAAAATCCCAGGTCATATAGATATTTAAGTGATTACATTGATCTAAGCAACTTACATACAGGGTTAGTTGTAAGATGTTAACTAAATTTCTGTGACAAATATGTTGTTTTTCTTTTTTATACTAAGAACATTATAGCGTTAATGCAGAGTGCTAAAGATAATCTAGTAGTCACTAAGTTTTTCTTAAGTCTTCACTTTTAGATGCTATTAATTCTAGAACAGTAAGCAGGCAGAGTCTTTCATATGCTTAAAAACTGGAATCTTTGGTTGCTACCATGTCAGCTGACTTGCACACAGAGGCCAACAATTTTAAGAATGTGTAAGTTTACAATTTTCAAACCCTAGGAAGGGGGAAAGAAATATCTAAAAGTGCACAATTGTGAACATTTACAATTATCACAACTGTGGCTGAAAACTGTTCATGTCGTTCTTCTTAAACGAGATCTCAAAGCAGTGTAGTTCAAAATTAAAGGTAACAAAAATTGGCATACGCACAATTTCTCCACCACTTGCGTGTCAACCATTTAGTTAACTTTTCCACTTGAAAAAATGCAATAGAAAACTGGACACCATGTTTCACTATCTGTTAATATTCACAATTACAGCAGCCAAAACTCAGGATGCAGCATCACCAATGCTGACCAGAGCCAGTTTATACTGAAATTAAGTTCTTTTACACCAAGTAAATGGTTGCCCACAACCACTGGCATGTGTACATATGAACTAAAATTTCTAGATTTAGGGAGTAACAAGTCCTGCTCTGATCATCTGCTCTGCTTCATCTGTTCCTCTTCATGTTTAGAAACCTTTCACGTTACTCTTGGTTTTGTCAGTTTGCTTGCCTGTGGGGGTTTGGGCCTGCTGACCCTGCCCACTGGAAGAGGCTGCCTGCTGGGCCACTTTCTGCTTTAACATTGTCCAATCAAATGTATAGTCATACTGGTGATTCAGAGTCCTGAAAAGAATATGAAATAGTTGCCTCAGATACATATAATCTGGTGCTTCTTCAAAGCAGAGTCCATGACAATAGTTTAGATACATGGCAAATTCTGCTGGAAACCCCTTAAATAAAACTTCAACAGGAGTGGACATCTTCTTTCCACTAATCTTTTCATACTTTCGTTTCTTCCTTGCAGCCTTTAATCCTTGCCAGGGCGGGCTGGTCCTATTAAAATACATCAACACATATCCTAGAGACTCCATATCATCATGACGACTCTGCTTGATGCCAAGGTGTGCATTGATGATGGCATAACAGGCAGTGCCAGTGAGATTTTTATCTTCTCTATATGGTATATGTTGTCTTGTTCTGTTGTCTCTGTACTTTTTGGCCAAACCAAAGTCAATAAGGAATAACTTATTACAGTGATGCCCAATACCCATTAGGAAATTATCTGGTTTAATGTCTCTGTGTATGAAATTCTTTGTATGCACAAGTTCAATTCTACTGATGATCTGGTCAGCTAACATAAGTACTGTTTTCATTGTGAACCTGCGGGTACAGAAATTGAAGAGGTCTTCAAGACTCAGTCGAAGAAGATCCATGACTAGAACATTATAGTCTTTTTCTTGACCATACCACTATATGTGGGGAATGGCAAACCCACCTTGGAGCGTCTTATAGAGCTTGCTCTCATACAGCAGCTGGGGGTGCCTGGTCTTCTGAGACTCTAGCTTCACCACCACTTCCTCTCTGTTGGTGATGTTAATGGCCAGATAGATGTCCCTGAAGGAGCGGGACCTGATCTTCCACCCCAGTTTGTATTTCCCTCCGAAGATGAATTCAGCCTTGGAGCCACTGCTGCTCGCCATCCTGGCGGTGGGAGGGAGAGATGCGGATCTAGGGGGTCCAGGGACCAAGGGGAAAGGGACGGGGACCAGGTGGGTCTCACCCACCAGGCGCGAGTTTCCAGGGATTGAAAATGGTGGCACTCAATTTTTTTCCCCAAAAAATAAATAAAGAAAGGAGGCTGCTTCCCTGGATTAAGAGGACACTAAGGGTTGCCGCCGCCGCCGCCGCCGCAGCCGCTGCTGCTGCTGCGCAGAATTCTGGCTTCTCCCTCCTCAGACTCCTTGGAGGGTCATGGTTCCAGGCCGGGCAGCTTTTCCTGGGTGTCCCCCCACCCCCAGTTAGAAGGTCCCCTGCAGATGAAATGCAGCTTCTTGAACTTCCGGGAGATATAATGGCCAGGTAAACGGCTCTAATCCCTCACCTCCCCACCCAGAGAATTCCTCAGAAAAAAAAAGCTGGAATAGAAGAGACAGAAGTGGGGCTTCAGTGGCCTAGTAGTGGGAGTACCTGAGTCCCAGAGGGGCAGAGCCAGCAGGGGTCAATACCAGGACCCCAGACATAGTCTTGCTCCCCCAGGGGAAGTGCCAGACTCCAGCTCAAACAACAAAGAGCTGAGACCATTGCTGAAGAGCAACAGTGCTGGAGACAACCCCAGGGGAAGAGGAGATTTCAGCCAGTCAGA
>CM053624.1:378256575-378259054 GCA_028646595.1 Phalanger gymnotis | reverse complement strand
TTGATGAGGAGACTCTGGGCAGCTGTAGCTAAGGAGCCCTCCAGCTTGTAAACCCAGATGCTGAGACTTTGTTGAATTCTGGTAACCACGTATTGGGATTTGAATCAGACAAGGTCTGTCTGTCCATGTTTGTAATTTGTTTGTATTTTGTTCTGAAGTTCAGTGTGTGTGCTGGTCTTTTTCACCTGAGCTAAGTGGATGACATTTGTATGCTGAATTAAAGTAAGCTTGTCAACCCCTTCACCTTGCTTTCCTTAGTTAAGCAGATCAAAAGAAGCTGTGCTGCTGGCAGCTTTCTGGGTGCTGGCTGTGGGTGGATCTTATACCCCCACAGAAGCTGCTAGCCGGATTGTTGAAACACCATCAGACTGTGAGCTCCCTTGGTCAGACTTGGCCTTTTCTGTTAGCTTCAGGGCTCAACAGCACAGTGCCTGGCACACAATTGGTGCCTAATAAATGCTTCTTGGCTTGACTGAACGTCAAATGGGTGCAAGGCTTTGAGGACACTAAGAGGCCACAGAACCTTCTCCTGTGGAAGCTACCAAAATTTCCAATTCATGTGAGGAGAGAAAGAGCCTGTTTCCAACACTTGACACCTAGGCCTCAATTCCTTTACTTCTCCCAGATTTCTGTTCTTTCTACAATTCCCCTGCAAGGCTATAGCCTGCTTTTAAGCTCTGCTACCGGTGAGTGTGGACTGGAATGTAGTACTCTTGCCCTATTGTTCAGTCATGTCCAATTCTTTGTGACCCCATTTGGGATTTTCTTGGCAAAGATAATGGAGTGGTTTGCCGTTTCCTTCTGCAGCTTATTTTACAGGTGAGGAAACTGAGGCAAACAGGGCTAAGTGACTTGCCCAGGGTTACACAGCTAGTAACCGTCTGACTCCAGGCCAGGCACTCTATCCACAGTGCCACCTACCTGCCTCAGACCATCTTTTAGGGGCTACAAAAACTTGGAAAGTGACATCTGCCCTTAAGGAGCAAATGTTCTGCTATCCTGTGTGCATAGTTTAGCAAACAGGAAAATCTGAGGTGGAATATTAACCATGGGAACATTAGACATTGACCTTCAGAAGGGAAGTGGTCCTGCAAAGGAATTCTGATAAATGCTCATCCATGCAGTCTTTGTTTGACTACTTCTGCAGAGGGGGAGCCTGCCAACCCTAACTCCACCTCTATCTTCATAGTTCTCAACTTTTCTTCACATCAGACCTTCCCACTCACTGCTCCAGTCTCTGCCCTCTGGGCCCAAGCAGAACTGAGCAGAATCCTTCACATCCTAGTCCTTCAAACACTCAGAGACAGCTCTCATGTCACCCCTTAAGCTTCTGTTTTCCAACCTAAATAAGCCCAATTTCTTCAACCAGCCTTTCTAGGGCACAGATTTGAGGCTTTTCATTGGTCACCTGCCCCAACACTCTCCAGCTTCTTTTTTTTTTTTTTGGAGGGGGGAAGGCAGGGCAATTGGAGTTAAGTGACTTGCCCAAGGTCACACAGCCAGTACATGTGTCAAGTGTTTGAGGCGGAATTTGAACTCAAGTCCTCCTGACTCCAAGGCCAGTGCCCTACTCACTGCACCACCTAGCTGCCCCACTCTCCAGCTTCTTAATGTCCTAATACCCAGAGAGGACTGGGCACTGGACCTGTCATTTCACTGGTCTAGAGAATTTCTGGGAGAGGAAACTCTCTCTACCAATGCATGGCAACACCTACCTTGCAACTTACCAGCTTAGATAGTTGCTTAAAACAGTGAGAGGCACGATGACTTGCCTAGGGTCATACATCCAGACAGGTCTCAAATGAGACTTGAACTTCCAAGGAGATAAAATGTGTGAAGCACTTAGCACATATTTGGTGGTCAATAAATGCTACTTTCCTTCTGTCCTGACTTGGAGGCATGCTCTTTAGCTGCCATGCCACACTGTTTCCAGCTGAACACAATATTGCAAAGTAGTCTGACCAAGACAGAGTGAAGTAGGTCTCTTTGTAGCCTGTTCCTGGATACTCTCCCAGGACTGCATTCACTGTCTCACCTATCACATCACCAGGCCCTTCCCAGTCACCTCCAAGCCATGTTGCCTGCACTCCAGTAGTGCCCATCCTCCTCACCCTCCTCCAACTGGAATTTGGACCCCACTGGGAACCTGAGCTCAAGGTGAGTTTTACCTCATCTTTTTTGTTCCTGGGCCCACCATGCCACTTCCTGACCATCTCTAAAACATGCTAACCCCCTGATTTCCAACTCCATTAGTCACCCCAGAGGAAAAGGCATGGGGGAGTTGTGATCTTAACCTTTGCAGCGATGCTTTCATTGACAAAGTCCTGGCTCCAGGGTTAGGAATGACCCACATTTCCTAATATGGCTCCCTCAGGACCAAGAGCAGGGATTTATCTAGAATCCTGCCATAGGGTAGATATTCAGTCTGGGGCCATCATTTAGATTTTGCTCTTTGAAAGCTAAATGTCTCCCCATTTGA
>CM053624.1:378236575-378251575 GCA_028646595.1 Phalanger gymnotis | reverse complement strand
GTTAGTTTCTAAGAAGTTGGACCTGCAGCTTTGCGTGCTGTTAGGCTTGACTGCCAGCTTTCTGACCTTCCTTCCATTCTCTGCATTTTTGAAAAGGGTTCCCCAATGCCTTTCTCCTTTATTTTTTTAAAAATCTCATCTTGCGCCATTCTAACTCCCCCACTCTTCACTCTTTGGGAGGAAAAAGGAAAAAGAAAGCCCTTGTAACAAATACGCACAGTCAAGTAGAACTAATTGACTTTGGCTGTGTCCTAATATGGACAGCTCATTCTGCTTCTTGGACCCATTGCCTGTGTGTCAGGAGTGGGGCGGAATGCTTCACTATTCACCCTCTAGGGCTGTGCTTGATCACTGCACTGAACAACTCAACTCTTAAGAAGATGTGAAAGCGCCAGGTGAACCCTGTATGGGCCCTCAGTTGTCAAAGGACCAGCCCAGCCAGGTGCGTCCACCATTTGGAGGGTGGTTAGCATTCCCGGGGCCTCTGGGAGTGGCTCCTTCAGTCTCTGCCCTAGCTCTTCTGATCTTGGAGGCCCCTTCCCTATGGCTTACAGACAGTCCCTTAAAACCTTAAAGGCCCTTCACTGGATCCTGCCTCACCCCCAAGCTGTTGTACAGCACCTTTCTTCCCTTACAGCCAAGCACTCCTTGACTTCCCTTCCCTTCCTCCCACTCGCTCTTTTCTCAACCCAGTGGCTTCCACCTGGGCCCCTGGAATGAAGCTGCTCTTCCCAAGGCTCACATTGATGGCTTACTTGCCAAATCTGACAGGCTTTGCTGTATCCTGATCTTTCTTGGCCTCTCTGCAGCCTTCAGCATTGTCTCCTGGATCCACTCTCCTCTCTGGGTTTTCATGAACCTGTTTGCCCTTTACTGCTCATCGTCCTTCCCATCCAGTTCTTCCATCTTATCTGAATCACCACCCACCATCTGTCACCTAGGAATGGGAGAGAGCCTCAACACTCTATCTTTGGCCTTTCCCCCCTTTTCTCTCTATAGGATCTTGGTGATCTCATCAGCCCTCATGGGTTCAATGATCATCCCTATTTAGATAACCCCCAAGTGTATCAATCCAGCCCCAGCCTCTCTCCTGAACTCCAGTCCCCCATCGCTGACTGCCTCGTGGACATTGATTCCTGCCTTAAGCTCATCCCTTCCCAAATTATCTGTTTTTGCCATATACTTCCAGGAGAATCTCAGCTCCGTGGAGGAGAAAACTATTTTTGTTTTATCTTTGTTTCTCCAACAGCTCAAGGGATTGGACTGGTTACCCGCTCATGCAGCAGAGTGGGCTTGTGGGTCTAGGGGATAGAGAATGTTGTGCTGTCACTGATGAAGTCACAACTCTTTCAGAATAGGTTTACATAATTACACATTATATGGATTATTTGTACCCAACCTGTCGTAGACCCTTCCAAGCTCATATCGGTCTAATTAAGCCAGTTAGACTCTCTGTGCATTGAGCCCAATACAATGATGTTATTTTGGTCCTCTTCAAGAATGAAAGATAACCAACCAATCAGCCATGTAATCAGACTAATAATCAGTTAACAAGCATCACTTAAACACTTATGTGCCAAGGAATTCAGATCAATTAAACAAATGTCTAATGAGCTCCTGGTGGGCTAGACATTGGAGATACCAAGAGAGACATAGACCCTACTCTCAAAATTGAGTCTAGAAAGAACTGGTACAGTGGAGAGGGACCAGGTCAGGGATGGTGGAGTCACAGAAGGCTTGTGAAGGTGAAGCCATTGAAGTTGTCTTAATAAAGGAGAGAGACATTGGCAGATGGTGGGGGTGGGTGCTGATCCAGGTCTGATGAACCATATGATTCAAGCCATGGAGATATGAGAGGGAAGGATGAGAGCAAGGAGATGGGAAATAGGCCACTTTAGCCTCCACAATGGAATGATGTCGGATGGAAGTTGGGGGCAAATCGAGGGCAAATCCTCAAATCGGGATCAGAAGTTTGTGCTTTATTCAATGGGCATTGGCGAGCCACCCGAGGTGTTTGAATGACGGAGCCAAATGCTCAGCCTCGATGGGACATTTGGAAAGTTATCTGGGCAGCCGCATGGAGGAGAGTCTGGATGTGAAGAGGGAGACCAAGAGGAGGATGGCAACAATCTCCCTGAGAGGTGATGAAGAAGTTGGTGCTGCCACTGGGGTGTGAGGGAGGAGAAGAGCAGGCCTCTGACTCAGTGCCTCTGACTCAGAGGGAAATAGACTAGGACACAGTACTGCACACAGAGCCAAGGAGTTCTGGGTTCAAATCTGGACCATGGCAGTTGTGGGTGGGGTGGCCCTATCCAGGTCCCTTCAGATCTCTGAGCAGCACTTTCCACCCTTCAGGTCCTGCAACAGCAAATCATATTTGGGCTCAGGCATGCTGACTTGACAAGAAAAGCAACCTCCAAGGGGCAGTTATCCTCCTTCCTGTCCCCAGTCCTTAGATACATGTAAGGCATGTGAATAACTGAATTTACAAAACAGCAGCTGGAGAGAGATTGACAGATGGAGACACAGAGAGAGACAGAGGCACAGAGACAGAGACACAGAGAGAAATAGAGAGCCAAGAGAGACAGAGACAGACAGAGAGACAAGTGAGACAGAGACACAGACACAAGAGAGGCAGAAACACAGAGAGAGACAGAGAACCAAGGGAAAGATGAGAAACAGAGAAAGACAAGAAGGTCAGAGACAGAGAGACAAGAGAGACAGAAAAACAATGGAGACAGAGACAAGAGTGACAGAGACAGAGAGACAAAAGAGACACAGAGACAAGAGAGACACAGGGAGACAACAGAGAGAGAAAGACAAGAGAGACAGAGACAAAAAATGCATGGAGACAAAGAGAGACAGAGACACAGAGAGAGACAGAGAGGGCTCCCATGCTGAGGTGCTCTGGGTCATGAATATCTACAGCCCTCCCTGAGTTCCCATTCTCCTTTCTCCTCACCTTTAACCTGATTACCTGGATTTCCAAAGGAGCAAACCCTGAGTACAACAGGAAGGAATGGCCAGCAGCCCCTGGTCAGTGACAATGGCAGTGACTTCATTTCCTCTCGTCAGGCCTCCTTCCTTTGGTCTCTATCCTGTCTCAAACCTTTCAGAGTCTCTACTTTAAAGTGCCCTGATCCTAGATTCATCCCAACAGTGAAGTGACCTGGCCTTCAGAATGCTTCCAGCCCCTTTTGTCCAAACTAGTGGTCTCTGGGAAATGGAGCCCTTCCATGAAACGTGAAGTACACCTTCCCAGGCCTGAGAGCCATTCAAAACATTCCTCCCACCTCCACCAGATTCGTGTAGCCTGAAGGCACATGTGAGAGGAACACAGTCTGGGTAGAAAGAGCCAGCAATGGGAATATGTTTGATGTCATCGAATCTCCCTCCCTCCCTCCCTTCGTCTCTTTGAGTCTGGCCAGGCAGCCCTCCCACTGTCCACCTTACACAAGAAGACCATAGGGAACTTATCTTGGCTAAAGTCTAGTTGGGCTGTATCTACAACACCGTTTTGAATTACCAGTGTCAGAACTCTGTCAACAAAAAGGAAATGAAGTTAGCTTGCCATAAATTGCTCTTGAAACTGCCATCTTGGCCCTATGTGATGGCTGCTTCCTTTTCTAGATGTCCACTAACCATCCCTTGAAGAATGCATTCTGAAACATGGGGACCAAGGAGAGCATGAGGCTGACTCAGATGGGTCTGGGGCCTTCCTGATGATGCTGGGAGCTGGGGACCCTCTTTTGTGGCACAGCCTGGCCCACAGTGTCCTGGGAGCTGACCAGCTCTGGAGCCAAGTCAGGAGGAGCTTAGGCTGATGGAAGGGATGATGAAGCCCACAGTGAGCGGTTTTTCTAGATAGAATTGTCTGAATGTGGTAAGAAAGGAGCCAACTGAAAACCTGGTCATTAGCTGGATGCCAACACTTGGCCTCCTGCCAGATTCCCTGGGGAGACCCTAAGGATTGTTTCTGCAGCAAGGAGAGAGAATCCCACAGATGTGGGAGAAGACTAGATGAGGCAGCATGGTAAGAGGGGGCTTCCTCCTTAGGGAGTCCAGAGTGAAAGAATTAATGAAAGAGATTGATGATCACCCAACAATCCAACATGTTCACTGAGCCCAAGAGAAGCCTAAGAGAGACAGAGATGGACAGATCAGCCACTTCAATGAACCACCTTCCAATCTTTATTAAAAAGGAATTCTGAGATTGTGTGAGGATGGTGGGGAACAGCAGCCCTCAGCCAGCTGCCAAGGGTCTGCATCTTCTCCAGAGCTGTGAACAGCACCCCTGCAGGTGCAGGGGAAGGGCTGTCCCAATTCCCATGGAGACGGCAATGATGAGCGTTGGAGTTTTGATACTGGGTCCTTTCATTCTAGTCTGTTACAGCAAAGGGATTTAAAACTAATTTAAAGCATCTTGGTCATTCCACGGTCCTCCATGCACCTGGGCCTTCAGGAAATGATGCAGCCTCCCTTGAGCTCCTTGAAGGGGTTCTTGTCCTCAGGGATCCCCTTCACAAGAGGGTCCTCACCAGACCGCTCCTCGATGTAGTCTCTCACTTCTTCACAACATTTTGAAACCTTTGAAAAAATAAAGGGTGGGAGAAGAGCTGCTGACGGATGGATGCCATGCGTCTAGCGTGCAGTACATCCCCAAAGACAGACCACATTGGAGGCATGGCTGGCTCCTAAGTCTTCCCTTCCTTCCCCCAACTTTTCTTAGAGTCTTGGACCCTCTGGGAGGCTTCAACTTGGATGCTGTCCTTCATGCTAAGTGATAAGGGCCCTGCTGGGACTAAGTCCACTCTCCGCCCTTCTAGGGTATCGATTAATTTTGTGCCCTGGTAGGCACTGGGGTGGCAGGGAAAGATAAAACCAGCCCCTAACTTCTAGGGGCTGCCATTGGGCTTGGGGGCAAAAAACCATGAGATAATCTGAGAAAGGGGATACAGTTCTGACCAGGTAGTCAAGAAAAGCTTCCTGCGGAGGCAGCCCCTGAGCCTTGAGAGAACACATAGATTATAAGGGGAGAGGGGATGAGGAGGGAGAGCTGATCTCAGGGAGCAGCCAGGGCGGCTGGAAAGTGGCTGCCTTACAGAGGGGCTATTGTGATGTCGTGTGTGCAGAGATGTCTTAGTCCATTGCTGTGAGTAGCAGTCATCAGAATAATGGGAGGTATGAATGGAGTGCTGTAAAGTATTCAGATGGGAGTCAGTCTTAAATATCACCCCAACCCAAGCTCATGCCAGGTGCCATGGGGACAAAGATAAGAATGGAGGAGCCCTTCCTCAGGGAGCTGCATGGCCCCCAGTGAAGCCTCTGCATCTTGGGACCGATGGCCACATGGAGGATGGGCAGTGCCCAAGGGCCTGGGGGTGGCAGCTCTGCCCGGGATCGAGGGGTCAGGCCTCTTCCCAGGGCATGTGAAGGTGCTACCTCTTCTCCCTCTCCTTCTGTACCAGGGGCTTTGGGAGCAGTAGGGACAGAGCGCTTGCTTCACAACCAGGTCCATGACCCCTCGGTCCCACCCGAACCAGGAGCCCTGCGTTTCCCCTGAAAAAGCAGAGTATTGTTGCTTTGTGCTTGGTGGTCGATCCCTGGAACGCAAGGGAAGGAAGGGAGAGATGGCTGCTTTGTCCAAACTGGCTCTGAAAGTGGTATAGATGTGAGCAGAGAATGCACATGACTGGTCCAAAGGACCTGCATCCCATTCCCAATCCTGACTCAGCTTATTGCTGCCATCTTCCCTGAGTGGTTCACCCCCGCCTCTGGGAGGGGGAAGGGAAGGAAAGGCCAGAAAAGTATTCGTCCCACAAACTCAGAGGCCACTAAATGTGGGGCTGGAAGGTACGGAAGAAGGGACAAGATGGCATTGTGTCTGCACCCTCCCAGAGACGTCAAAACAGGATAAGGGTACAATGTACTACCACCAGAAGAATAGGGAGGAGGGGGCCCCCTGGATGGTGGGTTCTCATGGGCACCAAGTCCCTGGCCCTAGCCGCACTCCAGGGCAGCCTTTCCGGTTGGCCTGGAAGCATCAGTGTTAGGAGCCACTGAGCATAAACCAGGGGCAGTCTGGCCCCTGCCCTGCAACTGGGACCCAGGCCCCCAGTGACTTCTGGCCAGCAAGGTCTTCACCATTAGGCTATTTCTTAGCCCTGAGATTTGATGATGAGCTGCTTGCATCTGGAGATCACTCTGAAGCCCAGCCCTCTCCTCACATCCCCTCCAATGCCTTAGCATGGGAAGGTGCCCTCAGTCTCTGCCCATAGAGCACACCCTCTAGACGGTCCTGCCAAGATCGACAGGCCCTGGATACAGGCCCATTGGTGGAGAGTGTATATGGAAGGTGGACCGCAGTGGGGAGAGGTATGGGCAGGCTGACTGCCAGCAGTGACTGCCATAGTCCAGGCATGCAGTGCTGGGGGTCTCCAGAGTGTGGATTTTCCTGAAGCCTTTTCTCATTGTCTTTGGATGATTCCTATCCACCGTTTTTTTTCTCTTTTTGACATCAGAATGAGTTTGCATTTCCTGTAGCGCATACCCCATGCTGCTGGGAAGTAGGGTGAGTGTGTACTCTGGCCTGGGGTTGCAGCCTCAAGGCCCAGAGCAGCCCTCAGACACATCAGGAGGAGCTCTCTTGGGCTCTCGGCCCTCCCATTTCCCATATTTCTCAGGAATGGAAGGGGGGGGGTTCCGCCCTTCAGTTCTCTGGGATGACTGGACAAAGCTTTGGGGTCTGACTTGGGTTGTGCCCTAGGCCCTGAGCCATGACCCACAGAGAGGATGGAGGCCACATCGCTGCTTCTGGTCATGGGGAGAGCTGGCCCAACCTTCCAAAGAAGCATCCCGAGCTTTCTCACTTTGACAGTGGGCACATGCAAGGTGACCCAGAGGTGATGGGCAGGCAGGTAAAGGGAGCAAGGCCCAACTTGGGGTCACTGAGGAAGCCTCACATGTGGGAGACACCAGAGAACACACATGACCAAAAGAGGAGGTCACCAAGGGACTGTCATGGAGGGTGAGAGTGAGAACACTCTGTGGCAGACACTGGTATCCCCAAAGAAGGCCAGGACATAATGCTTAGCATGTTGCCTGGCTCAGAGTAAGCATTTAGGAAACGTTTGTAGACTGAATGACTCCCAGCTCACAGAGGCTGGAAGAGGCCTGGTCCTCTGTAGAGGATTTATGGGAAGGCTGGGGATGAGAATAGGTCAAGAGAACATGGGGCGGGCTCCAGGGTGGCGGGGGGAGGTACTAACTCCATCAAATGTTTGGATTAAACAGAAATGACCGGAAAGAGGGTCGACTTTTCTCTCCAATGACCTAGAAGATCAGCAATGGCCAAGGTGCCTCACGGGGCCAGAGATTGGAGGCAAGACCCTGCTCAAGGCCAGGGTAACCCCCAAGCTGCCTGACTTCTGGTCCAGGCTCTTGGCGTGCTCTTAGTCCAGGTTTGGTGAAGCACATTTGTCCTTTGGATTGCCGGAGACAGAGCCACCAAATCAGAAGGACTGTAGGCAGTGAGAGAGACCCTACAAGCATATGATGTATGGGCCAAATGTCTGGGCCAGAGTTCTAGCACAGGTTCTAGCAGGGTTCTGGTCAAAAGATGAAGGACAGAAGACTCAGTGCCTCAGTGTCCTATGGTGCATCCTCCACTGCTGACAAAGTGTGGTCATGCCACCCTCTACTCAGTCACCTCCTGTGGCTCCCTACTACCCTGAGAGCAAAGAAAGCCTCCTCTGTTGGGCATATTAAACTTTTCATAGCCTTGCACTGGACACTCCTCGCCCTGCCCCCACCAGGAAGACAGATTCTCCATTTCTTCAAGACAGCCCCCGTGCCTCTCCTCAAAGGCACTTCTCAGAGGCTAGTGGCCTCCCCTCTGAGGATAGCTCGTACCCACACCTGGATGTCTCTGTACATGTTTTCCCCTATAGAGCGTAGATGCTTGAGACCAGGAACTATTTCTCCTTTGTCTTTGCACCCCCAGCACCAGCTGGACACTCTTCAATGGCTATTGTTTGGCTGATGGACTGATTGCTGCTGCAGTTCAGGCCTTAGAAGCCTAGTGGCAGAAACTTTGTGCATCCCTAGCTCAAAAGGCAACAAGAGGAACCCGACAAGCAGAATGAAACCAAATGCTCCTCTCTTCCCTTCCCTCTCCTTCTCTTGCCTTCTCTTCCTTCACTTGGGCAGGGAGCCTTCAGGAAGACAGATGTGTGTCTGCCACTAACTTGGCTGCTGTTCACCCTCAGCATGCAGTACAGCCATGATGGTCCTGTGATGTGGAGGGTTTGGAGAGAAATGCCCCAACGACAGGATTTTTAGAGGCCGTCTGAGAGCTGAAGGCCAAGGCAAAGCAGCATTGTATAATGGGTAGAGAACCAGCCCCTGAGTTAGGATGACCTGGCTCTGACATGTCCCTGCACTGTGCACTTAGGGCAGCTATCTAAGACCACTCACCACAGTCTGTGCCTGGGATGAGCCCATTTGGCAGGTTAGAACAAAAAGAATGGGGTGGAGAGAGGGGCAGTAGCCCCCCGTTAGCATTTCAGCATTTTGCATCTGTTCTTTTGCAGAGATTGCTGGGCCCAATGGCCTGGCAGCCAGGTAAAGAATGCAGGGACAACCCCATAGTGCAGGTGATGAAGATGAGGCTTCAGACCTAGCCTCAACTCTGGAGCCTGAGTTCCTCCCTCTGTTCTGGCTCTGAGGTCTCTGACCAAGCAGCTCCTTGCAGAGGAGAGCAGCTTTACAGGTTCCTGGGACTGGCCCTGGTCAGGGGTCAGGCACTATGAGGGTGAAGGGCTCCACTGGCCTGGCCTGGGAGCCTCCTCTGTGCTCTCAGGGTTGGCCTAAGCAGGGGTCATCCCCGATGGTCTCCCCCAATGTTACATCTTTTCAAGTCTGAATTGGCCAGGCCCTGCCTCCCCACGAACCTCCCCTGCCCTGGTCTTTGTGCCGGTCCTGGTCCTGGACCCAGAAGTCCCAGGCCCCCCCAAAGTGGCCACTTACCACCATCCTTTCCAGTGTCACCTCTTTCTTCAGCTGATCCACTTCCATCTTGAGCTTATCCTTCTCCGTCAGATCTTCGATATTGATCACTGGCATCTTGTCCCTGGGCTGGCCACCCCCCACACCAGCCTCACTTGCTCCCTTCTGCCAAGGGCTTGGTTTACCTCAGTCTGCCCTTGCCTGACCAGCTTGTCAGGCCTGGCTCCTGCCCCTCTCCTGCTTGACTGCCCAGCCCCAGGGTTTTAAAGCAACTTGACATAAGCTCCGCTAATGTGATTAAACCGAGAGTTAAGCCCTCTGCCCGAGGCTGTGGTCACTGAGACTACAATGTGGAGAAGAGCCAGGGGGTGTCTCCTCAGCCCACTATGGTTTTCCTTCTCAGTGAAATTGCATTTTTTTTAAGTACTCATGGGATGATTCACATGCTTTCTCCTCCTTTTTGAGGTCATTGGGGAAACTGACCACTAATCCACTAAAGTGCTGATGTGATTAATCTGGTATTACAGGGGCCCCAGGAAGAGGTGAGTGTCATTCTGAAGTCTGGACTGGAGCCAGGGGCCCTGGGGGGCGGGGAAACAGAGCCAAGGAGGAGCACACACTGCCCACCAGAGACCAAGCCACATCCTGGGGGGAAGTAGCTCCAGGAAAGTGGTTAGGGCTGCCAAAAGAAAAAAACATCACAGCCTGGGGGAGAAAGAGGAGGGATGTGCCAACCAGCCCCACCATGACACCATGTGTATTTATCCAGACCTGATTCCTGTGGGCTCTCCTCCAACAAGGAGCTCAAACCACAGAGGGAGGGACTCAGGGTCCTGCTGTATTAGGGTTAAATGCTAGGTGGCTTTTCCCAGGCATCTCTTAAGCCCCCCAAGGCCTGTCTCTGACCTTGAACTGGTGGGCTGAAGATGGAGAAGGTCACTGTGGATTCTAAGGGGCAGGAGGACGGCTGTCATCCAGTCCTGGAGAGAGGGCAAAGTGCCCTCCACACTGTTAGCTGAGAATTGAGCCCCCCCGCATTGCTGACCCAGAGAGGACCTGGAGGCCAGTAACACCCTCTCCCTCCTTCCACCTAGCTCTTCTCCACCTGCACACCACTTGAGTGCAGAAGGGGTAGACAGTTTCCCTGGCAATTATTCATCTTGTTGCTTCCTGTTTCAAATTTTCCTATTTCGGCTTCTTGGAGGTGGGGTGGGGAACAAAACAAGACAAAGTGGCATCTGGGGATCTCCTCCCTAAATATTTCCTTCATTCCTAAGCTTTTAACCAAGGATAAAAAACTGATGGGTGCCCCCACCCCAACCCCATGTCTCATCTTCCAGCATGATCTTTTCTTAATCTTCACTTGGTCACTTGACTTCAGCAGCCTGTGACCCTGCGGATGAGCCCTCTCTCCTTCCAGGTTTTGGAGGCAGGGCTCTCTTGGTTCTCCTCCTTCCTGTCCAATGGCTCCTCAGTTCCCTTTACTGGATCTTCCCCCGGCTCTTACCCAATAACAGTTGGGGGTCCCTCTGGGTTCTACCCTAGATCTCTTCTTTTCTCCCTCCAGACCCCATTTTATGATCTCATTGGCTCCCAAGGATTTAGTTATTATCTCTATGCTGATGATTCATAGATCTTCTCATTGAGCTCTAACCTTTCTGCTGACCACCAGTCTCAAATTTTCAACTGCCTTTCAGGCATCTTGAGCTGGATGCCCTGTAGATATCTTAAACTCAACATGTCCAAAACTGAATGATTTCCACCTCCCCCCAAACCTTTCTCTCTTCCTAATTTCCCTATTTCTGTCAAGAATGCCTTCTTCCCAATCACCCAGGCTTGCAACCAAAATGCCATCCTTGATTTCATATATTCACCTCCCATATACAATTTATTGCCAAGGCTTGTTGATTTCACCTCTGCAGCACCTCTGGTCAATTTCACCTCTGCAGCATCTCTCCAATATGCTTCCTTCTCCCCTCTGACTCTGCCCCCATTCTGATGCAGGTCCTCATCCTCTCTCACCTAGAAGATTGCAATAGTTGCTGATGGGTCTCCCTGTCTCAAGTCTGTCCCCACTCTACTCCATCCTCCATTGTACCTCCAGCCACCAAGTGATTTTCCTAAAGCACAGGTGCAACCATGTCAATGCCCCCTGCCCCATACTCTATAAACTCCGGTAGTTCTCTGTCATCTTTAGGATCAAACATAAAATTCACAGTTTGACATTCAGAGGCCTTTATAACCTAATCTCACCATGCCATGCTAGTCTTATACTTTACAACATCCCTCACCCCCATTCCCAGGTACTCTGTGATGTAGTAACACTTGCCTCCTTTCTATTCCTCCAACAAGATCCTCTATCTCCTGACTCAAGGTTATCCTGCACGTTTAGAATGCCCTCCTGGCTCACCTCTACCTCCTGGCTTCCTTCACATCCCAGAATGTCTAATTCAGGGAGGTGCCTGGGTCTGCATAGCTAGGTGGCACAGTAGATATAGCACCAGGCCTGGAGTCAAGAGGACCTGAGTTTAAATCCAACATCAGACACTTACTGTCTGAGTAACCCTGTTTGTCTGTTTCCTCATTTGTAAAATGACCTATAGAAGGAAATAACAAACTACTCCACTATCTTTGCCAAGAAAACCCCAATGAAGTCACAAAGAGTTGGACACAGCTGAAATGACCGAACAACAATAACCAAGCCATCCAGGTCTCACTTTCCTCCAGACTTCACTCCAGACTTTCTGTACCATGGGCTTCTTGTTGGTCCTCAACTGTATGATGTAAACATTGCCTCCTTTGGGTTTTGTTTCCCCTTCAGAAGTCCTGGAGACTCCAGGTTCAAATATTCCCTAGGACAACCTACACAATGCCCCAGCCCTCCCCACGAAGCTGTTTACAAACTCCTCAGTGGAAAAAAATTCAATAAAGCAAAGAGAGCCTAGGATGATCCTCACTGGAACCACAAGTCAACTGGCTCACCCACAGCAACTCCTGTATCCATTGTCTGCTCTCTGCTCACATGGCCCAGGCCATCATTGCAAGCACCACATGCAGCCCATTGTAACACCTTCAGCTGCTAATGCCAAACTGTCTTGGATGGATTTTACATGTAACGTGAATATATTCTTCACATCCTAATAAACACATCTATTGTCTCTCCCCTCAGACTGCACACTTCTTGTAGACAAGAACTGACTTTTTCTTCATAGACTCAGTACCAAGCAAAGCTCCTGGAACCCAGTAGGTGTATCTTAGTCTTGCTTATTGGTGGCATGGGAGAGGAGTGTGTTCAAGTGGCTGAAGATGGCGGCAAAGATGGGAAAGTCAAATTAACCAGCATTAACTAAGTGCTTATTAGGTGACAATTACTGTGAAGAGACAGTTGGGGGATCAATGGCTAGAGCTGGGCCTGGAGTCAGGAAGACCTGAGTTCAAATCTAACCTCAGACACTTAGCAGTTGTGTAAGCCTGGGCAAGGCCCTTCACTTCTGTCTGTGTTGGTTTCCTCAACTATAAAATTGGAATAATAACAGCTTCCCAGAGTTGTGAAGATTAAATGAGATAGTATTTGTTAAGTAATTAGCACAGAGTAGGTGTTTTATAAATGTTTATTCCTTTCCCCTTCCCTTAAGTGCTGGGAATACTAGACGCAAAAAGTATTCCTGCTTCTTTTCTCTTTATAGTCTGATATTTAATATTAAGGTCACATATCCACCTAGAATGAATTGTGGATTAAGATATAAGGTGTTAGTCTGAGCTTAACTTCTACCAGAATGCTTTCCAGTTTTCCTAGTCAAACAGGGAATTCTTGCCTAGGTAAATTTGTATATTGCATATATGTATGTGTGTTATATGTGTATCTATATATATATATATATACACACATATATATACACACACAAATATACATATATGATATGTGTATGTATATATGTTAGTTGTCATATATATTCATGTGAAACCAAAAGCCATTCTCTAATTCATAAATGTTCGAAGGATATAAAAAAATAGTTTTCAAAAGAATTGCAAATTGCTAATAACCATAGGAAAGAATGCTCCAAATACCTAATAATAGAAAAATGCAAATAAAAACAAGCCTGAAGTTTCACCTCACACCCCACGAAAAGATGACAAAAGATAGGAATAATCAATGTTGGAGAGGCTGTGGGAAGATAGGTAAACTAGTACATTATTGGTGAAGCTGAGAATTGGTGCAACCATTTTGTAAAGCAATTTGTAAATATGGAAATAAAGCAATTAAAATGTTTGTACCCTTTGACCCAGAGATCCCACTATTAGAGTTATGCCCCCAAGAAAGCCATCAATAAAATGAAAGTCCCTATATACACCAAAATTTTTATAGCAGAACTTTTCTTTCTGATAGCAAAGAATCAGAAGCAAAATAGATGGCAATTGATTAGGGAATAGCTAAATAAATTGTGGTACATGAGTGTAGTGGAATATGACTGTGTCATAAGAATTGACCTGTGATGAATATAAAGAAGTCTGGAAAGATCTGCATGAACTAATGCAGAGTGAAGTGAGCAAGGCAAAGAGGACACTCTACACAGTGACTACAACAGTGGAAGTGGAAGGAACAACCATCAAAAAATCAAAGACAAATTTGCGAAATGGTGAAGAATGAGCCTGACTTGAAAGAAGAAATGTGAGAAGACTCTTGTCCACCCTGTGCAGCTTGGCAGGTCCATGGTGGTGATATACTGCAACTGCTACTCTTCGAATTCAAACCACTCTGACTTTCATTTAATGGCTGAGAGTAGCCCCCAGCTCAAGCCTCTCTTGCACATTGTTTGGGTTTTGATGGCTCAGAGTGAGTGTGAATAGCAAGTGATTCCTGTTCTGGGTCTTCCTCTCCCAGAATATTTTGTGATGGTAAATTTTGCCATCTTTTGTCTCAATTCTTACTTAGCCCTTAGTCATTGAATGGATGTTGCCTCAGACAAATTCAGGACTGGGAAATGACCTTTATTTAGAAAGATCAAGGTCACCCACTGCATCCTGAGCCATGACCAGTCCTGACTTTGTCTTGCCACTGGACTTTGATGACTCTGGAGGAGAGAGTGAAGCTGATAACTGTGCAAATCTCTTCCCCTCTTAAATCCAATTCACACTCAAGTCAAAACATCAACCCTCAAAATCATTCGTCCTCTTAGAGAAGAAAGAACAAATAACATTACACGTGTATTTAATATATTGATTAGTTTTACTGATTTTTTTGGTCTTTTCTTTCTCTTTTTTGATTTTTTCCTTTAAAAATATTATTTTTGGAGGGGGGGGCTGAGCCAAGATGGTGACTGGAAAGCAGGGACTTGCCTAGGGCTCTCCCCCAGGACCCTCCAAAACCCGATAAAAATGGCTCTGAATAAATTCTAGAACTGCAGAACCCACAAAATAGCAGAGGGAAGCAGGGCTCCATCCCAGGACAGCCTGGGTGGGCTCTGGGTAAGGTCTATCACTCATGGACCTGGGGGCGAATGAGAGCAGAGCCCAGCATGGGCTGCACCCAAACCAACCACACCAGGAGCCAGGCAGAACAGGCCCTAGCATCCTGAATCAGTGAGCTATGGAAGTTACCAGACTTCTCAACCCACAAACACCAAAGACAACAGAGAAGGTTCATGGGAAAAACTGCAGGGGACAGAGTGAAAGGAGTTTGCAGTTTGGCCACCTCCCCAGGGGCAGCGGAGGTGGTGCAGCTACAGAACTATAGATGCAGTTGCTTCCAGCCCCAGGCCCACATGGTGGGAGGAATTAAGTGGCAGATCAGAGCAGGAGTGCAGAGCTATCTTAGATCTGAGTCAGGTCTGGGTTGGCAGTTCTTGGGGGAGGAGGAGTGCTGGTGTGGCAGAGCTTGCTGTGTAGAAATAGCTCTGAAAACAACAGCGCAGCCCCTCGAGCTTGGGACAAAGTACTCTCTACTCTACAAGCAGTCATATCCTGACAAAAGACTCAAGGGTCAAGTAGTTGGCT
>CM053624.1:378208540-378236075 GCA_028646595.1 Phalanger gymnotis | reverse complement strand
AATTATCTCTCCTGGATCTATTTTTCAGGTCAGTGGTTTTTCCAATGAGATATTTCACATTGTCTTCTATTTTTTGATTCCTTTGGTTCTGTTTTATCATATCTTGATTTCTCATCAAGTCACTAGTTTCCACTTGCTCCAGTCTAATTTTTAAGGTAGTATGTTCTTCAGTGGTCTTTTGGACCTCCTTTTCCATTTGGCTAATTCTGCCTTTCAAGGCATTCTTCTCCTCATTGGCTTTTTGGAGCTCCTTTGCCTTTTGAGTTGGTCTATTTTTTAAGGTCTTGTTTTCTTCAATATTTTTTTCAGTATTTTTTTGGGTCTCCTTTAGCAGGTCATTGACTTGTTTTTCATGGTTTTCTCACATCATTCTCATTTCTTGTCCCAATTTTTCCTCTGTTTCTCTAACTTGCTTTTCCAACTCCTTTTTGAGCTCTTCCATGGCCTGAGACCAGTTCATGTTGTTCTTGAAGGCTTTTGATGTGGGCTCTTTGACTTTGTTTACTTCTTCTGGCTGTATGTTTTGGTCTTCTTTGTCACCAAAGTCTGAGACTGAATCTGAGTGCGTTTTCACTGCCTGGCCATGTTCCCAGCCAGGTTACTTGACCCTTGAGTTTTTGTGGGAGTATGGCTGCTTGTAGAGTAAAGAGTACTTTGTTCCAAGCTTGAGGGGCTGTGCTGTTGATTTCAGAGCTATTTCTATACAGTCAGCTCTGCCACACCAGCACTCCTCCTTCCCCAAGAACCACCAGCCTGGACCTGACTCAGATCTTCAGCAGGCTGTGCACTCCTGCTCTGATCTACCGCTTAATTCCTCCCACCTGGTGGGCCTGGGGTTGGAAGCAACTGCAGCTGTAGTTCTGTAGCTGAACCACCCCTGCTTCCTCCAGGGTGGTGGCTGAACCGCGAACTCTTTTCACTCTCTCCCTCACAGCTTTTCCCACTAACCTTCTCTGTTGTCTTTGGTGTTTGTGGATTGAGAAGTCTGGTAACTGCCACAGCTCACTGATTTAGGGCGCTAGGGCAAGTTCTGCCTGGCTCCCAGTCTGGTTGGTCCTGCTGCCGCCCACGCTGGACTCTGCTCGACTCCCAGCTCTGTGTGTGATAGACCTCATCCAGTGACCATCCAGGCTGTCCTGGGCTGGATCCCTGCTTCCCTCTGGTATTTTGTGGGTTCTGCAGTTCTAGAATTTGTTCAGAGCCATTTTTTATAGGTTTTTGGAGGGACCTGGCAGGGAGCTCACACAAGTCCCTGCTTTCCAGCCACCATCTTGGCTCTACCCCCCCTCCCCCACTGTGCATGGCACTTTCATACACAAAAATTGATCCTATGTTAAAACATGAAAACTTCACAAATGTAGAAAAGCAGAAATACTAAATGGATATTTTACTGATCATAATACAATGAAATTATATTCAATAAAGGGTCTTTGAAGCAAAGATTAAAAATTAATTGGAAACTAAATAACTTAATCCTAAAGAATAGGTATATCAAAGAATAAATCTTAGAAAGAATCAATATTTTCATTAAAAAGAATCACAGCAATAAGCCAACATTTTTGGGATGCATCCAAAGCAATACTTAGGGGAGATTTTATATCTCTGAACATTTTCATCAGTAAAGGAGAGCAAATCAATGAACTGAGAGTGCCACTAAAACAACAACACCACCTAGAAAAATAACCAATTAAAAACCATCAATTAAATGCCAAAATAGAAATCCAAAATATTGAAGCAAAGATTAACATACATGAAGGAAAAAAATTAAACTAAATTAAAAACTATAATCTGGTTTTCTGAAGGGAAAAAGCCATTAACTAAATTGATTGTTTAAAAGAAAGGAGAAAATCAAACTACCAATATCAAAAATAAAAATGTAAATTCAATGAATGAACACTACAATGTAAGAAATAATACAAAAGAACTGCCCAGAACCTCTGAACACAGAAAATGAAATACCAGTGGAAAGACTTCACAGATCACTTCAAAAAAAGAAAAGAAAAACAGCCCAAGGCTGCAAACTCCAAGACATATAGTGGTTAAATTTAGCAGTTTAATTCAGAAACAAAAGGTCTTGTGAATGATCAGGAGAAAAACTGTCTAATAAAAAGGAAAGGATATTGAAATTATGTAATTCTATTCTGTACCCACCAAAAATTCAGAAGGGGATGGAATAATGTGTTTGGAAAAGCAATGGACTATAGAGTGATCTACCCTGTAAATCTGAGCTTAGCCACAAATGTAAAAAAGATGGACTTCAATAATAAAGAGACATTTTCAACATTCTTAAAAAGAAAACTAGACCCGAAAAAGGTTATTTACTTAGTAAACACCTTGGACAACAAAAGTTCAGGATGGGTGAATGAATACAGCAGGCAAGGACAGCAGCAGCAGATTCATAGCAGAGAGGTCAGTAAGAGATTTCTTTCTAAATTTAAACAAAGAGACAGAGGGAAGTCAGAAGGAGGTAATAATCCAGAGGCAGACCTGAGGCATTATGGATAGAACCTTGTGACAGCCTGCCTACAGGTGAATCAATGTGTTGGGGTTTTCTTTGGTGGGGGGGGGGGTTTGGTGGAACTACAATAAAAATGTAGATGCAGTTAGATGGTTCAGTAGAGAGATAGCAATGGGCCTGGAGTCAGGAAGACCTGAGTTCAAATCCAGACTCAGATACTTATTAGATGTGTGACCTTGGGCAAATCTCTTAAGCTTTGCTTGTGCTAGCCCACTGGAGAAGTAATTGGCAAACCACTCCGGTATTTTTGCCAGGAAAACCCCATGGACAGTATGGTCCATGGAGTCATGTAGAATCAGACATCACTGAATGACTGAATAACAACATTAAAATTAGAGAGTACATAAAAGGAAGGGAGAAGAGCAGGGGGCTAGGGAAGAGGGTATATGGAGTCGAATTGAGGGCCAAATGAGAGAGAGAGTAACACTTGTGGTCTCTCTGGAAGAAAAGTCTACAGAGGAGCGGGTGAGGAAGAGGAAGGAAAAGAGTGAAAAGGAAAAGCAAAAGGTTGGAGACCTTATTTTGGAGAACGGAGGGGGTCCCACTGACAAATGTTCCTATAGATGAAGAGGGATGTACTGTGAAGGAAATAAGGACCTTGTGCTGGGACTAAGGGATTTGTTGCTTGAAAAGATGACTCATCCAACCTTGGGAGGGAAGGGGAACTTCTGGAGATAATTAAGAGCTGGGGGAATGAGGGTGGGGCATGGGTAATCATTTGATAATGAGCTTTTGAGGCAAATGGGGAAAGGAAGGTAGCCAGAGGGAGGGTATAGATCAGTGGTGGACCACATAATCAAAGAGATGAGAAGGAAGGGTATCTATCACAGGGCAGTGATAATTGGCATTGTTCTGAGAGTAAGGCTCAATGGAAAAGAACAATCCAAGGAGAAAATTCTACAAGGTAGCCTTAGAAACCACTTAGAGGAGAGAGTCTAGAATGGATACCTTGAAGGCTTTAATTGCATGAGGAATACAGAGGATAGGGAGAAACTAAGTCTAATAGAAGTAAAAAATGAAAATATGGAACTGAACAAATTGCTGGAGAAAGTAGAGTTAAAAGACTTATGGAGTCTTCTAAATGGGACAGTAAAATAATATACATATTCTCAGCACCACAGGAAGCTTTTATAAAAATCTACCTGGTTGCTAGGGCATAGAAATATTGCAAATATACGTTAAAAAGCAGAAATAGTTAATATATCCTTTACAGACCACAACACAATAAAATGAATAAATAAAAGTCATTGGCTCAAGGACTTTAAGAAAAAGACACAGACCCAAATGGAGACGTAACAATGAAGTCCTAAATTATTAGATAGTCAAAGAACAAATCATAGAAATAATTAATAATTATATGAAAGAAAATACCTTCAAAATATAAAATATCAAACTTATCAGAAGACGAGATTAGATAACTCAATCTCAGAAAAAGAAATAGATCTAGGTGTAAAGAAAAAAAAAAAAACTCTGGTCCTGATGGACCAGGAAAGGAGAAATCTATCAAACTTTTCAAGAAGAATTAGTACTTACACTTCACGAATTGTTCCCAAAAATTGAGAAAGATGCCCTCCCACAAAAATCCTTCTATGAGACAAATGTAGTCCTAATACCTAAACCAGGGAATGATAAAACACAGAAGCAAAACTATAGGCCAATAGCATTAATGAATATTGATTCAAAAATTTTAAGCAAAATCCTAACAAACAAGAGAAATTTATCCAAGAAATCATCAGTGATAACCAAGTGGGACTTGTATCAAGGATGCAAGAATAGTTCGACATTAGGAAAACAATAAACCTAATTAATCATATTAAAAACCAAAACATCCAAAATCATGGCACCATCTCAACAGATGCAGAAAAAGCCTTTGACAAAGTAGGGCACTCTTTTTTGCTTCAGAAAAAAAAGCAACCTTACCAAGTATAGGCATAAAGGGACCTTGTTTTAATCTGATAAAACCATCTATCTAAAACCAACAGTATCATATGCAATGAGGATATTTTAAAACTCTTTCTAATAAATACAGGAGTAAAGCAAAAATGTTCATTTTCCCCATCATTATTTAATATATTCTGGAAATGCTGGAAATAGCAGTAAGACAATAGAAAGAAATTAAAGGCATAAAGATAGGCAAAGAAGAGTTCAAACTATCTCTATTTGCTCATGATTTGATGGTATACTTGAAAAATGCTAGGTAATCAGCAAAGCTACTAAGACAGTTAAGAGCTTCAGCAAAGTTGCAGGCTACAAAACAAACCCTTAAAAATCAACTGCATTTCTATTTAACACTAACAAAACACAAGAAACAAAAATAGAAAGGGAAATTCCAGTCTGAATAACTCGAAAATGCGTAAAATATATAGGGACTGATTTACTAAAACACAAAAAACACTTAGGACAAAATGTTCCTTAAAGAAATAAAGACCAACTTAAGTAGCTGGAGAAATATTCAGTGCTCATGGTTAGGTCATGCAAATATAATAAAAATGATAATACTATCAAAGTTAATTTATGCTTTGAATGCTATACCAATCTAATTACCAATGAGGATACTTTGTAGAACTTAATAAAATAATAAAAAAAATTCATTTGGAAAAGAAAACAAAATATCTAGAATGTCTTCAAGAGAAATGATTTTAAAAAATAAAAATGTCAAAGGAATAGCATTCCCAGACGTCAGATCATATTATAAAGCATCAGCCATCCAAACCAGCTGCATTGGCTAAAGAACAGAGAGACTGATCACTGAAACAGACTAGACAGGGGAGAATCAGAAGCAATGGAACTCAATAACCCAGTGTTTGAAAAAGCAGAAAACCTAGATTATCTAGGGGGAAAATTACAATTTGATAAAAAACTGCTGGGAGAACTGGAAAGCAGTCTGGTGGAAATTAGCCTTCGACTGACATCTTACACCATATTCTGTAATACATTCTAAATGGTCAATTTCAACATTAAAAGCTTCTTATTAAAAAATTGGAAGGGAAGCAGATTGTGTGCTTCCTGTAGCTATAGTTAGAGAGTGAATTTTTTTTTTAACAAAACAAGAGATAGAGGCAATTTAAAAAGATAAACTGAAAGGCTTCTGCACAGACAAAATTAATGGATCTAGGATAAGAACAGAAGTGCTGGAATGGGAAAAAAATCTTTGTATCAAATTTCTCTGATAAAAGTTTAATATCCAAGATACATAAACTGTATTTGTGTGTGTGTGTGTATACATATATGTGTGTGTGTGTGTGTGACTCATAACCACTCCTGGTCACAGAATATGAACAAACAGTTCTGAAAAGAATCACGAAGTATTCACAACCATATGAAAGAATGTTCTAGTTTAAATCACTAATAATAATAGAAATACACATCAAAACAACCCTGAGGTTTTACCTCATACCCTGCAAATCAGCAAAGATGACAAAAGATGGGCATAGTTAACGGTGGAAGGGTTATGGAATGATAGGCACACTAACACATTGTTGGTAGAGGTGTGAAATGGTATAAATATTTTGGAAAGCAATTTAGAATTATGTGAGTAAGGTAACAAAGATTTCCATACCCTCTGAACCAGACTTTATTATTAGGGCTTATGCCCCAAGGAAACCATTGATAAGAATAAAGTCCCCTTATATGCCAAAATAGTTATAGCAGCATGTTTTGTGATAGCAAAGAATTGGAAACAAAGTCAATTAACACAGATTGGAGAATGACTAAACAAATTATGGTACATAAACGTAATGTAATATTACTATGCTTAAGAAATGTGTGTGTGTGTGTATGTGTGTGTGTGTGTGTGTGTGTGTGTGTAGGCCTGAAAAGATCTACATGGACTGATGCAGAGTGAAGTAAACAAAGCCAAGCAAATATGCAACATTGTAAAGATAAAGCATGACTCTGATAGAGAGATGCAAGAGGAGACCCCAACCCACCCTTTTGTGGAGGCAGGCAGGTCACATTTGTTATACATTGTACAGGTTTGGGGATTTTTTTTCCAATGTACTGATCAGTCACATTGATTTTTTTTCTTCCTCTTTAAAAACATTATGTGTAATATATGTAAATGTTGTTATATATGATGGGGGGACGCTGGGCATAACAATGATGATGTATGAAACAGAAGATGTCAATAAAAACTTATTTTAAAGAAGGAACATTGGGTGTGAGAAAGAATGAAAAAGGGACAGGGCTGCTGTTTACAATGAATGGGATGGTATTATCACGAATATTGATCTGCTGAATCTCAGTGTTGGAACATGGTATAGAAGGAATTCAGGTATGTGTCAGACCACTCTGAAGTTCTATGATTTTGCAAATCTATTTGTGGCTTTGACTGCAGCCCTTCTGGCTTTGGAAGGGTAGAGACTAAGGAGTAAGTCCCGAATGGAGACCCTCATTATTCAAGGCTCCACTGACTCAACTAGAAAGTACCATATCAAGAAGCACCATGTTGGCACACAATTCCCAAGTCAGCCAAATCTTTGGAATTTGCATGGCTCTCTCACCCAGCTTCTGGAAATGTGATGGTTCAAGCAACTCTTATTTGCATGGGGAAAATTCTCTAATGGTGAGAGCCAGAGCTGTGGAAGCAATTGCTGTCTTCTCCTTCCAGGGGAGTGACCCTGCGCTACTTTGCAGTCATCTTGCCATTGAAAGGAATGAATGCTCTTGTGATTTCCATTTTTGCTTATTGTCTCAAACCTCTCACTCTATTATCTATGTCCTTGTCACACCCTCTCCCAAACCTTCCAACCTGTCCTCAAATGCTCAGTAGAAGGCCAAAAATGTATACCTTTCCTCTTCCTAACGTCTTTCTGTGAGCTCAGTGTTATAGTGAACTATTGTTCTAACTAAGGGCTGCCATGATGGGCCTCAGGAGGCTAAGTGTGACCATATTTGATGAGGAGATAGCTTGAGAGGAAGCTTAAGGGTTGCTCCTGGGACCCTTTCCTAGTTCTTGTCTGGTGGAAGCAGCAGCTATTTTCTTCAGATTGGTGACTAGTTGCTTGGATTTCATGCAAGAAAGGAAGAGAAATGAGAATGAATGGGGAAGGGCAAGACACGAGGCCAAAGATGATGGGGCCAGAAGGATGCCAAAGCACATTCATAATGTGCCATGAGGGTAAACAACAAGGCCAAGTATCTGGGGCTTAGGACTGAGTGGTGGCCTAGAGTCCCCAGGAAAGGAGGAAAACATGTATGAGAGACCCTGAGCTCCCCATGCATCACAGCATGGCCTCTAGCTTTTATCCTGCGCTTTGGAGGTTGAAGAAGGGCCTAAAGAAATCCATTTTTCTGATAAGTTCCTAGGGGCCAGTGGATACTTAGGGTATAATGTTTCACACGCACATTTTCAGAAAGGGCTTTGAGGGGGCACTGAATGTTATCCCATCCCAAAGATACCCGGAACCTCTTCTGGAGCAGCAGGGAAAAGGACCCTGGGGCAATAGGGCAGTGTTTAGGGAAAAGGGGGGCAGCTCATTAACATTTTCCATCCCTTAGACAGTCACAATAATGAATACCATTTTAATAAAATTCAGGGAAATGACCAAGGTTGTTTGAAACTGTGTGTGTAGGTTTTCCCATCCTCAAAGGTCTTCTCCCTCTGGCTGCTTTAGCCCCAACCTGCCTGGGACCAGAGCATCTTAAGAGTTAGTGGGACACTTAGGGGCCCTAGAGTCCACCCACAATCCATTATACCACACAACACCCTTGTTTCCCATCCACGCAGGATTTCCCAAGTACTTGCTAACAGTCCACTCCCGATTCCCAGAAGTAATGAGGGTGTCAAGAGGGGTTGATCAGGCTGAAGTTCTCCTCTGCTGCCATTCCGAAGCCGGTGACAAGCAGGCTGCTGGGAAGAGTCACGTCCAAATTCCCGGGTATCGGGAAACTGCTTCTGGCTGGCCTGAGGACTTCCCAGAAGTTTGGAAGTGAGCTGGGTGGGGAGTCCGGCTCTTCCTGGGACAGCTGCCCTCACCCGTGTGTAGGTAGCAGAAACGATAGGCCCACGCACTGTATGGTATCGGAAACCGAGAGTGACTGGCACAGAAGCAAGCTAGCCACGAATTCAGGGCTTTTAGGTGAGATCACCCTGGAGAACAGGGACTGGCCTTTGCCTTTCTTTCTACCCCAGGCACCTGGCACCGTGTCTGGCACATAGTAGGCGATTAATAAATGCGCGCTGACTGATCTCAGAACTCTTAGTTCCCTGGGATGAGTTCCGGTGTGACAGAGAGGGGGGCCTCCTCCACTCCCCGGCCCCCACATACACACCATTTCTCGGTTCCCTCCCCCTAGCTCCGTGGCCTTGCCTTCTCCCTCCTCCTCCCCACCTAGCCTGGAGAGCAGGGGATGCGCACTATGCGCCCTGGACCAAGGCCATCTCTTTCCTTTCTCCCCTCCTCCAGCAGGTTGTTGGCGCCAAGTTCAAGTTCTCTTACTGAGAACCGCCCCCGCGCCCCAGCCCCTCCCTGCTCTAGCCTGACCCCGCTCCGCCCCCGGGCCGGGCCCAGAGAGAGGGACGATCACTCCTTCAAATAAATCGGAAACCCCCTCCTGGCCCAGCCAGCACCCGCGGGGTCCCAGGACCTCCTGACCATCCGCCTTCCGCCCTACAATCTGTCAGTCCATCCGCCGACCAAACCTCACCCCCTAGTCTCTGACCCGGATCGGAGCACGGTCCCTTCATCATGCGCACTCTCCTGCTGCTGCTGTGGTCCGCTCTGTTCACGCGGCCGGCGCTGGGGGAGCCTCTGCCAGAGTCCAGAGGTAAGGACCAGAGGGCCGTGGGGAGAGAAAGAAGAAGGGTCGTTGTGCAGAGCTCCTGTCCACCCAACCTCGGGGTGCGGGCTCAGCACTGAAACCTTGGCCCTCTTGCCCTCTTTTTCCTCCTCAGCCCTCCACCCCACCCCTCTCCTTGGAATCCTCCCTTTCTCTTCACACACCCCGACACCGTCCACTTCTTCCTCCACCTCTCCCACCCTATCCCCTCCCCCATTCCCCCGTCTCCCTCCCTCCCAACTCCTCCCCGTCCTCTTGGTCTCTCCAACTCCCCCCCCCCCATTCTTCTCTCCTTTCCCCCTCCCTCCCCTTCTCCTCCTGCCTGTTTCCTCCCCACCCCCTTTCTCTTGGTCTCCCAGCCATTTGGGCTCTTCCTCCCTGTCCTCTCACGCCAACTAAGCCCCTTTTGACCCTCCAGGGCGCCCCCGCCCCAGGCCTGGGCTCTGCCTCTCTCCCTACTTTTTCCCGCTCCCCTTTAGTTCCCCTCCCCACCTGTCTCATTCTCCCCCGGCCTCCGTCTCTGCCTCCCCTCTGTGTCCTCTGGTAGGGTACTCCAGACTCCTCTTCCTCCTTCCTAGTCCTGCCACTCCTCTCTTCTTCCTACGCGCCTAGACATCCCCCCGGCGCGCTGCCTGCTGTCCCCAGACGATGGGCCATGCCGAGCCCGCATCCCCAGCTTCTATTATGACCGCCACCTGCAGAGCTGCCGCCCCTTCATCTTCGGGGGCTGCGAGGGCAACGACAACAACTTCGAGACGTCAGAGGACTGTGAGCAGGCATGCGGATGGATTCCGAGTAAGTGCGACCTCACAGGGTACCCGCTGCTTGACCCTCCCAGCTCCTGGTGCTGTCTAGACTGGGCCCGGCATCCTGATGTTAGCTCTGAGCCTCCAGCCCCTTGTTCTGTTCCCACTCCCCATCCCCAGCCCTGTCTAGCACCTCACCTCCACTTCTTCTCTTGCCCTTCTCCTCCCGGCCCCGGCTCCCCGGTGTTAGCTCTGAGCCCCCAGTCCTCCGTCCTGTCTAGCACCTCCCCGCCCTCCCCTGCCCCAGTATCCTGGCATAGTCCCGCCACCGTCATTATTGCCTATAACTCGTGATTTTGTCCCCTCCGTTCTCAGAACTCCTTCCTAGATGGCTCATTCCTCAAACCGTCATTACAGATCAGCTATGGGTCCACCCAGGGTGCTAGTGGTTGGAGATTTAAAAAATAAAGAATTTCCGCCCTCAGGGAGCTTGGGGGAAAGGCCCCAACAATAAAAACCGAGGGAGAGGGAGGGCACTATACTGGTGAAAGAAGGGAGGCCGGATTGCTGCCTGTAGGAGGTGGCACTGGTGCGGAACACGGCTGGACTGAACCTCTGGATTCTGAGTAGCCTCGGAGGTGAGGCGGGAGCGCCAGACCTCAGCCCCACCTCCCCTGGCCCTACCCTAGGCACGTAGCGGGATCGTTGCAAAGGGCTCCCAGATTTGATCAGCTTCGAGACTCTGGGGGATTTCTTTGCTCTTAGATAAAATCCTTTTGCCATATGAGTCACAATCAACTCCACATGACTTTCACTAGAACCTTTGGTTAACTGACTGCCTAATTCTGATTCTTGTAGCCTTGGATCGTGATTTCAAAATGCTTTTTTTTCTGACAAATTGGAAATTCTCACTCCTCTCGGATAGTGTGACTTTCTTGTGGTCCCTGCAACAAGGGAAGGGTGCTAGGGAAGGGAGCAACAAAGACTGGTTTTCTCTTTGACCAAAAGACTGACTCACTTGGCAGAGCTCCCATCTATCTTCATAAAAAACCAGACCACAGTGACCAAGGCCTTCAATAGGCAATGCATAGTGAGTTTGGAGCCTGGCTGAGGCTGGACTGCCTGTCTAGCTATTGGCCCCCCTGTGCTTTTGAATTAGTACCTAGGGACTAGCCTAGTATTACTCTTTTGAGAGAGAACCAGGCCACAGCACCTTTGGTCTGTGGGGCTTGAGTCCCACCTCAGTCATTGCCTGGTTGTGTGACCTTATGCAAGTCCCTTCACTTCTTCTTGACCCCCCCCCCACTAGAAGCTCTCTCTCACCTAGCTTTTCATGCCATCTTCTGACTCTGAACATTTTCACTGGCTTTTCCCTCCCCTCCTCCACCTTCTGGCTTTCCTGACTTCCTTCTAGATTCCAATCTAATCCCATCTGCTGCAAAAAGCCTCTCTCCTCACCCAAATCCATTTAGAACCCTTTCCACACTCCCAATCCTTTCCTTCTGAGACCACTTCCCGGTTACTCTACCTGTCTTTCTTGTATGTACCTAGTGATCAGCATGTTGTCTCCCCTATTAGAATGTAAGCTTCTGGAAGGTAGGAAATCTTTCTGTTCTTTTCTAACACCAACATTTAGCACAATGCCATGTGCGGCACACACACATATATGAACTCATTGCTTACTCAGTGCTTATGGACTGACTGACACTGAGCCTGTTTCCTCATCTGGAAAATGGGTGTAATGAGTGGCAGCCTTACAGATTTCTCGTGAGCATCTAATGAGATGATGTCTGTAAACAATATACATTGTTATCCCTGCTGTCTGATGGTGCATAAATGTCCTCCTCCTAGGAGTTCCCAAAATATGCAGGCTGGAAGTCAATGGAGCAGAGTTTGGGGAGCAGCAGGAGCAGTATTTCTTCAATCTCAGCTCCATGGCCTGTGAGAAGTTTGTCTTCAGTGGTGGTCGTGGCAATCGCAACCAATTCCCAGATGCTGCCACGTGCAGGAACTTTTGTGCTCCCGTGAAAAGTAAGGCACTCTCTTACTTCACCGATATACTTGAAATGCCTCAGGTATAATTCAAACATCATAGTCCAAGAGATTTCCTTGCCATCAACCCCCTCCCAGCTGAGCATGAACATTAAGTGTAGGTCATCCTCACTCAGGGATGCCACAATCTCAGAAGATTCAGGCATCTCTCTTGCCTTCTTCATTCCTTGCAGGACAGAAGTCCTCCTGTAGACTTTAGATTTAGCCCTTGTAGTTACACTGGGAATTCAGCCTCAGCTTGGTAATCACAGAGTGTGTGGAAAATCCTGGCCTCTTTCCTTCAGCAAGGGCAAAAGCCTTGGCGAAATTGGGAGTTCTCTATTTGATGTCTCCTCACGGGTTGCTTATAATCATCGTAAATGTCCCTGGTTGTCCAAGCAAAGCCCCGAGGAAGCAGGAGAGTTTGTGTTGTGGCTGAACTCAGAGCGATTTCTGAAGTGCAGCGATGAACTACAGGATATCCAGAGGAGGCAGACAGGAGGGTGAAGAGCCTGGAGTCCCTGGAGCATGGAAGGGAACAAATATTTACATGGCACCTATTACTCATTAGGTGCTGGGCAAAGTGCTCTACGAAAATTATCTCATTTAATCCTCACCTTTGAGGTAGGTGCTGCTATTATTCCCATTTCACAGTTAAGAAACTGAGGCAAAGAGAGGTGCCTAAGGTCATGCCACTAGGAAGTCTTCTGACTTGAGATCTCCAGTGCTCTATCCATCGCACCACCCAGTTGCCCAAAGGCCCCCATGACATAGAAGGATAGGCTGAAGGGACTAAACATGCTTAGTCTGGAGAAGACTCAGTGGGTGGAGGGGAGGCACATGAGAGCTGTCTTCAGGTATGTGAAGAGCCAGGAATTGGAAAGGCTCTTTTCCTGGACCTGGAGTCCAAGGCCTAGGAGTCTGTCCCCTCTATCCCTTTAGAAGTCAGTTATTCTATGATCCACTGCATTAGAGAGCTGGAGAGCTTGGCCAATGTAAGCAAGGAAAAATGCCGTAACACTGAGAAATGGGCTGCTTCAGGAGGTAGTGACTCTTCCATCATTGTAGAGGATCCAAGAATGGCTTGTTGTCATGTCATGATTCCTGGACAGATGTGGGTTGGACCAGATGGTCTCTGAACCCTTCCTTCCAGTGAAGAGGTCCTGAGATCTCTTGGCTCCTTCTTGAGCATATTAGCAGCAAACTTTTCGGGGGCTGCTGGTGTGGTGCTCCCTGCTATTCTCAGATATCAGAGGTGTGGGTAGAGAGGATTATGGATTGTCATCACCCTTTGGGGCTTGGCTGACTCAGCTCTGGGTCAAGGGCCTTCTAACTTAACTTTCTTTTCTTTCCAAAAGCACCCCACTTCTGCTATAGCCCACTGGATGGGGGGTCTTGTTCAGCAAATGTGACTCGGTACTATTTTAACTGGAAAAGCAAAATCTGCAAGCCTTTTACCTACACTGGCTGTGGTGGCAATGAAAACAACTTTGTCTCCTTGAGAGACTGTGCCCGCGTCTGCATGAAAGGTACAGGTGACAATTGGTGTTGGAGCAAAAAGAACTGGTTCTACCCCAGGACAGATTCTGTCCTTTAGGGCCCCTTCTTGTCCCGGCATTGCTGCCCCAGGCTGGCTGCAGGGTCCCCAGCCCATTTGCTAAGTAAAACCAATGGTTTTAGACTATGTGAGGGCATCTAATTAGTTCAGCCACAAGGCTCTCTCCTCATATTTGCTATGCAGGATCAGTGTGTGTGTGTGTGTGTGTGTGTGTGTGTGTGTGTGTGTGTGTGTGTGAACTAGAACCACACAGATGGGGGAGGGTCTTAGATTCATCCTCCTAGCCTATTTGGCCCCACCATGCCTGTGTGTGTTTCTTAGCCCAAAGGCTGTGAATCCAATTATAAATGCCAGCCAGGCTGTCAAGGACTAAGGCTACATAACATGGCTTGGGGAGAAGCCTTCAGGATTTCTTGAGATTCCCAGACTAGAAGCAACTGAGGGTCATTTCAATGAGGATGTGTGGACTGGTACTCACACACTCTAGGATGCAGCAGAAACTCAGGGACTTAGTCTCACTTCCAGGCTAGATCATCTCTGATTTCTGTTCCTTGTTTCTCTCAGCTCTGAAGAAAAAGCCAAGGAAGATGCCCAGGCTCAGCTTTGCCAAGAAGATGAGGCCATACAAGAAGTTCCCCTGATCATGTCCCTGCCTAGGACCCCTGGGACTGGGACCGCATCAGCCTCCTTCCTTGACACAAACCTTGGAAGGGTTGGCACTCATGTGGCAACACATGGGAAAATGGGAGAGATGGGATTGGCAGAGCTGCTCTCATTGCTGAGATTCAGAAGATGGTGTTGTATTTTTGTATGTTGTCCTGTTACTGGCAGCTCTTTGCTAAGTATCTGCTGCTCATCGGTTCTCTCCTTGACTAAGCCCTTGTAGGACATATTAAGCAAGGGGCATCCTTCTTCTATTATTATATTCTCTCTTCTGCTCATTTTGGCGGGGACTGATTGGGGACATTGAGCTACTGGGTTCTCAGAAGCAGCTATGGTCTGGTGAGGGTCTTCCAGCATGAGGAGAGTCAGACCCTATGTTTTCAAGAAGTGGATTTCTGAGAGTGGAGAAAAGAAAACCACAGGCTGAATAAGGCTCCTCAAATCTCAGCAGCTCTGTGAATCTGAAAGCAAAGGTCCTTTGTCTGACCATTGTTAGACCCAGGTAGAGTCCTGTCCCAATTGGTGTGAGATGGCTGAAGCATGACTTCAGGGAGGGGAACAAGCACCTTTGACACTGGCATCTAAGTCCTCTTCCCGGTAACCAGCAGCAGCCTCTCAAATGGCCAACACCAAGTACAAAGTGCCCACCAGGCATGGCTGATTACCCTTGTGAGTGAAAAGGCCAGGAAGCCCCTGCTGTGGTCATGTGAAGCAGCCTTGGGATATGCTTCTTCTAAGGAGGACTCAAGATTAGTGAAAACATTAAAAGTTGGTCTTTTTAGGGCAGGAAAGACGAGGGTGCTTAGTTTTCTCCAGTTAGAGAATCCAGTGTCAGATTTTCCCCAGGAAAACAAGAAGCCAGTTCTGAATGCAGGATGGGGGAGGAGGAGAAATGGCTATGAGCCCTTTTAAGGGGCCGGCCTGCCTGGAGCTTGATGTACCAGCGGCTCTCTGCGAACCTCCCTGGGGCTCAGTGCCTCTGCCCAGCCACCTTGACCAGGAGGCTTTTCCTCTTCATCCCCTTATTCCAGAGGCCCAGCAGAGCAGGGCTCATGTCCATGGGCCCCATCCAGAGAAATGGTCACGAACACCAGGAAGGGAAGGGTACCTGAGGGATGAAAGGGCTTTGGATTCCTTCTAGCCCATTCCCTCCAGAAGAACAGGTTGCTCATCTTTCTGTCATGTTATCCCAAGACAAAAAAAGTCACCATTTCTGCGCTTGTCAAGTCTTTTCTTCCCAACTTTAGGAGCCCCTCCTTTGAGAGGTGACATTGTCTACGCTTCAGTGCTACTGCCTGTGATGCCCATTTTCTTTTTACCAAGAATCCCATTTGAATTTAACAGGTATCATCAGTATCACCAAGTTCTTAATAAAACATTGATGTTAATGAAGCCATTTCCTTCAGTGGATTTTTTCAGGGATTTGCTGAATCAGCTCCAGACATCCTTCTTGCCACCCCTTCTCCCTCTCCAAACTCCAGGAGCCAGACAGAATCTCAGGGGCATCTGGGGACTGTGTGGAGCCCCACCTCCCACCCCCACCCCTGACAGCCTGGGAGGAAAGCAGATTGTGGAAGGAAACCAGTAGGCTCCACAGGTCTGGCCATTGATGCTTTTCTGACCAGTTAAGCTGTGAAGGATCCTGGTGAGTACCTGGGTTAGCCCTGGCACCAGATCCAGACCTGTATCACCCTGAATTCTCATGGCTAATTCTGAACCACAGAGGCTCGAGCCCTGATCTGTTGGAATCAGGTACCTCTTAGGAAGAAATGGCCAATTTTACTTTCAAACCATTCCCTGCTCATGTCGCCAGAAGAAAGTCTGTTTGCTTCCTGCAATTTCACCAACTCGAAGTGCCTCAGAGATGGGGGGGATAAGGGAGGGGCCAGGGTTAGGGGAGTGACCCCAATTTCTGCCATACTATTTTCCAGATTTCTAAGGGAGGTATTTTAAGGTCCTTCACTCCATTTCACAGATGAGGTGGGATTCCAACCCAGGACTCTCCTAACCTCAGGTCCAGCAGTATATACACTGCCCCCTCCTTCCTTTCTCTGAATTCATGGACTTATTCTAGTAAAGAAGGAGAACCTCGAGAGCACACACACACACACACACACACACACACACACACACACACACACACAAGCATGACTCAGGCTAGGGTGCCCAAGCACCAGGAGAGAGGCATGGAGAGCAATCTTACTAGAGAGTGGAGAGCTCTATCACTTCTGACTGGGAGGTCAGAAATATTTTTGAAAGAGCCCCAGAAGCAGAGCCTCTGAAGGGAGGGCAGGGATTGGTCAGGTTGTGAGGAGGGAGAAAGTGTTCCAAGTGGAGGAAACAATTCAAGCCAACAGTGTGAGAACAGTGCTGGGCCCTGTCCATCTGGGGTATGAAATACACATAAAGGTGAACAGAAGGAGCTCGGGCTGGAAGGTAGGTAACCACTACTCAACCCAGGATGAAAGACAATGAGGAGTCTTTGGACATTTTTGGAGGAATAATGACCCACTGCTCAGAGCAGGCTTTATCAATATGGCTCCAGTCTCACCAAGGAGGGGTGGGGAGAATCTGGAACCAGAAAAACCAGGAAAGAAGATACTACTTCAAGTCCTGTTCTGCAGAAGCCTCTCGGGGTACCCAGGGGCACACTGAGCAGTGTCCCAAAGGGTCTTGATTTCAGAGATGCAGCTGCACCACCACAGACCTAGCTGTCCTGGGGGGCTAATTGCCAGGGAACAGACAGGTACCAAGGGGAGCCACAATGCAGCTTCCTTGTCTGCCCTCCAACATATCAGAAAAGGTGGCCAGAGACCCTCACATCAGGAGAAGCTCCAAGGAGCCCCAAGTAATGCAGTCATGGCCTAGCAGACCCTCTCTCCCCCCAAGGCTATAGCCAAGTTTGCAGCCAAGGGTCTTTGTAAGGAACAGACTCTCAGAAGTACAAAACCATAGGTTTGCAGATCTAAATTGGAAGGAGCCTCCCTCAGATGCCCTCTAGTCTAACCCATATTTTTGTTATAGAGGAGGAGACAAAGGCCCAGAGCTAAGGTCACAAAGGCAGCAAACATTAGATGCAAGATGTGAACCCTGGCCTCCCAGGACAACCAGTGTCTGTCATCCCCAAGGGCCCCACGAGAGTGACCAGTGACCAGCAAAGGTCCACTCTGCCCTGTTCCTTTCATCTCCACGATGCAGGATTCCTCTCCACATACCCATAGCTGCAAGGCAATGTGGCAGGGAGGTAATCATTGCCCTCCTTTGTGGTAAGAACCCATTGCTGTCTCTGGCCATGGTGCTGATACAGTCTTGGTGAGAGGTTACAGGGACCCAATCGAGGTGTGTGGGCAGTGGAAATGGAGGCAACTGGGGAGATGCCTGAGACGGTGTGTATGCAGGATACACAGACTGGACATGGAGAGCAAGAGGCTAGGGAGAGGGAGGAGTAAAAAGTGAACCACATGGATCACAGGGAGGAGGATGGTACCACCAGCAATGATGACCAGGAAGATGATGACAAGGACATGGTGAATAAAATGATGCATGTGGGCCACCTGTTCTTTTGATTTGAATTTATAGCCACATGGGTATAGGTGGAGCAACATTACAGGGAACACTTCCTTCGGAAGAATGTCATGAATGGGTAATTCCTTTCTGAAAAGGCAAAATTCCAATTAAACGAGTCTTTTACAAAAATCTGGAAATGTGTCAGTTTTAGACTCACTGCACAATGCCACCCTAAGACTTGGGAGAGGGACCTAGAACCTTTCTGATCATAGCAGTACTTTGTGATTTGAATTCACCTGGGAAAGATAATGAACTTCAGCTGCTAGCAGGGCAACTCCTTCATGTTCTTATGACTCCTATTTTAACTCAAGACAAATACAGACCTAGATCTTTGGGATACTACCATAGGGTTTGGACTCCTCTGGAGGGCAATGCCCTTGAGGTTGCTAAACAGGCAACCTTCTATGGAAGGTTGGAAGGAAACACTTTCACCTCCAGGAATCCATCCAATCATCTAACATTAGGGTATCTTTGTAAGAGCCAGCGCTTCTCCCAGATTGAAAATAGAGAGTGTAGAGAGCCATCTCCCTTCCATCAGGTGGCACCATATAAAATAATTCATGGCAATGGCAGAGGACAAAGTCCAAGTCTTTTGATTCCCCCTTGAAAGGGAGCATAATGAGCAAAGAAGTAGTAGATATGCTGGGAGAAAATGAAGATCCGAATGAGGGCTCAGGAGATGGGAAGAACAAAAGGCTGCAATCAGAGACAGAGGGACACACTTCAAGGCTTAGAACTTTAGAAGTGGACATGCTCTGAGGAGGTGGGTGAGGTTCAAGAAGTTCGCAGAGCCCCCGAGAGTGGTAGAGATGGAGTGGAGATGAGAGTCCCTGGCAGAGGCAAGTGGAGAATTCATGAAAATGGTCATAAACAGGCATATTGGCTTCCTAAGGAGGAAGTTGGGGGAAGGGACAAAGAGCAGATGCTGAGGCCATCAAGGATAGGGAGGAGGGGAATGTGGCCTGAAAGTTAGTGCTGAACAATTCCAGAGATGGGAAGAGGATGGTCCAGGGGAAAACCCAGATTTCTAAAGAGGACGAGTTGTTGAGAAATGGTACAAAGCAGCCAATATACCAGCTTCACCTGGTGATTCAGAATGAGGAGGAGTCTGGGGAAGAATCTATCCCCTGTGCAGATATTCAGGGAAATGATGTCATGGGGAGGGATACTAGGTGCCATAGAGGATGAGGAGGTGGGTGAGGCCTATGAAAAAGAAGGTGATTGTCTCATGACAAGCCACAAGGGAAGGAAGGGGCTTGAAGAGGGGCCAGGAAGAGGGCATGGATGAAGTCCTTGGATGGAACTAAGGATCACAGGGATGGAAGAGCTGGAATGCTGGGAGGTAGAATTGAGGGACATACAAGGTGTGCATGTGTGAACATGTGTCTGTGTGTGTACATGTGTGTGTATGTGTGTATGTGTGTGTGTGTGTGTGTGTGTGTACACATGCAGGGGTGGAATGATGTGAGGAGCCCCATGGTCAGAGAATCTTCTTGTAAGAGTTCGTCTATAAAATTCAATGGCCATTTATTAAGTGCCTACTGTGTACAAGACAGCATGTGGAGCACTGGGAAGCAGACACAAAAGTAGAACAAGTCTACCCTTGAGATGCCTCTGCTCTACTGGGAGGCCATGACATGCCCCTCAACAGGTGGGTAGAGATAAAGTCAATAAACAGTAATTTTCAGAGGGGAGGTACTGAAAACCAGGAGGATTGAGAAGGAGCCCTTGAAGGTGAGAGCACTTGAGTTGAGCCTTAAAGGAGCCATGGTCTCCAAGAGGAAGAGGTCAGGTGATGGGGAGAGGATTCAGGGCGTGAGGTGGAATGGTGTGCACAGGCCAGTGTGAATGGCCAGAACTTCATGTGAGTGGGGGAGTGAGGGGCACAGCTCAGGGAAATGGGGCAGAACCCAAGTATGAGAGGATTTAAACACCAGCCAGGAGTCCGTATTTTATCTTGGGGTCAATAGGAAGTCAGTGAAATTCCTGAGCAAGGTTAGGTAATCTCTAAGTAAATAGAACTTGTTTCCACAATGGCCATTTGCCCTAATGCCCCTGCCAGAGGCCCTGCCCACCAGCTATCCAAGGAAGAAGAGACAAGCATGGAGAGATTTTTATCCAAAGGCTGGAAACCATTCCAAGTTTTACAAAAGGAAACAAAAGATTTCACATAGACACAGACCCAGTCAGACCTTGGACAGGCAAAATATGCTAATGCACATGACTGGCAGGTCTCGTCAGTCTCCCATAAATACACGTTTTCAGAAGATTTAGGCTCACTCTCAGCTCTGCTCCCATTGAGCTCAGTGGCTGTGAACAGTCCAATGTCTCTCTCTGGGCCCCCATTCTTGGTTTCCTCCTCTGTGCATGGAGGGCTTTGATCAGATGGCCTCCAAGGTCTCTTCTGGCACTCGTGTCCCCCAGTTCTTTTCTCCACCATCAGGTGATTGACTTAAGGTCCCCATTTGGCTGGGATGCCTTAGTGCAGACATCAGCTGGGTCTCTGCATGGGTCCCCTTTAGGTTTCAGCTCCATTCTTTGTCTTTAAAGACCAGCCCAGGTCCAGACAAGAGCAGCTCCTTCTTTATCTATGGATCTGTATGGAAAGAGCCTTGATTCATGGCTTACTGGCAGAAGGAAGGGCCTCCCTGGGGGTTAAAGTGAAGGAGGTGTCAACACCTCTGCTGATAGAGCCTGGGCTAGACCATAGTATGGGCTAGAGAAGGCAGATGTCTGGTGATTCAGTGTAAGGTCAGAGATAATGGGAAGTGACCTTCACTGTCCCCCTCCTGGGGCTGTTGTAAAGGTTATGTGACTACTAATTCCCAGATCCCGTGAAGTCAAGGGCCAGCTCATTGGAGCTCAGACCACAGTCAGGGTCAGTGGAAGCACAGCACAGTCTCTCAAAGACCATCTGGCCAGCTCTCTCCAACCCAATTCATTGTCTAGGTGCAGGATCTGTCCTAGACATAGGGATTGACTATGTACTTCTTGACCCTCTGTTAGGTGTAGGTCACAGCCTGGAGCCCGATGCTATCAATTCAATTGAGTTCAATAAACATTTATAAAGTGCCTACTGTGTGCCAGGTGCTATGTCTTGAAGGGCATCTGAACAGTAACACTGACCTGTGGTGAACCCCCTAGCATCTACCTGCATCCTTGTCAGTGCATCTGCTCTTCTGCTGGACCAGGTGAGGGGTGCAGCATGCCCAGCATGCCAGCCAGAGGCAGGGCAGGAAAATCAGAGGCTGCAAAAAACTCCAAGCTTTATGCAAGCAGGTTGAGTCAGATGTCAACAGTAACCTCACCTATCACACCTTTATCTGATCTGCCTGCCTGGCAATGATTTCCTGGCCTGAATGTCTTGCAATCTATTTTCCTGCTCGTCTTTGTCCAAAGACACCCTGGCTGAGCCCAGGATCTTCTGGTTCTCTCTTGAGTGGGTGTGATTCAGACTCCAGCCCACTCCCAGGGCAAGGACCATCTTCCCCTATCACGTGCTTGTCTAATTCCTGCTCTGGGACTCCTTGGCTCTATATATTCAGGGGCTCAGAGCTGGGGCCATGCTTTGACCAAACCTCTGAGGAGGTCTTGCCAGGGGTATTTGTCACTCAGGGAGAAATGTGCTCCTAACAAGGCAGTCCACAGAGCTGGTGACCTGGGCCTCCATGGTCCTGTTGGGTGGACAGGGGATCTTCTATAGAATTTTCATAGAAGCTGGAAAGGGCTTCAGAGGCCACCAAGTCTACGTTCATTATTTTACAGATGAGAAAACTGAGGTCCAAGGAACACAATGACTTGCCCAAAGCACAGCATAAGTAGCAGAGACAGGATTTGAGCTCAGGTCCTCTGACCCCTCTCCAAATGCAGGGCTCCTTCCATGGCCCCAGTGTACCTAGCTGTATGTGGAAGGGGTCCAGGACATGTCATTCCATCCCCACCCCACCCCCACCCAGGGCTGTGCTCCAGGCACTTGAAAGGATGAAGCTCAGGCAGCTGCAAGGGGGGAGCATGGAGTTGTCTGACCACTGACCACTGCCAAACCCACATGAGGCCAGAGATGGACAGAACTGGAGAAGGAGGAGTCCAGGGTGGATCCCTGTTAGCCATTGTACAAAGAGCTCAGTTAGGGGAGTCCCACAAAGGATGCTCTGTTGGGACCCCTACAGCCATGGGGCTGGCCTCAGCCAAAGAGCTGCTCAGACAAGATGGCAGCAGGAGACAGGGGCAGCCCTTGTCCCTTGTTACAGAATTTCTCCTGTGATGTGATGGGCCTGGAGACATCCACAGGAGTTCTCATTGCTCCAGCTTATTGCGTTCACCCAGGAAATTTAGGAACCACTGGTCCATTTTATCTTGAAAATCCCCTACAAGTGTATACCTCCAGCCCAAGGCTTAAAGAATGGTCAAAGGAGAGAAACGGGGCTCCTGCCAGACCCCCAGGAAACAAGGATGCCTGACTAAGGGCAGCTTTCCCTCCTTCCCCCAGATATCTATCTAGCCTCAGACACCTGCAGTCAGGTATCAGGGGCACACACACTAGGTAGGGCAGGCAGGAGGGATGATGGAGATGTGTTTGCCAAGAGCTGATGTGTCACCTCCTCCAAGAAGCCTGGGAGCCCTCTCCCCGAAGGATCTTGTTTTCATTTTGTATCTGCCATATACATAAGTATATTTGACTATGTTGTCAATCCCCAATAGACTGTGAACTCCCAGAGGGCAGAGCATGTTTCATTGTTTTCTTTTCCCCCCTAGCCTCTAGCCTCAGGCCTGGCAAAGTGAAGGAGATTAATAAATGCATGGTGATGGATGGAGGGAGGAATGGGTGGACCACACTGGACAGAAAAGTTGGCTTAGTGTAGACTTTATCTACACATACAGAAATACTGGTAACTTCTGCTTTGGCTTCTTGTTGCTGAGTTGTTTTCAATCATGTCTGAATCCCTGTGGCCCCATTTGGGGTTTTCTTGGCAAAGATATTAGAGTGGTTTTCCATTCTCTTCTACAGCTCATTTTGCAAAAGAGGAAACTGAGGCAAACAGCGTGAAGTGACTTGCCCAGGGTCACACAGCCATTGTCTCAGAGAAATGAGTCTTCCTGACTCTAGGCCTGGCACTCTGTGTGCTATGGTGCCTCCTAGTGTCCATCTATTGCAGCACCCTAGCTGCCTTGGCTTGGCTCACTGCCAACGAGGTGTGGTTACCTCCTATTCTCCTTTCTGGGTGTCCAATTAGAAATAGAAGTGAATGGATGAGGCCAAATATGATCAGAGGTCTAGGCAGATGTTTGCTGAATGCATGGCCTCTCAAAGCTGTCCAGGGCTGGCTGATCACTCCCTCCTGCAGGAAGGCTCAGCCATGAGGGTTGATAGGCTCATAAGAGTCATTAGCCCCCAGAATCTAGGAGGCACCAATCCTTCATTTACTGCCTAGTCCATGGCTTGGGCTTATCCCTAATACGATGCTATTAATGAGCAAGAGTGTAGAGTGGACACATATACCAGTAAGGCAAAATTCCTAACCTCTGAAAGGACCGTGGGCATACCTGAATGATTGAGAATTGCAAAGTATAAGGAATTCTCTAGGTAGAAGGCAGAGGAAGTATAACATCTATTTAGACTCCAAAGGATCAGATTCAAGGACCAATGCCCCCAATTTGATATTGTGGCAATAATATTCCCAAACCAATAAGCCCACCTCACTATAGTAACAGGGAGATTATAACAAAATATTATAGCAGGAAACCAAGCCATACTTGTGCTTCCCCTGGATGCTAGGGCCCTCCTATAATAAGATCACTCACGAATCCTAACTCTCTGCTCACTCTCTCAATGGAGGTGGAGGGAATGAGAACATGTGGCCATTTTTGACTGGGAGAAGGGTCTTCTTCATGGCATCATGCAGATCCTCCCAGTCAGGACCAGCTGGAGCCTCCGACCTCCACCCCAAAGAGACATCTGCCTGAATGAGCATGCTCAAGGCAGGTGGCTATGAGGGATCCATGACACCATGTCCGTGGTCTTAGGGAGAGTAGTGAGTGAGGTTCCTTGAGACACAGTAGGACATCAGGGCTGTGGCTGGAAGTGACCTCAGAGAGAATCTTACCCAATACCCTCAGTGGATCCATGAGTCTACTCAGAACCAGACTAGTGGTTGAAGAGGCCAGTCTGAGGTCAGGATGGACCAAACAGGACTGGACCCTTTCTCCCTACCTACTCCTTGATCAGTGGTCTGGGCACCAGAGCCCTTGGTTGCCCCCTCTGTACTCCCTGGCTTTAGCAGAGGCCAATGGCAAGTCTTGGTTACCAGAAAGACCAGTTACCATTGCCCACAATGTCCAAGTGCACAGAACACACTTGGGATGTAGCCCTGGGTCTTGGGTCCATGTCCAGAGTCTGCTGTCTGAGGACAGCACCAAGGCAAACTCAATAGCCACCATCCTTCATTAAGGACAGAGCTGAGCTGCATGGACTGAGGATCAGCCTCAGGGCTGGGAAGGGTCCTGAGTCCTGCCCAGGTGTATTGGTAATTAAGGTGAGACTTCTTTTTTTTTTAATGTTTTCTCTTTTAGAAATCCTAAAGTAGTCAAATGCCTTTGATTAAGCCTTACTAGGTGAAAAGCCCCAGGCTCACACCCTTTTGCTAATTAGGCACTAAACTCCAGGCCCACACCCTTTTGCTGATTAGGTGTGAATCCTTTGGGCCCTGACATGAGTATATAACATCCAAGGTTGGCCTTTGACTTTTGGAGCTCTCAGTCACTGGAAGAATGGCACGGTACTCTGGGCAGCTGCTTTAAGAGCCCTCTGGCTCATAAACCCAGATGTTGATGCTTTCCTGGTAACTATGAATTGTGATTTGGTCTGTTTATATTGTTGTATGTTTGTAATTTGTTTGTGTTTGCTCTGAAGTTTAGGTTTCTGTCTATTCCTCCTGAACTACATGAGTGATATTTGTATGTTGGATTTAAGTAAGATTGTTAACCCCTTAAAGTTACTTTCCTTAGTAAAGCAGATCAAAGGAAGCTGTGTTAGCAGCCTTCTGTGTGCTGGTTGTTGTTGGTTTTACACAGCCACAGTAGCTGCTAGGCAGATTGTTGCTACACTGGGACCCATGACAGGTTCAACTCAGGCACTTTGTAGCCTGAGGGTCTAGAGATCAATCTTATAAGGACATGTCTATCAAAGGCATAATTGCAGACATATGGAGGAAAGAGGAAAATAAAACATGAGCATGGAAGGATGTATTCCAGCCTTGATACCCCAGCAGAAAAGCCCCATGAAGTAGGATTTGGATACTATCCTGTAGGGTAGGAGGGGTGAGGCCATTGGCATGGGATCAGGGGCTGGAGGAAAGCCAAAAGCAGTGAAGGGCAAGGCTAGTCATAAGGAGGGCAGGAGAATGTGGACTCCTGGGGAAGGAGGGAGGACAAAAGTGACCAGGCTCATGTGTTTGAGCATGAAGACCTGGGGCATTACAAAGCTTGAGGACACCAGAGTCTTAGACTCTGCCCCCCAATCCTCACACAGGGAAGTCCACAACAGAACCCTAAAATTGCTGTCAGAACCACCCCTCACCTCTCCCGCACCCCCCCCCAACCACAGTGTGGTATGTTTTTACTCTGGGAGTCAGAGTGAAAGGGGCTGAGCAGCAGTTCTATGACCATGGAAGAACCCAGAGCACCCAGGGCAAGTGGTGGTCTCTGTGAGTCTAGGCTGGTGTCTATGGTTCCCCTCTCCCCATGAAGGGCTTGGGCTAAACCACCTCCAAGGAGCTTCTGGCCTCAGGGCAATCTGTGAAGATGAACTGAAATGACTCTGGGGAAATGCTTCATTTCACTTTATTACACAGTGCCTTCTCAAGGAAGTAGTACTCTGGAAAAAGGCCCATGGAAAGGTGGGGAAGCCCAGTGATGTCCTGGAAGGTCCCTGAACTTGGGTTCTGATGACCTGGGTCTCAGTCTTATCTCTGATACCTGCAGGAACTAGAGACATGTATCTTCACTCTGGGCCTCAGTTTCTTCATCTGTTAAAATGAGAGGGATGAACGAAATGGTCTCTGAGGTTCCTCTTAGCTGGAATCCCCTAAGTCTGTGAATGACCTGTGGGGAAGCTGGCCAGTTGACCTGCCCAGAACAAGGCTGATCTCAGCTCTACATCATAGAGAAGATGTGCCAAAGGCTTTCAGAGTGAAGACTGTAACTCTCACCTGAAAAAGGTTTTTAAAATTGATTTCAGTACCATGGCATTCCAATCACAATAACAGATCACAATCAATTTACCTGAGATTCAAAGCTTGGACCTGAGCAGTGGAAGCTATACCTATCATCACAACACTAAGAGAGCATCCCCAGGGTTGGGCTGGTGGGACCCTCCGTGGAGCTCTCCTAGTGCCATCACCCCTTTGGTTCTCCCTTTGTTCCAAGGCCTGGAACCAAGCCGAGCACTGTCACTCGGTCCCCTGAGGAGGGGGACAGCCCTGCCCATTGGTATTAAGAGGAACACTTGGAGGCATTCCATGAATATGTATAAAAACACTTCTATTTTGGTGAATCCACATTTACTATATGTTGATTAAAAAAAAAAAGACCCTGCCTGTGTATATGTGGTTCAGACTTGTGATTCCACACAAATGTAGTTACCTCCACATGTGGAAGTTGCCTCCATGTGCAGACCAATCCATTAGTCACTGCAGTCTTAGAGTCTCTTGGGGCGCTGAGAGTAACTTGTCCAGGTTCCCCCAGCCAGTGGGTATCAAAGGTGGGACGTGCATCCAGATCAAACTGATTCCAAGGCTGTCTTTCTGTCCACTTCACTCTTCTGTCTTTCCCTACAAATCGTTAAACTAAGGCAATGGTGTTCCTGACAGGGCTTGAGCTCCCAGCTTGAGGATGGGGAGGGGGTAGGTGGCACTAAGTCACCAAAGACCCTGTAAGGTGTATTCCTTCCTTGATTTGATAGAGTGGATTCTTATCACAGGATTGAGATCAAAAGGCAGAGCTTGTCATGATGCGGGTGATTTTAAAAATGACCAGACGGAAAGGACTGTGCCAGTAAGGCAAAATGGGCTTAGTTTAACGGGTGCCCTTGAGGAGTTTGGCTTTTGTTTACGGTGAAAGTACTTTCACCTGTTAAATGCTAAGCCCCAGGCCCAAAGCCCTATCAGGTGTGAAACCCGTGTGGGCATAGATTAATCACTTAAGAGGGGCCAACTCGGGAACCAAGGGGTCTCTGGACTCTGGTCTCTAGTCGTTGATGCGGGGCTTGAGAACACCAGAGGCTTGGCTGCGAGGAGAGGCGAGAAACTACAGCTGGAAAAAAATCCGAAGCAGAGCCGACCCCTGTGTGGACCCAGGAGTTCAAGCGAGGTCTGGAGGCCAGTGAATATGATTTATGCCATCTTATTTTTCTGTGGCCTCCTGGCTACTCTTGTGAGGCAGGCCTACTGGGCCTGGAGGCTTGTGTTCACAACACTGGAATGGGGAGGTTGGTTCGCTAATTTGTTGCTCTGGGCCCTGAATAAATTTTTTGATGCCTTCTGCTTGGAGAATTCTGTATACCCAACAATTTTGAACCATTCAGGTATTTATATGATCCTTTTTGAGATCATAAATTCGGCCTTCCTGCTACAAGGACATAGGTGGGGGGAGGGGGCCAGTAGAAGCAATGATGGG
>CM053624.1:378170246-378208040 GCA_028646595.1 Phalanger gymnotis | reverse complement strand
TAATACCCCTTTCCTCCCTCCAAACCTCCTCAGCTTCTTTTTATGCATTGTCTCACCCCCCCAAGGAAGGGAGAGTCTTGTTTGCTTATTAGCTCAGTGCCTGGCACATAACCTTTACTAAGCTTATTAAACAGAGTGCTGATTCACCACCATCTGACCCCACTCCTCCACTCAGGCTGTCTCCCCACACTCAGGATGTAAGCGCTCAATGATAAGGAACCCAGTGATAATTGTCTTGCCATTGAACCTTCCTGGAATCTGAGAACCACACTCTACTTCTCATCTGAAAATGGGTTTATCATTTCAACCACAGGAATAGGAGTCTCTGGGATACAAGGGTATTTTCCCAAAGTTATGCACATCTAATCAGGGGATTTAATCAGATAAAGAAGGGAGAGGGAAGAGCTCCCTAAGCATGTGTGCCAAGCTGGGTCCCACAGAAAGCAGTTAGCGCTGGAGCTGTCCATGAGACCACAGGAAACAAAATCCAAGAAAGGCACCTGCACCAAAGACCTTGATCTCGGATGCTAAGAGCAAATGCACATAGTGTGGGCAGGAAGCAAGGTGGCCCAGGTACCCCAACCAAGGAACTGAGCAGGCCAAATGAAGCTTAATGTCAAGAGGGGAGGCTCCCTTAGGATGGGAGGAAGCATATGCTGCCCTCTGACACTGCTGCCATCAGAGTCGGACTTAGGTTTGGAAGGGCAGCTGCCAGGGTGAAGCTGGGCAGGGCCAGTGTAGGCAGGGAAGAGGACAGGCTGTATTGTTGGGGGCAGGGAAGTCAAGGGAGGAAATATCCCCTGGAAGTTCTGTCCCCTTCTAAACCCCACCCTGGAGCCAAATCCCTTTCTGTAGCACCTGAGGACTTACTGCTTTGCTAAGGGCATCATGAAAAATCAGACAATATCTATATTATGAAGCAAGTACATTCAACTCTGCAGAAATCAACACTCACTCAGGGGACAGCCAAACGCAGAATGTGCTAAGGAAAGTATCAGGGAAAGGACCAGACCCAGAGCTGACCACTACCCCTTCTCTCCCCCCACCCCCACCTCTGGGGGCTGTTTCCCTACACTCTGGATTCAGAAGCTCAAGGATAATGAACTTGAAAGAGATGATCCTGTCATTGAACTCTTCCAGAAGCCTGGGGACACAAAGAGGAAGGAGAAAAGGGAAATTAAAGTCAGAGTGAAGAATAAGGAACCCAGGGCTTCTGTGGGGTGAACTGTGTGGTCTTGGCCTCTCTGAATAACCCTCAATTAAGGACATTTTTGTAAATGGGGCTGGCAAGTGAGAACAATCTCCTTCTGAGGAGGTTCCATGCAATGGGATGACAAAAGGATCTGAAAGGTCCATGACGACAGAGACAATCAGGGAAGGCTTTCTCCCATCCACCTCCACCCACTGCAAACAAGGGACCCTGTGTTCCTTCTCTGGGATAAGTCCCTACAGGTTTAATCATCTACCAGAGGCAGGCACCTAACCAGAACTGCCCTTTGTGGGGCTGGGTTGCACCCTCCTGATCTTGATGACTCCCTGGGCTGGCACCACCTTGGCATGAGCAAGGTACAGATGCCTCCTAACCCACATGTTCCTCCAGACCCACTTTCCTAAATTTCACACTACACAGGTCTATGCACACAGTAGGTGCTTAGGAAATGTTAGAGTTGGATGGGATCTCCACGAGAGCAACCTCCACAATCATCATGCTGACCTTCAGCAAGACAACCCTGAGAGTGTTTGAAGACATCCCATGACAGGGAACTCACTAAAGCATCCATTGAATCTTCAGGGAATCCACAAATGTTAGGAAGTCTTTCTTCATACTGAACTTAAATCTTCCCCAGGATCCTACAGTCACTGTCCCTCATTGGTCCCACTGGAGCTAGGCAGAACAGATGTCCACCCTCTGCCCCACACTGCCCTTCAAATCCCTGAAGATGATGATCATCTTCCACCCGAGCCTGCCCTTTTCCAGGCTTCACTTGCCCGTCTCCTCTGATCTTTTGGTGGCATGGCTGTCAGTGCCATTGACGAGGCCCTAGTCTGTCAATTTCCTTCCTCAAATACAGTGCTCTGATGAATGCAATACCCTAAAAGGGGCCTAAATAGAATGGAATTAAATTGATCTTCAAACTCAAAGAAGCCAGAGGATTCTTAGATCGTTTGATTTAGTTTGCTTCAAAACTATTTATGAAGCATTTATTATTTTCCAGGCCCAAGGGCGCTTTAGACACAGAGTTGACTTTCCCATCCGATCTTCTGTGCAATGACATGAGATCAGCATCCCAGGATCTCAGCTGAAGCTGAGAGTTAGCAACTTGCATAGTAACACACAGCTGGGAAATCTTGAAGAGGAGATTCCAACCCAGGTCTTTGGACTCCAGATCTAGCTCTTTTTCCTGTCTCCCATTCTGACCCTATGTGGTGCTGCCCAGCATCCATCAGGAAAAGCCCCTGCATTGTTCCTCTGGGCTGGAACTATGGAGATAAGAATTCAGCAGGTTCCAGGTGGCTCTGGGTGCTCTAGGGTATGCCTGGGAGGTCTTCAATGAATCAGGGACCAGGCAGAACTCCACAAGCTCCTAGGACTGATCCTTCCCTTTGGTCTGCGGGCAAGGGGCTTGCTCAGATCCTCTCTGAAGCCCACAATCTATTGCTGAAGCCCCCAGTATCCAGACTAGACTAGTATGGAATAAGGGTTATAGCACACTGAGACACTCTGAGGCACGGAGGCAGCCTTGGGGAGAGGTGGATGAGTATGGCCCTTGGGAGCCACCTTGCTGACTGGGGGATGAGACCATCCTCCGAGCACTGCCCTGGTGATTTTTCAGCCTATTGAATGATGCCACTGACCCGCCAATCTGCCTCTGGGGTAGATGTGAGGATGATCAGGCTGGATCAGCTTCACCCCACCAGACAATGCACACTATCCTGCCTTGCGTTGTTTTTATTTCCCCCAGGACGATAAGGAGGATAACTCTGTTCTCTAGGAAAAGAGACAAAGCCACGTGTCTCATGGGTCTGCAGAGGTTTCTCATTTCAAATAGAAGCCCTGGGCCAAGTGCTGCGTAGATGGAGACGGATGCTAATGTGTTTCTGGGAGGACGGCTTTCCTTTTAAAGGCGCTGCTGTTAAAATGAGTCAGGCTCTGCCAACCGTGAGGCCGCGGTTTATGCTGCAGAACTCCGCTCATCACCAGGATGCCTCCATGCACCCCCAAATGGGCGAAGGAAGGCAAAGAGAAATTACAACGAAGAGTAATGGGAAGGAAGGGAGCAGTGGGGCAAAGACAAAGAAGGGGCAGACAGAGCTACTTCCCCATCCCTGGGCTTTTAGGGCCCAGGAAATCCGCTGCGGAGGAACAGCAGTGAATTGGGCGTGGCTGAGCACTATCTCCTACCCAATTACCGCTTCTCTATAGAGACCCTCTTTTTCCTCTTCTGGAAACACAGGCATTGGCTCTGGTCTCCCTGTCCGGGTGGTCAAGCTGAGGCACCTGGCATTAACGTCCTGGACTGGCAGGGTGCAGCTACAAGAGATTCTAAGTTCAGAGGGTCAAGCTTTAAATGGTTCAGAAATCCTCCCAAATATCTGGGAAATCCTACAAAAAAAAATGCTCTCAGAACTAGCCTTTTATGGGGATTAGGAGAGGAATGAAAGCTAGAAGCAGAGTTTTTACTCTTTGAAGGAAGACCCATGTGCTTGTTGCTACATTGTGTGTAGTTGTGTGTGTGTGTGTGTGTGTGTGTGTGTGTGTGTGTGTGTGTGTGAGAGAGAGAGAGAGAGAGAGAGAGAGAGAGAGAGAGAGAGAGAGAGAGAGAGAAATTTGGGAGCTGGATGCAACTTCTGAAGTGGAAATTATATTCCAAATTTGAACATTCTGGCAAGTGCTACCACACTGATACTTTTTTTTTTAATCCACTTCTGTCTGTATCCAATTAGATAGCACCTAGGAAGAAAGAGTGCAGAAGTGGCTGTTACTTGCATCGGAACAGACATCCCTCCGGTACTACCAGACAGTTGCTGCCTTGTAGCTGCTCATTGCCAATCATCTGAGCAGCCTAGCCTCTTATCTAGGGAAAAAGAAAGATAAAGGTGATGAATGAATAAAGAATGCTCCTAGCCCACTGCTGTCCCACTCTTTCCTCTCCCATGACTAAGTCCCAAACCAGTGAGCTGAGCAGATCAGGCAAACAAAAGTTGGCAGGGAAGTATCTGCAATATTCACCCAAAGAGCTAACTGGTCTCCCTTCTGCAGGATATCATGTTGAGGCTCAAGGAAGGCATCTCCTTATTCCGGATCATCAGGGACAATGACAAAAATGGAAAAGGGTCTTCAAGGTTAACCAAAGAAAACAGAGTCAGGGGTATGTTTCCACTATGCTGTGGCTAGGAGATGGAGAATGGGAGGGAAGATGGACTATGGAACACTTGGGGCTAAAGAGCAGATCCTAGAGGCATCTAAAGAGCAAGAAGCACCTGAGAGCCCTCTCCACCAGTAAGAGATTATCCAAGAGAGGTAATAGGAAGAAGGGGCAGTGGCAACTCCTGGGCTGAGCAGTACAGAGGCACCTGCCATGAACAGTAGACGGATCTGATGACTTCAAACCTCTGTCAATTCATGTTGGGATTGATGATCCAATGAGAAGGGACCTTGAAAACACTGCTGGGGATTCTGATATCTCAGGTCAGATGATAATTACAATAACCGGTGGAGGGAGGTCCCGTGGAACTGCAGGTGTCTGAGATCAGTGAGCGCTGGTGGCCAGAAGTGACTGGACCAGGTTGTCATGAATCATTGAGCTCTGTATCTGTGCCATAGGAATGGAAGTGACTTGGGAAAGCAAACAAAGATAGACCCTGGTGGTCTCCAGGCACCAGTCAGGTGTGAGGAGAGCCTGCAGGCACATAGGCTTTGGGCCACAATTAGATCCAACTTGGCATCTCCTAACAGGCAAATCCTAGCTGGCATCTCCTCCAGTTTAGTTACAGAGAAAGATGCCTTCTTGGGGGTAGGGGCAGGTGGGGTGAGGCTACTCATCTATCCACTTTTATTCTCTTTCCTTTTCACCCTTTCCTATAAATGACAATGTTTTGCAACAGTTTCTGGAGGTACGTGTGCATGTGTTATGTCTCTGTGTTGATGTATGTTTGTATTTGGCTGCATGTGTGTATTTGTGTATGTTTGTGTGTCTGTGTGCTTGTGTGTATCTGTGTATGTCTATGTATGTGTGTATGTGTGTTTGAAGGACTGGGGGGGTCATGAAGATGGAGGAAGAGCAGGAAGCAGACAACGGTGTAGTGCTCAGGGCAGGTCAGAGGCACCACGGGAGGCTTCCTTCCTCACAGTCCTGACATCTTCTTACACGCCAAAGGCAGCTCCAGGACCTCAACCTCCTCACATGACATTTTGCTCATCATAGGTCATTGCTTATCTTTTAACTGTTGACATTGGAGCCCCAGGGACATTCTCACTTCAAGTAACCTTTCCAGCAGTAGGATCTCTCCATGTGTTTAGGACAATGAAAAGCAGATTTACTCTGAAGAGTTTATTGAGACAATCCCTAACACCATGATGGAAATTTCACCATCAACATTCTTTGGGTCAGAGACAGAACTTTTATTTTCCTCTCGCAATAAGCCTTCCTTGGCTCCCCACATTGGTCCCCCCTTTTTTCCCCTAAGTTTTACTGATGAAATTTGTTTTTACATTTGAAGATTACTCCCACTTAGTGAGAGGCCTTTGGTAACAAAGAAAAACAATTAGGTAAAACCAGTAATATGGTGACCTCGTCGGAAGACATAAGCAATATCCCGCATCTGTAGCCTTTCTATTTATTTTAGTTAATAGAAATCTTTTGTCTCTCTTCCATCATTGACTCCATTAAAAAATAAAAAATATTCAGAACTGCTTGGAATTGTATTTCTCTAAAATTAAATTATTTAATTGCACATATATAACCTATATCTGATTACTTACCATCTCAGGGAGGGGTGGGAGGAGGGAGGGAGGGATAGAATTTGGAACTCAAAACTTTAAATAAAAATGTGAAAAAATTTGGGAAAAATAAAGTTAAATGATTTGCAGCATTTTTCACATGGTTATACATAGCCTGGGCATCTTCCCTTAAGAATTGCCCATTTTGCCTAGAAAGACTTATATAAACTGATACAAAGTGAAGTGAGCAGAACCAGGAGAATATTATACACAGTAACAGCAATGCTGTATGATGAAGAATTGTGAATGACTTAGTTATTCTCAGGCAGACAATCCCAAAATCCTCATGATGAAAAGTGCAATCTGCCTCCAGAGAAAGAATTGATGGCATCTGAATATAGACCAAAGCGTATTAGTTCTCTCTGTCTCTCTGTCTCTCTGTCTCTGTCTCTCTGTCTCTGTCTCTCTCTCTCTGTCTCTCTGTCTCTCTCTCTCTTTCTCTCTCTCTCTTTTCTTCCACAAATTGACTAACATGGAAATGTTTTACATGACTGCACATGGCTCCTAAGCTGTGAGCCTGGGGGACTGGGAGGATGGAGGTGCCCTCAACAGTAATAGGGAGATTTGAAAGGGAGGAGAGTTTGGGAATAAAGATATTGAATTCTGTTTTGGGCATGATGAGTTTCAGATGTCAATAGGACATGTAGTTGTTCTAGATGTGAAGCCAGAGGTCAGCAGAGAAGCTAGAGCTAGATAAAGAGATCTGAGAATCATCAGCATGGAGATGGGAAGTGAATCCATAGAAGCTGATGAAATTACCAAGAGAAAACCTATAAACGGAGAAACACCACAGTTGGTGGGCATGACAAATGATGATACAGCAAAGGAGCCTGGGAAGGAGAGATCAGATAGGTAGCCAGACAGCCAGGAGAGCAGAGTTATGGAAACCTAGAGAGAAGATGGGATCAAGTGGAAGAGGGTGGTTAGCTGCATCAGAGGCTGCAATGAACAAAGATAAGAGCTAAGGAAGGACGTCAGGCTCAGCAGCTGAGAAATCAGTGACAACTTGAGAGAACAGTTTCAGTGAAAGGATGATTCTGGAAGCCCGACAGTAGGGAGACAGAAGAAAGGGAGGGGACCTTAGGGAGCCTTTTCACAAAGGACAAGTGGAGCTGAGGGACCACAGCTGGAAGGCTGGATGGTCGGGTGAGGGGTAGGCAGTGGTGGTGCTGCTGTTGTTACTGCTGCTGCTGCTGCTGTTGTTGCTGTCACTGTTATTGCTGCTGCTGTTGTTGATGATGCTGATGAAAGAGAGAAACCTGACACGTCTGCACGCAGTAGAAAGACATCAGCCAAGAGGGAGGGATTGAACGTCAGGGAGAGAGTATGGATGATGGAGGGGGCAGTCTGCTGGAGGGGACGGTGTGCCATGCCGTGGCCTCGGCCAAGAGAAGGACCACCTGTTCACAGGAGAAGGGCTGAAGGAGGAGAGAGGGGCAGAAGGCATTACGGTGATGTAAGATGAGGAGGAGGAGAAGGAGCTCTAGGTGAATGGCCTTTCTTGGGTAAAATATGCTAAATTATCATTAGAGCAGGTATATCAGAAGACAGGTTTTAATCTGAAACACAGAATTCTTTGGAAAGGATTTTTTTGTGTGGAATCATTTAGGAGTCAGGCTTTATTGAATCTTGGCTCATAAATGAGTCATGTATATTTCCCTCCCATGACTGTCACCAAAGGGACACATTCCTGGAATCCCTAGCCCTTCTGGATGCTTAATACAATAAATCTAGGCAGCATTCCTTTGAGTTCTCAGCAAAACTCAATTTGCCCTTGAAAATTTAATCTTTAAAAAAAATCTCTTTTTCAGAGAAAGTCTACCTAGCTCGATAGACAAAAGGCGGCCAGAGCCAGATTCCACCAACCTTCACCCCCACCCCCAGGCTTCCCTGGGGAAGACTAGAAACTGCAGGCCTGGTGGCCAATTGAGGTATTTGGGATGTGCTGACCCTTGGGGGGAAGGGGGTGCTCCTACTGAATTCTCCAAATGCATCCACATTCTGGACTTAGACACTTGGCCTGCCTCCTGGGAAACTGCCAAGGTTATGATCTGATGATCTGTATTTTTCTTCCAAGAAATTTTAACAGGCCTCTGCAGGTAACCAGGTATAAGTAAGGCTGGCTTGCAAGGAGGGTGGACCCTGCGTGGTCTCTGAGTGGGATTCTTCCCCATTCTCCAGATGAGACTGAATATGGCAGTAGTATTTTGGCTCAGTGCCCAGAGCTCTGGCCCTGGAGTCAGGAAGACCTAAATTCAAATCCAGCCTCAGACACTTAACTTGCTCTGTGATCCTGGGCACCCAACTACTGTCTGCCTGCGTCATCTGTAAAAGGAAAATGATGACGCCTACCTCTCAGACAATATTTGCGAATTGCTTAGCACAATGCCGGACACATGGTAAGTGCTTTATAAATGTGATTGTTATTATTAACCTGCTTCAGTTGTCCTGAGGCTGCTGGAGAACATGGAAGACAGAAAAGGTTCAGAACTACCCATCACAGAGTGTGAGCAAAGAGAAAGGCTTCCTAGATTGCTCAAATGCCCTGTCTGTTGTCTCTCTCTCTTTCTGTCTCTTCATCTGTTTCTATGTCTCTGTTTCTATATCTGTCCCCATGTGTGTGTGTCTCTCTCTCTCTCACACACACACACACACATACATAGAGTCATATACACACATGCTTAGCACATAGTAGGAGCTCGATGAATATTTCTTCACTGACTGATGAACTCATGGACCTCAAATCTAAAAGCAAAGAAATGGAGGATACTGGGATATAATCTCCCTCTGAGGCATCGCACTGACATTGGGAATGCCTTCTCTCTTTCAAGAATGGAGCAACCTAAATCTTGGACTTTCTTTTCTCAGAGTATTATGGCATAGTGGGATAAACGTTGGATCTGGAGCCTAGGAGCTGGATTCAGAATCACACCTCGACTGTGTCACCAAATAGCTGAGTGACCTTCACCCTCTAGGCTACCTCAGCTTCCTCCTCGGAGGGAATTGGGTCAGCTGATCTCCAAGGCACCCTCCAGCTCTAAAGTTGTGACTATGATGCTGACTGCGACTTAATTCTGTTTCTAAAAAGCCTTCTGATTAGTGAGTCTCTTTACAAGGGGGAAATTCTGAATTCTTAATGCCCTGAATGACCACAGTGGCATATCATTGAAACAAGTCATAATGCCCTGGAAAGCACCAGGGCCAGATGTGTTTTTCTCTGCAGCAGGACACGGCCAAGGAGGGTCCACAGTGACCCCTGGACATCCTAGCATCTGATCTTAAAGAAGGGGTTCTGATAATGCCCACAGCCAGGGTCAGGCTTGCAGATGGTGGGGAGGGATCCTGCTAAGACCAGCCCCATCCCCCAACTGCCTCAGAACTCAAAGAACTGAGCTGGAAGGGACCTCTGAGGTCAGCTGTGCAAAAGAATGATAATTGAGGAGAAATGAAGGAAATGCCCTCCTTCCCCAGGTGGCACCTGTGGTTCAGGGGCTGCATTCTTGCCACCCCACTTCTCTCTGTGCCAATTCTGTAATTAAGCAAAAAAAAAATTCTGGGGAAGGGGAGAGGGGGCAGACATACAGAGAAAAGGAGCAAGCAAAGAAAAACTCCTAATTCAATCAAAAACACATCACAGGGGGAGGGGAAGACCCTCAGGACAAAACTCCAGAAGAATCCATCAATCAATAGGCATTTATTAAACATCTACTACATGACAAGTCTTCCCTCTTGGAGCATTCTGGTCAAATGAACATGTATACACATAAGTGTGAGGAAATCGAGCAAGTAAATCAGTAAATCACCCCGCTTCCCCAAAGTACATGATAAAATGCTGTGCCCAGTATGTGAGCCAGGGGGGAACTCATTTGTGTGGACTGATCATGCTAATCAAAGGTATTTCCATGACGTGTCTTCATCAAATTTGAATGACTAAGGATCCATGGGATGGAGTAATGCTGGACAGAAGGAGGGCTTGGACTGGGTACTCAATCATGCCCCAGGGGTCTTGGACCAACAGTGAGCATTGCAAAATGGAGAGATTCCCATTTCACTGAGTGGTGAAATTATAATGTCCCAGCTAAGGACCTCAAGAAGGAGTCATTTGGTGGGGCAAAGGGGAACAGACACCTCCGCTTGGTCCTTGGTCTCCTCCCTAGCTTCTCTTGACCGGGGGAGCACCTTTGAAGATGTGAAGGGTTGGGAGGAGGATGCTGGACTTTCCATCTTCCTAGAGGTATCCTGGAAGTGTCTAGGATCAACCAAGGATGGACAGAATACTGATGGTCATTTGGCCACTCTGGACAGGGCTTCCTGCCATCTCCTTTTCTCTACCAGAGTCCGAATGCTGAGAAGGGGAAGAAAGGACTTTCAGCAACCGGAGCAGGGAGTTCCAACCCTTTGCCCCATCCATTCTCTAAGCCTGAGCCCACTTTCCCCTGGACTCTGTGAGTCACTGCACAAAACCCCCTTTTCCAAAAGCTACCAAGTAACAACAACAAAAGATACATCCCTGTGGGTGGGGAGGAGGAAGCCAGATGGAGTCATCCAGCAAAAGCAAGTCCTGGCCAGGAGGCCCTAGTCTTTGGCTTCTGGCATCAGAGCAGACAGAGGTAGAGCGGATGCAGCTGTCCCTGGAGGTCTCCCAGTGAGGCTCCAACTTCAGCTGGTTGCTTGTGGTCAGCGCTGGACCAGCATTTCTCCCATGGACAGCTCAGGTCTCATCTTAAACAGCTGCTCCTTACTTTCAGTTCTGGCTGGAAGCACTGCCAGAGATCAGACCATCCTGGAGGAGATGGATGCTTTCCTACCCCTCCTGATGTAAGCATGGTCCTTTCTACTCCTTCCTCCACTCAGGCACAGGCCAAGATTTGTCTCTGCCCAGAAATTAATCATTTCCTTTCTCAAGCTCTGGGGGAGATTATGCTTGGAAGCCTCAAATTTAAGATCCTGTCTCTGGATTCACAGAGCACATTGCATGCTAAACCTGATGACTCATCTATTCCAGCCTCACTCGGTTGTAGAGAGGAAAGCACTTTGTCCGGGTTCATGGAGTGACTGATGTGTGAACTGTACCAACCAAGCATTGTTGTCAAAAGAATCTCCTGGTGCACAGGGCAAAACAGGATCCCATTTTATAGACTGGAGAACTGAGGCTCTGAGGAGTCAAATGGCCTGCACATGGCCACAGAGCAAGGTTGGGTCTTCAACCCCCAGGCTCATCACCACATGGCCTTGGGGGATGCTTGCTAGTCTCAGAAGCTAGACTGCTAGAGGGCTCTGGAACAGTCCCCTGGGGCTCAGGAATCTTTGGCCTTTTGTCTGGCAGGTGGCTGGAGGCATCCAGAGAGGCACTGACCCAGGTAAATGGCTTTCATAAAATGAGCAGGGAAATGCTTGGCAGACTGCCTGATAATAAGGATGTCAGTCCCTGAAGGCAGGGATTGGTGTCTTTGCCTTCCTTGAACTCTGGCGATCAGCATGGGGCCTGGCCCGTAACAGCAGCTTAAGGCAAGCTGGTGGATCAAGTGACTGATTTCTGTGCATTCTTGTAGACTCTGCTCACAGGGGCTCCTTTCCTGTCTCTGGCAAAAGAAAGCACACACCTGAGCCCTCCCAGTATACCAAGAGAGCTATTCAGTCATCTGGCCACTCTGGACAGGGCTTCCTGGCCCTTTGTCAGCCAGAAATCTACAGGGGTCTTTTTCCCAGGTCAGTTAAGCCAAGGAAGATGGGATGTGAAGAAGAGGTCAGTGGAGGAGAGGCCCATTCTTCAGATGCTTAGGGGGAACAGACCAGCGTGCTAACACAGGATAAACAAAATAAAGAAGGGGCCCATAAATTATCTCCTGACGCAAAGCTGGATGTCTCATATGTTGAGAACATTCCTCACTCTCTCACCAATCTGCTCAGTCACCACATTCCACATTGGCCTCAAAGTTCATTCTATCTGATTTCCCTGAAATGCCCCTTGCTCTGAGGCATGCAACACCCCTCCTTGCTCAGGGGCTGCAGTAACACTCCACCTAGCTACCTGCAACAAATACTTGGCATAAAACCCCGAGGCTTGAGATCAGACCTAGCTACCTGCAACAAATACCCTGTGTGGCCCCTGATGGGCAAGCTTAGACATGCTCACAATACTCTGCCTGGACACGCTCACAATACTCTGCTTTTGTAACGGCTTGCTTGCACCTGCTCAAGGCTCACTATAAGAAGCCCTAGATTCTTGAGCTCAGGGCTGCTCCCCTCTATGGGACAGCTGCTGGCTAATAAATGATGCTCAATATATATTCTAATTTGGCTTGGTCTATGTTTCTCGGTCCGTCCATTTCATCCCCACATCCATCAGCCATCCCTAGGAGGGAAAAGCAGGAGGGAGGGGAGAAGGGCGGCCAGCTAGTCCATAGGACAGCTCTGCCACAGCCCTCCGTTCCCCTGGCCCACCAAATGCCCACCCCATGGGACCCATAGCAGGGCAGGAGGGTGGGTATGGATCCAGGGGCAGCAATGACAACATTTCCCAGGGTGCTCTGGGACAAAGGTCCTGGGAGAACGTCCAGAGGCCAGGGCCCAAATGCTGAGAGCAGATACCTAGGGGAAAAGAAGGAATAACATAGTCCTGGGGACATATAAAAAAGAGTAGCTTTGGCCAGCTGAAGGCAGAGGCCTGGCTGGAGTACCAGGGGCCAGGCCAGCAGCAGCCCCTGATGGCAATCACAGGCACTATTCTGCTCAGTGACAGCCAGAAAACAGACCACAGCAGCTACCCAAGCCGTGGCAGGAGCCAATGGAAGAGGGGAGGGAATAAGCATTGATTAAGCACCTACTATGAGCCAGCATTTCCTAGATGCTTTACAAATATGACCTCATTTGATCCTCACAACAACTCTGGGAGTAGGGCCTGTTATTATTCCCCTTTTACAGATGAAGAAACTGAGGCAGGCAGAGGTTAAAGTGGCTGGCTCAGGGTCACAGAAGCTGGTATCTGAGGCTGAATTTAAACTCAGGTCCTCCTGACTCCAGGCCCGGTGCTCCACCCACTGCACCTCCCTCTGCCTGTGAGTTTTGGAGTGGAAGGTCAAGAAGCAAGTATAGCAAGACCTCCTTTCTCCTACCTGTCCCCCTTATTGGGGCTCTGTTATTAAAGCACTGAGCTTGTCCACTGTTGCTGTACTGTGCCAGCCCTTGTCCGTTGTCTGATACCTAAGCTTATGCCCTTTGGTTGTCTTGGCCCGATGCTAGCCTGTGAAGTGGCAGCAGGTGCACCCAGGCGAGGTGGGGAAGGGCCGGAGGACAGGACAGAACTGGGGAGGGAAGAGCTTCAAAGCTTCGAGGAGAGAGGCGGAGATCAAGCCCAAGGAAGCGGCCCTTGGCCTCCCCATCTCACCACCTGCCCCCAGGGGCTGAGGCTGCCTCAGCTGCCTCCTTTGGAGCATGTGCAGGCCCGATGCAAGGATTCTACTTAGACCCCCACTCCCACCCCCCAGAGAGGCGGCAGGACTAGAGAGGCCCCTGAGGCTTTGAGGCCAGCTTCAGACAAGACCACTCGTTCTAAGAGAAGCTTTGGCGCTGCCGCAATGCTCATCAGAGGCCAGGAAGTATGTGTTTAACTCCTAGACTGAGAGCTGGGGCAGTGGAGGAGGAATGATGGGTCAACAAGCAGACAGCCAGGTGTGCTCCTCTGCATCTGGAGTCAGGGAGACCTGAGTTCGAAATCTGTCTCAGAGACCGGAGTTCGAAATTTGCCTCAGACACATTGGAGCTTTAGTAAGTTACTCTTCGGCCCTGGGGGTCAGTTTTCTCATCTGTTAAATGAGAAGGTTGAAATTGATGGTCTCTAAGGTCTCCTGATTTTAAATACAACGGGTCGCAAGATCGGTGCAGCCATGGACTTCGGGTGACCAGACCTTCTCATGTGGAAGATGATTTGGCCCTGCAAATTCCATTCAATACAGACACCATCCAATTGGGAGATTCCAAGAGCTAGACCATGTGATGGGGCCTGGAGTAGAAAGAGGAAAATCTCTAGGAGGTAAGTGAAGGAAGAAGGCAAGGGGGAGGCAGAGCCCAGGCTTCCAATAGGTTTCAAGGAGGTAGTGGCCTGAGTGAGCCCCAGAAGTAGGGACAGAAAGATTTCAACAGGAGCTGATGAGAGCTGCATCCTACAAAATACCTGGAGGGTAGAACCCAAGGACCACAGGGGATCCATCTTAGCTGGGAGGTGTGGGTCTTGGAAAATAGCAGAGAGGGTGACACTAACCTTCCCCTGTCCATTTACCCAATCCTCAAATGGCAAGAACACCAGGCCCTTCACCATTCTGGGCTACCCGCTCTGGACTCTCTCCAGCTGATCACTGGGTTTTCTCTCTATTCTGTGGTGTCCAAACCTGAGTGCAGACTTCAGGTGTGATCTGCCCAGGGCAGAGCACGGCAGGACTATTTGTGGCCTTCATCTTCCCAGCCACCCCCTCTAAATGTTCCTAATATCCCCTCAGCTTCCTGGGCTGCCTGGATCCCACATTTTCACTAAGACCCCAAATGATCCTCTTTGGTAGAACAAACTCTGAGAGTTTAGTAGTTCTGGCTGCCCAGTCTATTTTCCTGCTCTCCTCCCTGGGCACAGTCATCCTAACCCCTTTAGATCTTTCCTGACTCCAACAGCCTGCAACCCTCCCCTGGCTCTAGAGATGGCAAACATGACAAGCCATGCCTTGGCAGCCCTTCCTTTTCAGCCTCAACTTTTCTGAGCTCCCTGTCAGATGTGGCCAGGCCTGTGCTGGGTGCTGTGGGGGTCACACTAGGAGTATGAGGGAGTCCCATTTCCCAAGTGTCTGTTGTCTTCTGGACCTGAACCCAACAGAGAAGCCCATTTCTGGAAAGATTGCATCAGATGGCTGCAAGTGTTTCATGAGGGGAATTCTATGCATAATAAAGAGGACCAGGTCAGGCTTAATGACAGTGAGTGTCGAATACATGGTCATCCACCAGGTGGCTTGTAAATCAAACCCCAAAGAGTTTGGTGCCATTTTAAAGCTGAAACGTCCATTTCCAAAGCATCTGTCTTTACCAAGAGTTTCCAACCTGCTTCTCCAAGTGGGGCAATTTGGGAAAAATGCTGCCATCTTGGTGACAAAGCTTGGGTCTGGATTCAGCTCCCAAGAATCCCATGACTCTCCTGACTCTGAAGACGGGAATGTTTCCCTGATGAGGATACAAAATGTGTCTGAGGGCAGATACATGTTTTACAAAAGGTGGGGGACCTGTGGCACTGGCGGGGGTGGGGGATGCTGGGAAAGTGTTTCCCTTCATGTCACATGTGACAGTGGCACCAGATGGTTCTTAATTCTTTCATAAGGGGAATATAAAATTTTCAGTTTGGAAGGCACTACAACACCTGCATGAAATGTGAGTAGAACGTCCTGCCTACCCAAATCTTGGTTCCAAAGAGAAAGGAAATCCCAGAAACTCCAAGAATCCCTCAGAGTAGTAGGGCTCTCTCCTGTGTACACCTCGAATGGGAGCTGACCAGTGGCAGCCAACACTCCCTCCCCTGATTTCTCTCCCAAGACATTGTTTTAGAGAAAAAGTCTGATTAATAAATGCTTCCTGTGTGAAGTACTCTCAGAGTTGCCCGGCATTGAATCTTTACTTAGCCTGTAGCCCCCGAGGGCAGGTGGCTCCAGAAAGGAGGTCAAGGGTCCTTGTTCCTCCTAGTCTGTACTCCTAGGTGCCAGGGTGATGGAACTCAGTCATCAGTTCTGAGGACAAACAGAAGGGCCCAGTCTGATGAGAAGTGGAGCAACTGCTCCCTCCTTGATGACATGGGTTCAAATCCTGCCTTTGCCTCTTCCTACCTGTGTGCCTTTGGTCTGGTCTCAGTTTCCCCCTCTGCGAAATGAGGAGTTGGACTAAGCGGCTTCTGACACGCTTTCCCATTCTGAACACTGTGCTCCTGTGGACTGTTGCAGACAGTGACCTGAATTAATAACCTTAGAAGAAGTTCAGTAAGTGTTGAGGTATAGTAGAGGGAGCAGATGCCGGCCCCTGGGGGCCCCCTGTTAGTGGAGTCCTTCACTATCCCCAAGCCCCGGCTCATCTTGACCCTTCACATGCTATGTCAATTCTCAGGCCTCCTTTGCTCTCTGCTGGGGCTTCTGACTTCTGTGCTGGCTTTAAAAATCACCAGGAATTTCATGCAGAGAGCAGTCCCATGACCCAACAAAAACCCTACCCTCACGCTTCTTGTGCAACTCCTTAGGCACAAAACCAGGCTTACGGGGTGTCAGAGTCCAGGTCTTTTGTGGCTTCTGCCAGTTAAATCTCCCAAGACCTGACCAAATACCCTGGAAGCTTACGTCCAAGACACCTACCGTTTTGAGTCCCTTTGAGTTCATCTGGGCAATGGGATCTCGGATGCCAGAAGGCCTGCCTGGCCCAGAGTGTCTACAATTAATGAGATTTTGGATGGCAGAGATCTATGCAAAATCTCTTCCTTAAATAACTCCAAAGAGATCTCCATATATAGCAAATGATGTCAATGGATGCCTGCATGAATGAATGAATGAGTGAGTGAGTGAATGAACAAACGAAGGAAAAAGACTTATTAGGCAGGGTTACAAATAAAGGGTGAAGACAGTCTTGGCCTTCTTGGAGCTTACACTCCAATGGGGAAGAGACAACCCATCGAGGAGAAAGGTAGACAGGGAGGGGAATAATTTATTCTAGTGCTTACAGGGACAGTGAATGGAGCCACAGTGGAGTTGACTGTCCATACTGATTTGTAACTAGTCTTTCACTGTCCCATAAGGCCTTGTTCTGTGCATCTTCTCCATGGGAAAATGCCTCCAGCCTCTTCCATTGTGTTTTCCCACCTCCTCTGGAGAAAAACAGGGAAAGGGAAAAGAATTGTATGGGAGTCTGGGGGACTTCATTTCCAGGGCTGAGACTCTGATGTGGACATTCTCAAGCTCTTACTAAAAAGAATTGTTATTCAGTCATTTTTTGGTCAGTCCAACTTTTAGTGACCTCGATTTGGGGTTTTCTTGGCAAAGATACTGGAGTGGTTTTACCATTGCCTCCTCCAGCTCTTTTACAGATGAGGAAACCAAGTCAAATAGGGCTAAGCGACTTGCCCAGGGTCACACAGCTGCTAAGTGCCTGAGGCTAGAATTGAACCAATGAACATGTCTTCTTGACTGCAGGCCTGGCACTCTGGCTAGCCTAGCTGCTCTTCCTTAATAAGAATAAGTATCTTCTATCCTGAAAAAGACTTTAATTTCCACCACACTCATTTGCATGTTTGTGTGCATATGTGTGTATATGCCCATGAGTTCACATCCTTATATGTATGCATTCTGTGTTTGCATCTTGTGCCCTTGGGCACATGTGTGTGTGTGTGTGTCCATGTACTTGTTTGCATGTGTGTTCCTGTCCATGTACTCACGTTTGCATGTGTATGTGTCTGTGAACTCATGTTTTCAATGTGTGCGTGTCCATGTACTAATGTTTGCATGTGTGAGTGTGTGTGTACTTGTTCTCACGTGTGTGCATTGTGACTGCTTGTGGGGTGGTGGGGCTCGTTAGCTCGTCTCCTGGAGTGTTCTTTGCAGTGACTCACTTGAAGTTCATTGGTTTGGAAAACTATGAGGATACTCTACGTTTTTACCACCCTCATCAGAGCGTTATTTGCCAACCTTTTCCTCTCTGTGTGGTACTGGAGAAATCAGTTATTGCTAAGGAGAACCCTGCCCCCAGCCCCTAACTAAAAACCCCAGTTTGCATAAGAAAAACAGATTTAGTTCCTGCCATTTAGCATTCAACTGGTGTCCTTGGGCCCCATGACTGTTCTGGGGAGTGTGGACTGGTTGGCCAGGGGAGGGGCCTGATGCTAACAATCTCTTTCTTACTGTTTCCTGAGCGGGCTGAGAGATGTCTCTATCTTGTGTCAACAAACCCAGCTGGAGTATCCCTTGGTCTGCCTATGGCCTTGAAGGATGAAGGCCTCAGTCCCAGACAGTCTCTTGAATTATGTGATTGTTCCTTATCTTATGAGTCATGTTGTGGGATGTAAATGGCAAATTGGACACAGAGATCCTGGGTTGTAATTCAGCTGACACTTTGTCAGCTTTCTGATATGCTGTATTTACAATGTATTCAGGAGGTTCCTCTTCATGTATCGTGATCATAAAAGTGAAATAACAAAGGCTTGCCAAGCCTGCTAAAAATAACATATGCAAGTTTCAAGAGATAATTAACCACTCTACCTAGATTTTCTGTATAAATACTATTTCTTCACCCCAACTCGGGGTTGTTTTGATTTGGGCTTTTAATTGCCCCTGAATGGACGCCGGCTGATAAATTCTCCATTTAAAACTTATACTCTGTGGCGTGTCTCACTTGCTCTCAGTACATCTGAAAATCTCTGAATTTTTGAACCTTTGCCAAATATGATCAGAAAGATGAAAGTGTCTACATTCCAGCCCTCCTGTCCTTTGGAATGTTTCATGGGGAAGAAATGGTACACCAAGCTTGTTCCCAGGGTAGATTGCTGTTGACCCTCATTCTGATTGGGGACCATTGGCCTTTCCAGAGCCAAGGGAGCAGCAGGGTGACACTGGTCCTGAATGGAGCAGAGTGAGGAATCAGAGACTTTCCAGATTAGACTCAGTAAGTCATGTCAATGCAGGCCAAGGTGGAAGCACCATTGTTCATGAAATTAGGGCCATGGAGGCGACATTCCCTCCAATCATGGCAGCTGTTACAGGAAATTTTAAAATAGACTACATTCCCAGGGATTCCAAGAGAAACCAGCAGAAAGAGACAAACCGAATGAGCATAGGTTGAATTCCCTGGGGAGAGGGGGAGGAGCTTGGTGCAGAGGAGCCGGAGTTGGAGGGGGAGGGGAGTGGCATTGGGGGAAGGGGGTGGCGGGGGGAGGAGAACTGCACTTTGAGGTAGCCTCGATCCTGTCCCTCCCCCTCTTGAGGCCTCAGTGTCCTCCTGGTCCAATGTGGAGATCCAAGGAGTGAATGAATGGGAAGCGCTCTGTAACCAGGACATGAAATATTCATTGATACTATTTTTGCTTTATTCCTGCCTGGAGGAGTTCCAGCACTCAGCATTAAATGTCCAAGCCCCAGGGTTCTCCCCTTCTGGTTTTCTCCCCATACTCCTCATGGTCTAAGCGATGTCCTCATCTTTGGAGCGCAGGCTCCGTCAAGTCCCACCAATCACAGAGACTTTGAGGACAAATATGGGGACAGATCAGGTATCTGTTGCCTGGCTGAGTGGACCAGCTCAGCACTGGGGAACCCCAGAACCTCTGGAAGGTCATCTGCTAATTAGGCCCTGTTATCTGGGATGTGGAGGGAAATCTGCTCTGACCAAATTACAAATTCTTGGGGCCCTGAGGTGATCCCAAGCAGGCATGGGAGGGGGCAAGCTATGCCCCAAACTTGACTCATCTTACCCAGCTTGATTCCTTCTCCATCAGACCCCTGCACCAGGTACCTGCCCTCCTCCCTGGTCCCTCCGCTCCCCTTTCTGTGTGTCATCTTCTTTCTGTTAGATTGTGAGCTCCTGGTGATTGTCTTTCTTTTACCCATTTCTGTCCTCAACACTTAGCATGGCATCTGGCCAGAGGAGGTACTTGACAAAGGTTTGTTGACTGACAAAAATACTGAGGTAAGGTCCCAAAGGTGTAAAGATCCCAGACAAGCCTTTGTATACACATTCATTCAAGAACTATGCACCGAGCATAGTAAATATTTATTGATTGGCTGAGGACTGTAGAGTATTGTGAGGGACCAGGAATGCCCAATTCTGTCTTCTCAAGGAGAATTAGTTTAGCAGAAGGAACAGGAGAGTCCAAGCTCCTAAGAAGAGGAATAAGGGTAATAGGGGTGGGGGATGGGGAGCTTTGGGATTGGGAAGAAAGGGAGAGACTGAGGGGAGGGACAGGACTTGATGGTCCCTGAACATCCCATATACTTCTCGTAGTTAAACCCCTAGGAGATGATGAGGTCACCAGGGACCAGAGTGTACAGAGAGAAAAGTGGGGGGGGGGACCAGATAGGAACAGCTAGAGCTAGAGGGTATGATGTGGGCAATGGGCCAGAAAAGACATGAGAAGGCAAAACAAGGCAGATGATTAGCAAGAGAAGGGAAAGGAAGTTGAGTGTTGTCCCCAAAGAGCTAAAGACAGACTTCTGGAAAGATGGTAGAGCAGGAGAGACCATGGTCAGGAACAGTCCTACCCCACAGCCCCTCCCCATTTGGGAGTGCCACCCAACACCTCCCCAACCCATCTAGAAGAGACATAATGATGCAGAAACAAAGAAAAAAGATTTGGGTTTTTTTTTTCAGCTGTTGAAGATCCCACAGAACAGGAGAAAAATGAAGGCTGAAGTTGCTGCCAGGTAGCTCCCTTGTGCTGGGCTGCAAAGCCTGTTCTGACTCTGAATTTCCAGTCTAGGTGCATGGCCCTCTTAGGCTCTCAGGCTGGGCAGCTATCAGCTGGCTTTGCAGATTCATTCCCCCCATGCATAATAGAGCCATCGTCCATGGATGGGTCCCTCGTCTCCTGCTCCTCCCAGGGGTGCCAATCTCCCCATGGTATACTTCGTCCCATCAAGGATCCTGCTGAAGGAGGAAGAATCCCTATCAATTGTCCTTGCTCCCCCTCATTGTCAGTGAGGGACCAAGAAGGAGAGACACCCTTCCCCCAACCCTCCATGCCAGGCCAGTGCACAAATATGGCTGACATTTTCTTTCTGTCTGTCCAGGAGCGAAACATTTTTACTAGCCCTGCCCCATCCCAAGGCCAAACCCCCTCCTTCTAGGGAAGCAGCATCTTGTCATGAAAAAATGATAGATCTAGAGTCAGAGGATTTAGGTTGGGATTTCCAGCTCTGCCATTCATTAGCTTTGTGATATTGGGTAGGTCTTCCGGCCCATCTAGCTACATGTCAGAACACAAGCAACATGTGGTATTCATCCACTTTGTTTTCTATTGTGGATGGTCAAAATGATGTATTGTGAAGAACTCACACTGAAGAGATCTGATGATGTTCTGGGACTGGGCTCCATCACTACTAGGCTTCAATGATGACAATGGTGATGACGATGGTGATGACGATGCTGCTGCTGCTGCTGATGATGATGATGACGATGATGAAGATGGCAATTTTTCCAAAACACTTGAAGATTTTCAAAGAACTTCATGTGAAAAAGAGATAATATCTCTGAAGCTCTTTTCAACCTCTCAGGTGCTATCATAAATGCTTGCCATGACATGTATCATCACGCTTATGTTCAAAAAGATCTTCATTCAAAAGCCTTGTCCTCAAAAATTGAGTAAACCCAGGAAGAGGAAATTTAGAGTTTATTGGAGCATCCATGGAAAAAGTGTGAATGTGGCCAGGTGATGATTTCAAACCTCCCACTACCTTCCCTCCCACTAAAGTCTGAGCAAAGGCTGAGAGTAAATAGATTGGTTTCGAGATTTTCATTAGTGTCCCTCTCCCCACCATTTAAGCTCCTTTTCTGCAGTGTCCCACAGCAACTGTCATGAGTGATGAGTGTTGGCCTTCCCAAAAGACACCTCAGGGCCCCAGCCTCCTCTGTCTTCCTGTTGTCATCTACAGTAGGGTCTGGACCAGGGTGGGGAAGAGTTGGTAGTCCCACATGACAGCTCTTTCCCCAGGAGCTGCTTCTCTCTTCCCATCCCTTCTCCCCCATCTTTTCCTTTGAGGATATTCTGGTCTTTGTTGTATGAAAAAGGCAACTTCTGTTTCCACATCCCTCTAGCAGTGCTAAAAATCCCATTTTGGCTCAGGCTGTTGATCTTTAAGCCCTTCCTTTTATCTGGCCCAATTTTTCTCCCAGAATATTCCAGTTCCCACTGAGCCTCATTTCTCAACAGTGGCTATAGATGGCGCCATTTCTTGTCCCAAGCTTTTTTAACTTGTCCACCTATGTGTTCACAGGAGGTTCACCCCTTCTGCCCCTTCATGACTGCCTGTATTCTCTTGCAATGAGGGACACCGCCATGCCTGCAAGCCCACTTCCTTACCTGCCTCTTCTGCAATGCCTTCTCTTCTTTATGCACAAAAGAGAAGAAAAAAAAGCAAACTGCACTTAGAGACCTATTTTTCTCCTTTACCTTCCAATTCTCTAATCACATCACAGCTGACTGACCCCTGGAAAAGAGCACTCCTGCCTGCAATAGGGTAAAATATCTCAATACTTCCAGTCAGAGTAAGATTCCCCAGTGAGCACCCCTGGGCAAAGTGATTCCACTGGCTGGCTCACTAAAAATTGTTCAAAGAAAATCTTTGTTCAGGCCCTTCCCACATTAAGGAAGCAAACTCAGGAAGAGGGAACATTAAGGAGTTTATCATAGCTCCCACAGCAAAAGTGCACTGAATGTGTCCAGGCAACAATTTCAGGCCGCCCACTGCTTTTATAGACAACTTTTGTAATAAGAGCAAGGCAGTCCTCGTAGGCACCTGTTTCCAAAACGGATGGGCTAGTGCTGTCTCAGAGGTGAGTTTACAATCGTGTCCCTAAAGGGGATCAAAGCAAATGCAGCTGCCCTTTTCTATGCTTGACTTGGCTGGTACTGTGGCTGCACTAGGCTTGGTTTGGCACATGTTGCAGTCACCCCTTCCAAGAGGTCTGGTACATACATGAGGAAAAGGGAATGGGAAATCATGGGCTCAATCTAATTAACTTGGTGGGTCAGAGGGTGGGAGTGGCTAAATTCTGTACACTCGACCCTCACAAAAATCTTATGAGGTAGATGTTGCCATCTTCTTACAGCTGAGGAAACTGAAGTTCAGACAGGGTAAGGGACTGGACCAGGGAACCCTTTCAAGTTAAGTATTTAGGGTAGGACTTGAACTCAGTGCTTCCTACGTCCAAGGACAGCAGTCATGCCGCCTCTGGACCAGCACTTGTGAACAGAACAAAATGAAGGCCCCACCCTGGAAAGGAAGATCCTCATCATGGGCTGGGTGACAGCACCTCTTCGGGCCCTTCCCAAGAGCCTCTGCCTGGTGAGGCCCAGCTCTCAGGCACAGAACCCCTTCCTTTGTTTCCAGAGGCTGGGGCAGCGCCCTTGAGAATCCCATGGGCTTCCTGCTAATTCCCTTCCCTGCCTTCTTGGCATAGCAGTCACTGCAGCAGCCACAACATCCCCATGTGCCTGTGTCACCTGGAGACCATTCATCTTTTCAAAACGGCACAATTTTCCAAAAATGTAGCCGCTGACTGCAGCTCATTCCTTGTGTATCATTTATCTTAATAGAGAAAAATTAGAAGGAAATAGGATGCTGAGTGCTGGAGAAGGGAAAATTAATTCCCATCCAACTAGCAGAAAAACCTACGGGAGATAAAAGAGATGGGTCAGATGATCCAAAGCCAGAGCTCTCTCAAGCATCAGTGGTCCCAATGTAGGAAGAAATACAGCTTGGGAAATGTGGCTGTAAACATGGCAGACAAAACTCTAGCATCAAAAATCCATAAGAAGCTGACACCACTGTATAGAAGTAAGCGCCATTCCTCTAAGGGTGAATAGGCTGGTCTCTCAGAACCCCAAAATTAGAGAATCTTCTAGATGAAAAGCTCTCAGAGGCATCCAGAAACCTTTCCCAAAGACTTTATAATCTGGTTCTAGCCCCAGTTGAGGGTTTTGAGGGCCTCATTTGGCACCTCTGGCCCAGAGCACTGAGATTTGCTCCAGGGTCACGCAGTCAGTAGAACTGAGTCAGGACATGAAGACCCAGATCTCCCCCCTTAGAGGCCTTCTCTCTCTTCTGCTTTGCCACATTGCCCACCATAAGCAAAGTGGCTGAGAATTCCAGGACCTGCCTACAGGAAGCTGTAAAGTGAATTGTTAGGAGGTGCCTGATTCTTACCAATCAACAAGGCTGGTTGGGTGGACTTGGAAGGAGTCGACTGTTCCAAGATAGAATTCAGAAAGAGGAGAAGGAAGGATCTAGGCTTGGGGAGAATTGATATCAAAGGGTTACTAGAAAAAGACAGTTAGTGCTAGGAAAACTGGAAAATAGTGTGGCAGAGAAAAAACCAACATCTCACATATCACCAAGATAAGGTCAAAATGGGTACATGATTTACACATAAAGGGTGATACCATGAGCAAATTAGGAGAGCACAGAATAGTTTACCTGTCACATCTATGGGTAAGGCAAGAATTTAGGACCAAACAAGATACAGAGAGCATTACAAAATGTAAAATTGATCATTTTGATTTGATCAAATTAAAAAGTTTTTGCACAAACAAAACCAATGTAACCAAAATTAGAAGGAAAGAAGAAAACTGGGAGGAAATATTTGCAGCAAGTATCTCTGATAAAGGCCTCATTTCTCAAATACATAGAGAACTGAGTCAAACAAGTCATTCTCCAATTGATAAATGGTCAAAGGACAAGAACAGATTTTTTTCAGATAAATCAAAGCTATCTTTAGTCATATGAAAAAATGCTCTAAATCACTATTGATTAGAGAAATGCAAATATAATACAACTCTGAGGTACCACATAGCACCTACTAGATTGGCCAATATGATAAAAACAGGAAAATGATAGATGTTGGAGAAGATGTAGGAAAACTGGGACACTAACGCACTGTCGGTACAGCTGTGAACTGATCCAACCATTCTGGAACTGTGCACAAAGGACTTTAAAGCTGTGTGTACCCTTTGATTCAGAAATACCACTGTTAGCTCTGTATCCCAAAGGGAAGAGAGAGACAGAGAAGAACTTATTTGTACAAAAATATTTGTAGCAGCTCTTTTTGTGGTGGCAAAGAATTGAAAATTGAGGGGATACCCATCAATTGGGAAATGACTAAACAAGCTGCAGTATATGATTGTGATGAAATATTGTTGTGCTATAAGCAATGACAAGCAAGATGGTTTCAGAAAAACCTGGAAAGACTTACATGAGCTGATGAAGAGTGAATAGAACCAGGAGAACATCGTACATAGCAAGAGCAAGATTGTTTGTGAAGAACTGTGAATGGCCAAGGCTTAGTAGTTTTTCCATAGACTGCCACATCTCTTTGCAACAGGGGGCTTGGAGCCACAGACCTATCAATACCTCGGCATTGCATTATTGGGAATTAGCTCTACCAATTTAATAGGTTAATATGGCAGCAAAGAATTGTTTTAATTTGCTTTTGTCTAGTTGTTACAGCATTTAAACAATGCTTCAGTTGGTTATTTGCATTCATTTCTTAATCTCTTCAAGAACTGTATCTTTTTTTGTAGGAAATAGATCTAACTCATAAACTTTCATCATTTCCTAATAGATTCTAGATGTCTGGTAGCATATTATTTGAATGCTGTTAGAGAAATACTACTAGAATTATATTAATGACATTATTAGAATTTTGCCAGGCAGTACTACTGAGAAGCAACCACAATAATAAATGTAGGTATGTATATTTATTTGATACCATAGATACTTCTCAACAAAAATCCAAATATTCCCCCCACCAAGTGCATTCTGTCACAGTAATTAATCTGTTACCCGAACACATGTTTGTAAGTCTCTCTCTCTGTCTCTCCTCTGTCTGTCTCTGTCTCTGTCTCTGTCTGTCTCTCTCTGTCTCTCTCCTCTGTCTGTCTCTGTTTCTCTCCATCTCTCTCCTTTATTGATTCACTCACTGCTCCTTTTAATCCCCTTCTGGTGACTACATGGAAACAGCCTCCAGTTCAAGTTCAACAGAATTGTAAAGACTCCACTGATGAAAGCACTAGGTCCTCTCCTGAATTGCTGTCCTTTGAGCCTACACCTTTCCCACTTTTCTTAAGGCTCTTAATTGTGTGACTCCAAAGCTTCTCTGATGGTGGAACTTTTCTCCCTGAATCATTCAAAGTAATCTTGGTTTTTAAAAGTCTTTTTTAAAGCATTGTTTTTGTTGTTAAAAATGTATAGCTTTTCTGGGAAGGCGTTTGAAGATTTCACCATATATTTTTTATGCTTTTCATGGTCATATTCCTACTTCTTAGGCCATTTGCTGTTTTTGTAGAAATGTCACCTAAAGTTGGTGACAAGTGTCCTGAGACATTAGACCGAATGATCATGAACAGTCTTAATGATTTCATGGGGACAAAGGCAGAAGGAACTTGTACAACTTTGTTAATACTCAGGATATCTGGGAGGTTGGGGTAGGGGGCAGTGATGAAGACTACTGGAGCACAGGTGATCTTTTCATCATCAATGCCAATTGAAGGAAAGGAATTTAGAAGGAAAGATAGATTTGGGAAATGAGCAGCTGGTTAAGATGAGAGTGTCTGAGAATGAGATTTGGAAATCCGGACTGCAAGGATGGAATGTCCCTAACAAGAGCCAGGGGAAATCTATCTGTCTGGAGTCTTACGGTTCTGACAAGGCCTTAAATGGAAGAAGGATAGAAGGGAGAAGACTTGGCAGAGAAATCTGCCAAGTCTTCCCAGAGATAGAAGCAGATGTGACCCTGGAAGGAGACCAGCAGAAGAGAAGACTGTAACCAACAGAGGACAAAATCCAAGAAAAACATGGCCTCAGATGTCTATATACCAAAACAGAAATTATGGCTAACAACAGGAAGAAACTAGAGGCCTGGGCACAAAGAAACAAATCATAGGTAGCAATAAAGTTGGAGGATAAAATTTATATTATGGATATAGCTCCAGTTGGTTAAACCCTAATCAAAAGAAGTGAGATAAGTGAAAGAGTGGGGTGGGGTTATGGAGTAGCATTGTCTGTTAAGGAGACAGTATTGTGGAAGAAAATCAGGAACCTCCAAGAAAAGGGACACAGTGTAGAACAATGAGATGCAAACTGATTGAGGCAGAACCCCAATGTGGGCATGAACTGTAGACCAGAGCTGTGACCTGAACCACATTAAAATTTAATTGGGAAATATTTAACAAAATACAATTAAACACAGCTAATTGTTTTCTGAGTCAACATGCAGCCTGTGGGGATATCTTATGCAAGAGTTAGTGGCTTGTCTTTACATTGGAGTTTGACACCATTGCTATAGCCCACCTTGTCAGAAGGAGGTGTTGGATGAGGAGTTTGGAAAGAATATTACCACCAAGATATGAAAAAGTGATGCTCTAATGAAACCTAAAAGGAGATCTCCTGTCAAAAACAAAGAAGCTGGGAAATTGGTGATTTGGATTACTAATATTATTAATAATGATGATGCACAAAATGATGAAGAGTGATGTGAGCAGAAGCAAGAGAACATTGCATACAGTAACAGCAATAGTATTTTAAGGACAATTTTGAGTGACTGTTATTTGACTGTTCATTAGAAATAAAAGACATATGAAGAAAGATGCTATCTGTATCCAGAGAAAGAACTAATAAATAGAAGTATGTGTAGAATAATTTTACATATATATGCCTATTTGTGTTTCATGGCAGCCATCTCTAGGGTGGTGGGGGAGAAAAAAAAGAAAAAGAAGAAATTTACATGATAATTTTGTATATTTGGAGAGAATGGCAAATTGTGCATGGTAGATTTGCAGTTTCAGGTGCAATTGTTTTTTTTATGGTACTTTTTTATGGAAATGCTTGTTCCATGAGCTGAAAATAATTTTTTAAAAATAAAAATATCACCCTTCAAAAAGTGAAGAAAATAGCCATACTGCTTCACTGTGCCTTCCTGACTCTGACCAACAAAGAGGAACTGCTTGTCAGACTAGACATGGTAGAAATCTGGAGAACAAGTGACTGAAGTTCCATCTTGGAATCTGTACTAGAGAAGAGGCAAGCTAAGTGGGTATCCCCCGAGTGGAGGGTGTCCCCCCAACCCAGTTTCAGAAGAGAATATTTCAAAGCAACCTGAGAAAAGATTTGTTGGATCTAGTGTCTGGTGGGGGGGGGGAATGCCCATAAAAGAGAAATTGGAAGAATCTTGAGAAGAAAAGTCTTAAGACACTAACAGTGATTAGTACAATGCCTGCACAGAGTAGTTAATAAATGTTTATCGATCAATTGATGACAGAGATGAGGAGGAGGAGGAGAAGGAGGTTAAACAAGGAAAAAAGCCCGAAGATAAGGGGACATCTCTGACTGACTCTAATTCAAAAGAGACATGTGTGAATGATGACCTCATGGGCATGTGAGGGAGAATGAGCACCACCTATGGAACAAGCTGGTGAGGCTAGTGCTAGGAATGGTTGGGCTCAGAATGAACTGAAGCTGGAAAGGAAAGCTAAAAACTATAAGAGGGGCCACCTGAGGGAAGAAAGACTCCTGCTCAGGGTGGACTGGATCATGGACAACACAGTGAAAGAAATAATTCAGGCACCACTCTCAGCTCTTTCAGCACCTCGGAACCTCAGTTCACCTGGACCTGGCAACTCAGCCTCACTGAGGGCAGTACAACTCTGCCAGATTTCTAAATCCTCTGGATTTTCTATGCCAGGAATAAATAGAGTTAAACAGGATTATGTGACTTGCCCAGGGTCACACAATACCCTCTCTCACTCCTTGTAGTGGCAATTTTGACCATCTTCTTTTCTGCAGCCTCCAAGCCTTTCCACACCTATACTTTCAGCTGAGAACTTTGACTCTTACTTTACTAAAAAAATTGAGGCCATTTGATGTGAGCCCCCTCTTCTCTCCTTCACTTCACCCCTTGACATCACCCCTCACTCTCTTGTCTTTACTCCAAGATGAAGAAATGAACCTTCTCTTTGCCAAGGTCAACTCCTCTATATGACCACGTGATCCCATTCCATCCTATCTTCTCCAGCAGATTGTTCCCTCTATCATCCCCCCTCTAATATATTCAGTGTCTTTCTATCTACTGGTTCCTTTCCTGCTGCCTACAAATGTACCCAAGTTTCCTTCATCCATTAAAAGCCCTCACTAGACCCTATCACCCTCCTCAAGCTATCATCCTTTATATCTCCTCCCTTTCACAACTACAATTCTAGAAAAGGATATCTGTACCAAATATTACAATGCAGGGATGATTTAACATAAGGAAAAATACTTATATGTCAATAACAAGAGTAACAAAAGTCCTATGATTATATCAATAGATAGAGGAAAAGTGTTTGACAAAATACAGCACTCATTACTATTAAAAATACTTGAAGGCATAGGTATAAATGGATTTTTCCTTAAAAAGATGAGCAGCATCTACCTAAAACCAGCAAGCATTATTTGCAATGGTGATAAGCTAGAAGCCTTCCAAATAAGATCAAGAGTGAAACAAGGATGCCCATTATCACCAATGTTATTCAATAATGTATTAGAAATGTTAGCAATAGTAATAAGAGAAGAAAAATAAATTGAAGGAATCAGAATGGGCAATGAGGTAATAAAACCATCTGCTTTTGCAGACAATAGGATGATACACTTGGAAAATCCTAGAGATTCAACTAAAAAATTAGTTGAAACAATGATTTTAGCAAAGTAACAGGATATAAAATAAACCCACATAAATAATCAGCATTTCTATATGTCACTAACAATCTCCTGCAAGAAGTGATAGTAAGAAATACCCCATTTAAAATAACCATGGACAGTATAAAAGACAAACACAGAAACTACATGAACATAATTATGAAACACTTTTTGTACTAATAAAGTCAGATTTAAATAATTGGAGAAATATTTATTGCTCATGGGTGTGCAGAGCCAATATAATAAAAATGACAATTCTACTAAACTAATCTACTTATTCAATAACCTTCCAGTTAAATTACAAAATAATTATTTTATTGAGGTAGAGAAATAATAACAAAATTCATTTGGAAGAATAAACGGTCAAGAGTATCAAAGAAATCAATGAAAAATGTCAAGGAAAGAGGTCTTGCAGTACCAGATCTTATACTGTATTATAAGGCAGTATTTATCAAAACTATCTGTTACTGGCTAAGAAATAGAACAAGAGAACAAAGATCAATTGAACAAAGTACATATGATACACAGTAATATGTAGAGGACCAGCTCTGAGAAAGTCTATTCTGGGATAAGATACAAGCTAGGTTTTCAATGAAGCCTGTTCCTGCCCTTGGGCTGATAACTCAGGATGTGGGCTCCCCAAACCCCCTTGGCACACATGTGCTAAATACCACCTGTGGGCTGTGAACATGATATTGTTACGGCAAAAAGGGAACAAAGCATGAGGAAGTCATGCAATGTAACAAATGTTTCGCATGAGAACTTGTTGATCACTTGCTTAAAAAGTGTATAAGCCTTTTCCCTCAGCTTAATAAATGGAGCTATGCTATACTCTGCCGCCCGGCCCATGTCTTCTTTTCACTCTCTGGGGCATCCTTTTTCCTTCTGGTGGCCTGGCCCCATGACTGCTGGCAGCAGTAATACATGATCATAGTAACTTTGTGTTTGACAAATGTAAAGATTGAAACTTGTGAGACCTGCCAGCCCTTTGGGTCAGACTCCTGCACAGCAGCCTGCCGTTTTGGGAACTAGAAAAAGGAGGAGCTCTGAGACCTATCCTTGGAACAAGACTTCAAGTGTTTCTAGCAAGGGGCTTATATTTTTCCTTCAAGTTGCTGAGAGCTCTCTTCAATGAGGTTCAGTCCTGGACATAAGAACACTCTGGCTTACCTAACCATCTGGGATACTAATTATGACAGTCTTGTTGGTATCCTCCCTAGCACTGAGGACACTGAAATAAGAAATTCCAACAATAAAAATTATACTTATTCATGATTAAAAAAAGCAGTCTGATAGAAATTGGGTACAGACCAATCAATATTTTACACCATTTACCAAGATAAGGTCAAAATGGTTACATGACCTAGACATAAATGGAGATGTCATAAGTAAATTAGAAGAACATGGGACATATTCCCTATCAGACCTAAGGATAGAAGAATTTATGAACAAACAAGAGATAGAGAGCATTGTGAGATGTAAAATAGATAATTTCGGTTACATTAAATTTAAAAAGACAAAAGCCAATGTGGTCGAGATTCAAAAGAAAGCAGAAAATAGGGGAGGGAGGGGTTATAGACAGTTTCTTGGACAAAGGTCTATCTCAAAGACATAGAAAATTTAGTTGAATTTATAAGAGTATGGGTTGTTCCCCAATTGATAAATGGCCAAAGAATACGAATAGATATTTTTTCAGACAAAGAAATCTAAGCTATATATGGTCATATGAAAAAATGCTCTAAATCACTATTAATTAGAGAAATGAAACTTGAAACAACTTTGAGATACCATCTCACCAGATTGGCTAAAATTATAGAAGGGGAAAACGAAAAATCTTAGAGGAGATGTGTAAAAATTGGGACGTTAATACACTATTGGTGGAACTGTGAACTGATGCAGCATGCATTTTGGGTTGGAGAGCAAACTGGAATTATTCCCAAAGAGTTATTAAACTGCTTATACCCTTTGACCCAGCAATCCCACCATTAAGTTTATTTCCCAAGGTAATCAGAGGAAAAGGAAAAGAACCCATATGTTTTAAAATATTTATAGCACCTCTCTCTTTGTGGCAGCAAAGAACTAAAAATTGAGGAGATGCGTGCCAATTGGGGAATGGCTAACAAGTTGTGGTATATGGTTGTGATGGAATACTACTCTGCTATAAGAAGTGATGAAGTGGTTGCTTTGAGAAAAAAACATGAAAAGATTGCATGAAATAATGAAGAGTGAAATGAGCAGAATCAAGGAAGATAGTATCCAGTAATAGCAATATTGTTCAAAGAATAACTGTGAACAATTAAGTTATTCTGAATATTATAAACACGTAAATCAACTACAAAGGACCTATGAAGGAAAATATATATTTGTGTCAAAATGTGGTCTTCTCTAGTGCAGGGAGATAATGGAAAGAGGAAGATAATTCAGAACTTAAAATGTAACCAAAAAATTTAATTTAAAGAAAAAGATGTCTATGCTTCCCCCCCCCCACCTTGAATTAGGAATCTAATTCCATTTCTGCTTCTCTGTCTTCTAAACCTTCTTCAGTCTGACTTCTAATTACACTCAACTGAAACTCCAAAGTTAGCTCTAATCTCTGAACTGCTAAATTTGATGGCCTTTTTTCACTCTTAATCACAGTCCATGCTTTAAGAGTGAGTGAAGTCTTTCTTCTTCTAATTTATCAGCATAGCAGGGACTTGGAAACTCGGGCAAGGATCCTGCAGAGAAGTAGCAGCACAAAGAGCCACAAGGGGTCAGCAAAGGTCTCAGATCCTGGTGAGGCTAGCCTGGGGCCATATTTTTGATGCCTCAGCCCAGGCCATTTCATTCAGTGGTATATTTAGCGCTACTCTTACTTTCACGGACATTCTGAGAAATAAATTCTTCCCTGTCTCCCTACCAAGGCTGGGCTCAGAAAAGAGACTAAGACACCCCTTTGGATTCCTCTTGAACCAGGGAGTCCAGATCCAAGCCCATCAGAGGAGTGAAGCAAGCTATGACAAAATGAAATTTGGAAGTGGAAAGAATTGGAGCAACATCTTTCTATTCTCAAAAACAGGGACAAAGGAGGCAGATCAGGCTGGCCAGTTCAATACTTCTGTGAGAAGACAGGCCACAAGGACCAGGAGGTAGCTATGGGGAAGTCCTAGACTGGAAAGTACTTAGTGGGACACAGTGCCCATTCAGAGGCCAGTGAGGCAGCTGTTTCCTTCATTGTCCTCAGAGAGAATATGGACTAAAGGGAGGAGATGATATCAGAGGATGAAGTCAGAGGGTCGGAGTGAATCCGAGGGTGAGGGTGATCCTGGAAGTTAGAGAAACAGCTTGGTTCTCCAGGTCTGAGGGGTAAACTACTGCTATTTGGGCTAGTAAGTGTTCCTTGGGCTAGAAGGTACCCAAGGAAATGGTGCTGGGGACAAGTCAGCAGGCATTTGTCTTAGCATATGAAGGAAAGCAAGAGGAATGGCAAGCAAGCATTCATATGGATCAGTGGCTTGGCTCCTGTGAATTGGTTCATTTTGACCCAGTAGAGTATATGCTCCCTGAAGGTAAAGCCTGACCTTTATGATGACAGAGAATATTAAGACTCAAACTCAGAAAAAGACAATGATATCAAAATATCTGTAAGCAAAGCCTCAAAGAAAAATGTAAATTCAACACAAGCCCAAAAAGAATTCCTGATAGAGCTAAATATAATTTTAGAAACTCAAATAAGAGTGGTACGAGGAAAAAAAAGAAATGAGAGTAATACAAGAAAAATATGAAAAAACAATTAACAGTTTGGTTAAAAGAGGCACAAAAATACTAAAGAAAATAACACCTTAAAAAACAGAATTGGACAAGTGGTAAAATAAGTACAAAACTTCACTAATAAAAAATTCACTAATAAAAAGCAGAATTGGCCAAATGGGAAAATAGTTGTACCTCTTTTTCTGTTTACTGAAGAAAATAATTACTTAAAATTAGAACTGGGCAAGTGGAAGTAAATGACTGCATGAGACATCAAGAAAAAATAAAAACAAATTTAAAAAGATGAAAAAAGAATGAAAAAAAGAAGAAAATATGAAATATCTCATTGGGAAAATAACTGACCTGGAAAATAGATCAAGGAAAGATAATTCAATAGTTGTTAGACTGCCTGAAAACCATGAACAAAGAAGCAGCCTAGACACCATATTTCAAGAAAGTACAAAGGAAAACTGATCCAACATCCTAGAACCAGAGGGTAAGACAGAAATGAGAATAAACAAATACCAAATACTACTTGAAAGAAATCCCAAAATGAAAACTATGAAGAATGATATGGCCAAATTCCAGTGATTCCAGGTCAAAAAAATAACTTAAACAGCCAGAAAGAAATCATTCAAATATTCTGGAGCCACATCCAGGATCACACAAGATTTACCAGCTAACACATTAAAGAAGCAGAGGGCTTGGAATATAATATTCCAGAAGACAAAAGAGCAAGGATTACAACCAAGAATAACCTGTCAACTAAATGAATATAATCCTTTGTGGGGCAGGGAATGGACATTTCACAGAATAGAGGATTTTCAAATATTCCTAATGAAAATATCAGAGATAAATAGAAAATTTTACTTCCAAATACAAGACTCAAAAGAAGCATAAAAAACATAAACACAGAAGAGAAATCATAAAGGACTCAATAACATTAAACTGTTTACATTTCTACATGGGAAGATAATACTTGTAACTCCTAAGAATTTTATCATTGTTAGGGCAGTTAGAAGGACTCTACAAAGACAGAGGGCATGGAAGTGAGTTAATTATGTTGAAATGACCTCAAAACATGAATAGGTGAGAAAAGGATGCACTGAGAGAAGGGGGAAGGGAGAGACAGAATGAGGGAAATCATCTAACATAAAAGAGGTGCCCAAGGGAGAGCTTTTACAGTGGAGAAGAAAATGGAGTGGGGCAGGCAGTGCTTGAACATCACTCATATCTGAATTGAGTCAAAGAGGGAAGAATGTATGCATGCGTGCGTGTATGTACACAGACACACATATGTATGTACACATATACATATGCACACACATACTCAGCTGGATATAGAAATTTATCTTACCCAGCAGGGAAGTAGCTGGAGAAAGTAATAAGAGAAAAGAGAGGGGAGTTATAAAAGAGGCTGGATTAGGGGAGGCAGTGGCCAAAATCAAAATGGACTTTTAAGAAGGCCAGGATAAAAAGAGTGATAAAGATAAACAGAAGAAAATAAGAAGAAAGGAAATAGAGTTAGTAATCATATGAATTCATGCATACAGTGGAAGCAGATAGTAGAATGGATTAGAAACCAAAATCTAGCAATATGTTGTTTACAAGAAACACACTTGAAACAGAGAAACACAGTTAAAAATACAGGGCTGGAGCAAAATCAATTATGCTTCAACTGAAGTAAAGCACGGGTAGCAATCATAATTTCAGACAAAGCAAAAGCAAGAATAGACCTAATTAAAAGAGATAAGAGTAAACCTTGGTAAAAGGCACTATAGATAATGAAGTAGTTTCAATACTAAACATATGCACCAAATGGCATAGCATCCAAATTCTTGAAGGAAAATTTAAATGAGTTACAGGGGAAAATAGACAGTAAAACTATAATAGTGGGGGATGTCAACTTTCCATTCTCAGACTTAAGTAATTCTAGCCATAAAATAAATAATAAAGATGTTAAGATAATGAATAGAAATTTTAGAGAAATTAGATAGATTTCTGGATAAAATTGAATGGAATAGAAAGCAGCATATCTTTTTCTCAACTGTCCATGTCATCTTCACAAAAATTGACCATATATTAGGGCATGGAACCTCACAAACAAATGCAAAAAACCAGAAGTATTAAATATATGCTTTTCAGACCATAATGCAATAAAATTACATTCAATAAAAACTGTGGAAGCATAGATTAAAAATTAATTGGAAATCAAATAATCTTATCCTAAAGAATGAGTGAGCCAAAGAACAAATCATAGACACAATCAATAATTTCATTAAAGAGAATTGTAACAATGAGACAACATATCAAAATTTGTGGGATGCAACCAATGCAGTGCTTAGGGGAAAATTTATGTCTCTAAATGTATACATCAATAAAAGAGAGAAAGGATAGATCAATGAATTGAACTAAACTAAAAAAAAAAGGACAAATTTTAAATCCCCAATTAAGCACAAAAATGGAAATCTTGAAAATTAAAGGAGAGATTAACAAAATTGGAAGTAAAAAACTGTTGAAATAATAAACAAAACCAGGACCCAGTTTTATGAGGAAAAACAATAAAATAGATAAATTATTGGTTAATTTGATTTTCTTAAAAGAAGAAAATGAAATTACTGTATAAAAAATTAAAAGGATGAATGCACCACAATGAAGATTAAATTAAAACAATTATTCAGTTATTGCCCAAATATACGCCAGTAAACTGACAATCTAAGTAAAATGGATGAATTTTTTAAAAAAAAATTCCCAGATTAACAGAAGAGGAAACAGAATGCTTAAATAACCCTATTTTAGAAAAGAAAATTTAACAAGTCATAAATGAGCTCCCTAAGAAAAAAATCCCCAGGACCAGATGGAGTTACAAGTGAATTCTACCAAATATATAAGAAACAATTAATCCTAATACTATATAAACTATATGGAAAAGTCCTTTTTATGACACAAATATAATTTTTTAAAATAACATTTTATTTCTCCCAATTACACGTAAAACAATTTTTAACATTTGGGTCTTTTTTAAGTTTTGAGTCCCAAATTTTATCCCTCCCTCCTTCTTCTCCCCCCCTCAGATGGTAAACAATCTGATAGAGGTCATACATGTATAATCATATAAAATACAAATATGATTTTGGTACCTAAACCAGGTAAAACAAAAACAGAGAAAGAAAACTACAAGCCAATTTCCCTTATGAATATTGATACAAAAAATAAATAAATGAAGTACTACCAAAGAGATCACAGTAGGCAAAGATTATACACTATGACCAGGTGAGATTTATACCAAGAATGTGGGTCTTGTAGACAATTATAAGTATAATTGACTATATCAATAACAACAAAAAAACTGAAAACATATTATTACCTCAATAAATGCAGAAAAAAGCTTGGACAAAATACAATATCCATTCCTATTAAAAACACTAGAAAACATAGGAACAAACTGAGTCTTTCATAAAATAATAAATAATATTTTCTATAATGGGGATAAATGAGATAAAACATGGGTGAAGGAAGAGTGCCCGTTATTGCCACTATTATTCAATATTGTATTCAAAATTCTAACTATAGCAACAAAACAAGAAAAAGAGATTGAAGGAATAAAAATAAGCAGTGAGGAAACAAAACTGTCACTCTTTGCAGATGACATGATATTATACTTAAAGAACACTAAAGAATCAACTAAAAACAGTTGAAACAATAACTTCAGCATAGTTCCATGATTTAAAATAAACCCATATAAATCATCAGCATTTCTATATATAACCCAGCAGGAAGAGAAAGAGAAACTCAATTTAAAATAATTGTAGACATTATACGTGGGAGTCTACCTAAGAAGACAAATCCAAGAAGTATATGAACACAATTACAAAACACTCTTTACACAAATACAGATCTAAACAGTTGGAGAAATATCCATTACTCATGGATAGGCTGAACCAACATAATAAATTAAAATTCTACTTAAATTAATTTACTTATTCAGTGTCATGGCAATCAACATACCAAAGAATTATTTTATAGGAGTAGAAAAAATAGTAACACAATTCATCTAGAAGAATGAAAGGTCAAGAATATATAGGGAATCAATTAAAATAAGGTGAAGGATGGAGGCCTAGCAGTACCAGATCTCAAACTGTATTGTAAAGGAGTAATCATCAAAACAATCAGGTAGTGGATAAAAAATAGAGTGGTGGGTGAGTGGAATGGATCAGGTATACAATACACAGTAGGAAATGACCATATTAATCTAATGTTTGATAAACCCAAAGACTAAAGGTTTGGGGGCAAGAACTCACTATTTGACAAAAATTGAGAGGAAACTGAAAAGCAGTTTGGAAGAAACTAGGCATAGACCAACACCTCAGACTGTATACCAAAATAATATCAAAATGAATAAATGATTTAGACATAAATGGTGGCATAAGTAAATTAGAGGAACATGGGAATTTTTATCTGTCAGATCTATGAATTAAGGAATAAATTATGACTAAACAAGAGATAGAGAGGATCACTGGAAATAAAATAGATAGTTTTAATTACATAAAGTTAAAAAGTTTTTGCACAAACAAAACCAATGTAGCCAGAATTAGAAGAAAAGCAGGAAACTGGCGGGGGGGGGGG